>JBBJLS010000041.1:15774190-15784999 GCA_037577275.1 Bryconaethiops microstoma | reverse complement strand
TGTCTCTGTAACTAATGACTGTAAGACTGTCCCTGTAACTAGTGACTGTAAGACTGTCTCTGTAACTAATGACTGTAGGACTGTTCCTTTAACTAGTGACTGTAAGACTGTCCCTGTAACTACTGATTGTAAGTCGCTCTGGATAAGGGCGTCTGACAAATACCCTCCTTAACCCTTTTACCCTGTGCGTTCAAAGATCCCAAATCAGAGTTTTGTATTTTTACAGTACAGCAGCACACTGTAGCACTTGTTAATTGCTTTTTTTTTTTCTTCAGCACTGACATTACAGAAGGCCTTTGTTTGAAAATGAGCCTCTAAAAAATCAAGTTGTTTAATGTGCTGTACAGGTGGCCTGATACTGTTTCCATTGTTCAGTATTAAACCTTCTGATTTTTTATCAGATAGGCGTTAAATTTGCTGTGTTATATTGAATCACTGTATAGTCGTACACTTCAGACACTCCAGTACCCTACAGAACAAAATATACATTTAACACAGGATACATTTGTAACAGGACTGGACTGGATTTGCTCTTTTTTTTTTTTTTACCCCTCTGAGATGTGTCCAGCATTTTCTGGTGTCTCCTGGATACCAAAACCCAAATCAATACATGTGTAAAATCTAGCTGTGAGCATCACACTTGTTTCTGTAAATGATTGAAACTGAATTGAAACTATTTCAAACAAAAGACATCAGTTGTATGTGTGTGTATTTGACGCACATCTGAAGTATGTTTATTAGTAATCTTTGAAATGTAAAAAAAATTGTCCAAAATTTTGGTATACTTGGGACTAAAGAACAAAACTGAGACTGAAAACCAAACAAAGCTGACCATAAATAGTTTGCTTAAAGCCTTCTAAAAGACATTCCATGTTGTATCTGAAGTTTGTAACAGATAAATTAACATTTTTGAGCTTATATGTTGTATTTCTACAGCGACTCCTTCAGTAAAGAGTCCTATAGAGCTTCTGCTGTTTAGAGTCTTAAACGAATCTCTGGTCGGGCTGCTAATCGTATTTACAGTCATTGATACTTCTAGATCTCTCAGGAGACCTGGAGTGATGTTTTCCTTCACAAAATCAGTCCCACCCATTGGAAATCTGGAGGTGATTGGTGACTCTGTCACTTCCTAATTATATTTGTGGTTAACCTGACATGGTAGAACTTCAGTCCAGCTCTTCAAGTCCAAACCAAGAGCTTGCTTAGCTTTTTTCTTCCTAAAAACGACAGAGTTAAAATCTGAACCGGGTCATTTTTTTAATGTGACATGGTTTTGGTGGTTTTGCTGCAGCCTAACTGTAATTCATTTATATACAGTATTTATACCCCGGGATATGTGCATTGTGTATTTCACATTGAGTATTTTCTGCAGAGCTTTTATTGGATTTTATTTAGACTTTATGTTTTATATCGTTCTTGTCTTTGTGTCTCGTGTTCTTGACTTTATATTTTATATTGTTCTTTCGTTTGATTCGGAACTTAATGGAGGAAAAGCGGTGCTGCAGCACTTGCCAAAATTGAACACAGCCATGAATATGTTGGAGAAAAAGGAACTAAAAATGAGATGCACACTCTGCAAAACAACAAAAGAGAGAAAAAAAATGCTCTTAGTTCCCAGAAACCATTAGGCCTTCTCTGAAGACCCTGAATGTAAGAGTAATTTTTCAATATTGTGCACTCCTCCTCTGCAGTACCGCGCCGATACAAGTGACTGATATGAAATTGTCAGCTCAGTTCTTTTTTGAACTCTCTCTCTCTCTCTCTCTCTGTCTCTCTCTCTTTGTCTCTCAGAGCCTTTATCTCTTCCATCTTTTTGCTCTCCTTTGTTACTGCGCACTCTTTTCATCCCCCTCTTCTGACCTCAGACTTCTCTTTCTCTCTCTCTCTCTCTCTCTCTCTCTCGCTCTCTGAATCTCACTGCTTTGGGTTGTATCTGTCTCCTTTCATCATTTTCAGGGGGAAAGCAGGGTGCGCTCATGTGGCCTGGCTCTCTTTTTTCTGGCGCTGTTCTTCATTCAGAGCTCCCTGTTGCTGCGATTCTGTGATTCTGTGCCTCAGAGGTGGTGCCGATCTGATACCCAGGTTCAGTGTCAGGCTGATACCAGCAGAAACGCCCCGGCCGCTTATCAAAACACATTCTGGGCGGAAACATCACGAGGGCTGTCGCAAAGTAGGTCGCATGGTAGCAGCCTACGTAAGAACAATGAGTATTAAATGGAATGCAAATAGTTCAAATAGTCACATATTTTAATGTTATAAATAAACCGGCAGGTTTCTGCCAGTGTAGACTTTATATTTTATATTGTGTCTCATAATATAAACAATTTCCTCCGGGATCAGTAAAGTTTTCTGATTCTGATATCATCGACCAAATGAATGAATATATTATATTATATTATATTATATTATATTATATTATATTCATATGTGGGCCTTTCAAAGTCAAAATGAAATATAGTTTGCTGGAGGCAGTGTTACATGGCATATGGACAAAAATCATACAAACAGACAATACATTCCATTGAACAGGGATATAGAACATAAACACATTTAAAGGAAATGCTCATAGACAATTATTCTCAAAATGGGACCTTTTTCCACTTTTTTGTGTGTATTGTCTGCTTCTAGCCACTGTGCAGAAATCTCCCCATCGTCACCGTCCAAAGCACTCAGCAAATCAACATTATGCTCTTGGGTGAAAGAGAAAATCAAAAGTGTTCAGCATAAAATCATTCATTACCTCTTAGCTAGGAAACTAGTATTCCTCCGACTGAGCAGTAAAACAGTCCCAGACACATCCTGTTCTATATCAGGTCCTATAGTGGTCCGACGTTTGGACCCTTTCTGTATTTTAAAACTTTTAAAATCTTTTTTTTTTCCTATGCCCCATAGATGTCTGTTAGTTTGATTTTGTGCTTCGCCTCCTATTACAAGCATACACCACAAAAACTATAGTATATTTCTTAAAAAAATAAAAATTCTACGAACAGAAAAATCTATAGTGATAAAATAGAAATACTGGTGGAAATACAGAGACATTAAGCATTAAACAGTGCAGATATACATTAAACATTAAAGTGCAATAGACAGGAGTGCCAATGGCTCCCTGAAATCTGTGTGAAACTACTTCTTATTGAGTTTGAACTATATCTTGTGAACATTCTGCATACAGTCTAGGCTGATCCAGCCAGGCAGCCTGGAAGAAAGTGGGTATGAATATTTTATCTCTTCATTTTGAAAGGGGCTTTAGGTCTTCAAGGTCCATAACCCTTTGAATTAAGAAATGTTAAACATTTCTTTTGTTTAATTTCCTCTTTTCTGACGTCTCAATGCTGGCATTATGTGTATTTGACCTGTAAAGAATATAATCTAAATAAATGTGTGAATACGTCGCTCACAGATTGGATAGCATAGTGGATAACATCTTTTCTCCACACATTAATCTGAGATTCCTCAGCTGGACTGTTGAGAACTCTGGGGCAAAAGTGTCATCACCAGTTTTTTGTATCACTTTCAGCTGAAAGGTTATCATAGCATTGGGTCGTACCAATAAAAATGAGAAATATCTTGATATTTTCCAAATATTTCATGGTATCGGAAAATATTTAAGTTTGCATGAATAAAATGAATGTAGTCAAGCGTCCTGAATGCTACTACACTTACAAATCTGACAAATCTGTGTTCGGACTGTTTTATTTCTACTCTTAAAGGAATCATTAGATGGTTTCATCTTATCACAGCTGGACATGTTTGCAGTCTAAATTTTGCTTATGTGTTTTAGCACTGGACCTGTAGTCACCCAAATCTTTTTAGTAAATTCATGCCCATTTGTCAGTGTGGACGTTTTTGCCAAATTATTTCTTTAAAGTGGCACTAAAGGTAAACCCGTATCTGTACTGTACAGTTGTAAATACCAATGTTACCCGTGTATAAACGGTACTGTAATTCATGCACGGGCATTTTCTTTGGTATGTGCTGTCATTTTCTTTGGTATAATAAAGTAAATACAGTAATAAATCCATTTAATTTACAGTAATAAAAATACAGGGCTTTAAGAAGAACAAAACTAAAAACATGTTCTCGGATTGGCTACTTTCAAACCTTCCGTCTCAGCGTACAGCGGTATTTCACTGTCCCAAGACGCGCTTTCTTTGTGTTTCTCTCCACAGTACCAAAAAATGTATAGTTATTTTTTATATGGAAATGTAGCTGAATTTATGTTAATATTTATGTTACAGAATTTGTAAATTATATTTTTCTTAATAATTTATCACTAAAATGCATGAAAAACTATATTGCCACGAAAAAAGCTGTGACGTCCAGGCCTTGTCCGCCATGCCCCATCGTCCTCGTGCTGGTTGTTTATGTCTGGGGCGGCGCTGAGCAGCGGAGGCTCATTCCGTTCAGGCGTCTGAAACATAAACAACCAGCACGAGGACGAGGGGGCGTAGAGGACGAGGCTCGGACGTCACAAAAGCAAAAAAAATGCAGAGGATATCTGCGGTTTCCACGAATGTGGGCGAGTTTCCGCGAACAATTGGTTCAGTTCTAAGAAAAAATCAGCCAGAGACTGAAGTCGCGACTGCTAAAGTTATTGTATATATATATACATATAAAAACGTCTTTGATCACCACACACACGGTAGGGTTCTTTAGAAAAGTTGCATCCGTAAGACTTGGGTTCTTTCATTTTCATCTCTATTCATCTTTCTTGTAACTCATCTCTCTCTTTCATTTCACCTTGTTTCTTCCTCTCCTCTCTCTCTCTATCTCTCTCTCTCAGTGGGGGTCCCATAAGGCAGGGTTTAATCACTGGATCCTGCTCCATCAGTGCAGACGCACGCAGAAGGAGTCCACGGCAGGAGGGCAGCAGCAATCAAAGCCTTTTCCACCCCTCTCTACTCGCCTACTGCTCTACTGCCACTGCCACACAGGCCTAGCACAACAAAAAAGCAGCAGAAACAATTATTTATTCCTTTTCATATGGGGTTTTGAAGTCGTCCTACCACCCCACTGCAAAGCCGCCTTTCACCAGCCGCCTCCCAAAAACCTCCCTCTCGCTCTCTGTCTCTCTCCCTCCCTCCCTCCCTCCCCCCTTTCTCTATCTCTGTCTCTTTCTCTCTCTTTCTCTCTCTCTCTCTCTCTCTCTCTCTCGGTTGTTTATACTCTGAGGAGTCAAGGTCATGCCAAATTCCACCAGTTCGTGCTTCGTTACATCCCATCCCATCCCATGCCAGGCTCCACTCTTCTGATAAGGAAGAGCTTTGCATGTTCATCTCTGAGACAGCATGTCTTCTCCCGCTTCAACACGAAGAACAGCATGGGACCACTCTAGCTACATCACTGTGTTTTGACATAAGATGGTCTTTAAAAAACCTATGTGGAGTCTAAGTAATGAATAATTCAACTGTAAATGGACCAACATTTTGTTTTGCTATATTATTAAAATAAAGGATCTTATTTACATATTTCATTGGTGGTGGGTTAGGGAGTTGCTCCTGTGATCAGAAGGTCGTAGGTTTGAATACCAGGACTGCCAGGGGCTCCACTGAGGTTCCCTTGAGCAAGGGGCCATCCCCACACACTGCTCCCCGGACGCCGACTTCCCCCGGATTCACTTGATAAATGAGTTAAATACAGGGAAAAGAATTTCACACTCTTCACTCTGTGCTGTAGTGTGGTGTGTTCACAGGTGACTATAAGGAGCCACTTTACACTTTTCTTTTACTTTAATTACATAGTGTGTTACTCAAAGAACATTCACATTACACTTACAATCTGCATAGTCAGGTTTAGGTCTGTTTAGAATTCATTTGACATAGTGACAAGGCCATGGTTTAAATGTAAATGATTTTTTTTTTGACTGTCTTTAACTTTTTACTAAATTCAAACCCTGATAAAATAATTCTATTCTTCTACTTACAAACACAAGTGTAGTATCGAATTAGTTACATATCTGTTTCTACATATGTGTATAAAATCCCATTATTTATAAATATTGTGTGATAGACAGAGCAGGTTCAATTGTGGTCAAAGAAAAAAATTTTCATTATGCCTTTATTCTTGTCTCAAGATTCAACCCCTACATTGGAACTCCCATGACTCAATAATGATGTCTTATAACAACAATGGGTTAATTTAAACAGGATATGGATATGAAACTGTGTATGAAGACATGCACTTAATATGGACTGTATGTCCACTGTAGTATATATATATATATAGTGCACACATATATACTCATACTATTATATACATATATACATATATAAAAAATCTTTGCAGCATGTTAACTACTGTGAAAATTATGCAAAAAAACAAAAATTTACAGATTCTTTTTCTTGGAAGAATATTGACAATATGAGTTGACATCAGAAACAGTTAAATATTTTATGACAGACCAGAAAATTGTCTTTCAGGCTGCTTTCGCGATTCAAGTCGTGCCCAAAAACATCTGCTGCAACCATCAAGATTTCTGCACAGCCCCAACAAAAGGCTTAGAAGCACGTTCCCCTGAGACAGACGACATTAATCATGTTTATACCGCTCACACAGAGCTTTGATAAACTAAAGTTTAATTAGCCTTGACGCAATTCGCCATTAACAAGTCCTTTGCCGAACAGATTTCTCCGTTTGACGCTCAGTGCGACTTGATGTGGTAAACATTAAGCAAAATGCGGTCTCTGTGCGTTCCAGCAGACAAAAAAAGACTGCCTTTTCATCTTCGAACATAAACCACTTCTTTAACAAGATGACTAAATAAATTGTAATAAAACCCTGCAATTAATCACATGAGCTGGATACTGGAACATAACTGACCATGAAATAAAACAATAAGGGTAATTTGTTTTTCAACCCAGCAAAGAGCAGTGCTTTTCTTTGAACCTCATTTGCATGGCAGGATCAATTCTTATGCGGATTGCGTGAGTTATTTATGGGGAACTTTATTCGTCCTTATTCGGCCTAGGATGTCTCTAGTCATTCCTTTATTCATTTTCTGTAACTGCTTATTCCTTTCTAGGGTTGCAGGGACCCGGAGTCTATCCCGGGTTCTACGGGTGCGAGGCAGGGACTCACCCTGGGCGGGGCACCAGCTCACCACAAGGGACACACACACATACACACACACACACACACACACACTCACACCTACGGTCAGTTTAGAATCCCCAATTCACCTGACACACGTCTTTGGACTGTGGGAAATGTGCTGGACCAACAAGTCCGATCCATGGAGCCCCAGTTTCTCAACTTATAGGATTTAAAGGGTTTGTTTGTAATGTTGACAATGCTACCAACAATAAAAGTGACACCATCAACAACAACAACTACAACACCAACAACAACAACACCCACACCAACAACTACAACAACTACAATACCACCAGCAACAATAACACCAAAACCCACAACAACAATAACAACACCACCAATAACCACACCAACACCAACAACAACAACATTAATACCTCCACCACCACCAACAACAACAACATTAATACCTCCACCACCACCACCAACAACAACAAATATACCAACAACATTCACACCAACAACAACTATGACACCACCAACGACAATAACAACACCAACACCCACACCAACTACACCAACAACATCTACAACACCACCAACAACAACAACAATAACAACACCAACACCCAGACCAACTACACCAACAACATCTACAACACCAACAACAACAACAATAACAACACCAACACCCACACCAACTACACCAACAACATCTACAACACCACCAACAACAATAACAACACCAACACCCACACCAACTACACCAACAACATCTACTACACCAACAACAACGACAATAACAACACCAACAACATCTACAACAATAACAACAACAACAATCCCCCCACCAACACCAACAACAACATCTACAACACCACCAAGAACAACAATAACAACACCAACACCCACATCAACTACAACACCAACAACAACAACAACAACAACAACAATAGCAAAATAATAATAATAATAGTAATACCATCACAAATTAACACAATTTTACAAAAAGCTATATTTTTAAACCATTTGTCAGAGTGTATGTACAGGCTTCAATTCCATTTTAAGAGGATCATTTCCTACTTTTTTCACTCTGAAGTCCCTTAACAATGGTTGATTAGCTGATTTTGTTACTGTGCCTTTAAAACGGATATATGTAAAAAACCTCCATTGTGTCTGGCTGTCCAATAATGGGCCTGATCCACAAACTAGTCCATGCTGAAGCACTCCTTGTAACTTTTCTGTGAGTAGGCAGATATATGTAAATGGGTTGGTTTTAATGACATCATGTAAACAATCAATTCAAAACAAGCTGCCTTTTTTCAGCTGAGTTTCTACATATGGACTGGAGTGTGAACTGTATTTTCTTCTAACTTTAAGAGTGTTTATGTACCACATTACACTCTTTAATTGCATTGCAAAGAGTGCTCTGACTGCATCCTGCAATATTTGGCTAGAGACGTCTATCTTTGGCGTACACTAAATTTATGTTGCTCCCCTACAGCATAATTACTCTCTACTTTTGAGCACGATCAACACACAAGCAGTGTGTAGGAGGCTATTTCCAGCCCAGCCTGAGATCAGTCTTAATTGATCCATCAAATGTGTTTGTCTCTCAAGAACTGTTGTGGGGTTGTAAAAGCTTTACAGTCAGTGTAATGAAAAACTGCAGAATAGAACTAAACATAACTACAAATGTATTATACATGAAATAACTACTTTATAATTGTATTTACTACAATTGTATAACTACAATGCATAATTATAAATTATATACATTGGACAGCTACAATCTACATCACTAATATAATCATTACTGGGTTTCAGAAATGATCTGATTGGTCAAATGGTCATATTAGCAGTGTTTCCAGATTAAATTGGATTAAAGTAATTGAAGAAATGTATTAAAGAAAACTGGATTTCAGTTTGGTAATCAGTGCATGCACACCCTGATGTTGATTTTTATTATTTTTGGTTCAACCGCTGAAACGGATCCGGATAAAGACGAGCTTCCAGGGAAACAGAGGACACTAAACGTTTATTTCAATGCTGCAACCATGAAATTATGATAAATGACTGTATTCTGTGCAACCCGAAGCCACATAAACAGCCATATAATTATTTCCCAGTAAAACGGAAACTATGTTAATAAGAAAACTGGAAAGAAGTTTTTCATCACATGCTGCTCTTTAGTGAGTTCAGTGGGGACCTGAAGGTTCGTGTATTTGGAAAAAAAAAAAATTTGATCACCGGGTGACGTTTTTATATTCAGTCTAATCAGATAACTGACATGCTAGTCAACATGTTAAATTGAATAGTGACAGAACATTTTCTGCAGTCATCTAATTATTATGAACAGGTAAACCCTCTGAAAACCCAATGATTTGCCCGTGCTGTATGATAATTTCATCAGATGACTGAAATAAGTTGTGTAAATTCACAATACACATACATCAATCTCAGAATCAGACATATGCCATATATTTCCAACATTCAAGCTGCTTTCTTTTCCTGCCAAGACATTTTTCTTTTTTTCTTTCCATTAAAAGACCACCATCCATGCACCATCCCATTTAAAACCCAAAATGAAATTTTTACTGTACTCGGATGATAAATTATACCAATTTGCAATGCTAACCATTCTAATGTTAGTTTCATGAACCTTACAGTGTGACGTTACAGCTGATTATGTCCTTTAAATTTTGAACTACACTGGGCTGCAAGCTTTCTCATTAGGCTGAATGAATTTTTTTTCAGTATTCTATGAAGCTTGTCCATCTGCGCACTAGTTGCTATGGAAGAACGCATGGATAGGGCAGTTCTTCATTCGTAACTGTTTTATTAGGACTTGACCAACTGCAACTGTGCCTGACCACAGGTACAACATTTGCTAGTCGAAAGTAAAGGGGCTCTTTCAACCTTTGCTCAAAAAGCTTCCCAGGTTCCAGCCAATAAATCTCCCAATACGAGGCCATCCATCATAAAGTTATACTTCAGCTGGCACCAATGCTGACCGCACTCCAAGAGCCATGGTCCAGTCCAAAATAAGTAAAAGTTACTGGCGCGGTACAAAGGCTGCCCTTAAAATACGGCTGAACCCCATGATTCTCTGAGCCGGGCAATATCTGGAGACAGCGATGACAGGAACACTTTATTTTGACGAGAGGCACACAGGCCACGGCCAACTGCACTGCCTCAAAAGCCTTAAACAGCGAGGGCTAGCTGTGTGCAGTCACCATTTTGGCGGGATTTCTGAAACTCCAGTCGTTTTTTTGGAGAAAATTTCAGCCAAACCTGATTTCTGTATCTTAAATGTGGACAAGTGAGATATGTCTAATATTTCTCCTTATGAGGATGCTATAACAACATTATGAGATCTTATTTCATCTCATCATCTAAACTACCTGCTTCGGGTAAACAAATTTTACAGACTATCTACATCATGGTCATCTGTTACATTAGAGCTGAAATTAAACGCTGCAGGAAGGTTACATGCAGAAGCCTTGGCGACATTAAATTATGATGAATTCCTTCAGAATTTCGCCTTCCTTACTTCTATGCTATATGGGACCTGACCATTACACCATTTGTGACTTTCATGACATTGTATTCAAATACATAGACTTTAATGTGGAGTTGGTCCCTCTTTGCAGCTATAACAGCTTCCACTCTTCTTGAAAGGCTTTACACAAGATTTTGGAGTTTCTGTGGGAATTTGTGTCCATTCAGTCTGTAGAGCATTTATGAGGTCAGACACTGATGTTGGACGAGAAGGTC
>JBBJLS010000041.1:15762958-15772958 GCA_037577275.1 Bryconaethiops microstoma | reverse complement strand
CACAATCTCCGTTCCAGTTCATCCCAAATGTGTTGGATGGGGTTGAGGTCAGGGCTCTGTGTGGCCAGTCAAGTTCTTCCACACCAAACTCATCCAGAAAAGGCCTTTTTGGAGTTTGCTTTGTGTACTGGGACACTGTCATGCTGGAGGATATTTCAGCCAAACATGATTTCTGTATCTTAAATGTAGACAATTGGCAATTGTTTAATATTTCTCCTTATGAGGATGTTATAGGATCCACTTCTTCATATTTCTGACAGGTTTTTATGAAGCGAAATGTTCTCACTGTACTGGAATAGCAAAGTGAATGACCTGCCTGCACTTTAAGATCATTTCTGTTCATGCGTTAAAATGAATTAGGCTGTATAATACACTCAGAATCAGACATTGCATATAATCTCTACATTTGAGCTGCTTTCCTTTCTTGCCAAGACATGTTTTGTTTTGATTCTTTCTCTTGAAAGACCACCATCCATACACCATCCCACTTAAACACCAGAAGAAGTCTTGCCACATGGCCTCATGGGGCGCCCTGGTCACATGTGGTCACATGCGGTCGCTCTGATAGATCCAAATTCAGCCTCAGTGACCTTCAATTATCACACAGAATGCACACTGTGCAATTATGCAATTATCAGATGTGGTAATGCGTCTATATGAGCAGGAGGAGGTTTACACAGTAAACAGTCCCTTTGCTCCAAAGCTCATTATAATTCAAGTAGCCCTGAAGTATTGTATAGGTCACTAGTGAGCAAACTACTGTTTCATTAAATAAGAAACAGAAATTTAATAAGCAGTTAACAGCAGTTTGGGGAAGCAAACTCACAAGTGACTCCAAATGAGAAATTAAATACTAGGTTAATTTGTGGCCCAGTTTAAATAAATACAGCAGAAATGATTAAATCGGTTGTGACATATATAGTACAAAGGATCAACGCCTGTATTAACAACTTTTTAAAAAATACTTTTGCACATTTTCAGGCCCCATTTCACAGTTTCATTATTCACTCCACTTACAGTGACTTGGATGGCACAAAACAGCACGTACACCAAACAGTAGGCCCAAAGCTACACAAATTGTCCTTGAAGGCCAAGCATGGGCTTGTTAAGCATTTCATTTCTGTTTTATAAGTGCCTTATTTCAAATCAGCCTTTAATTAAATTCAAACTAATTACACTACTTTTGTGCTGCTCCCTGGCTCTGGACGGTTATAGGGAGCAGCTAAAGAAGTCAGTGTTGCTAAAAGTAAAATGTGGGTTGACACCCAGAAATTTGCTGGTTTCCTCTTCTTAACAGCCAGCGTTTGTTGAAAAAAAAAAAAAAAGCCTGACCAGTAGGAGTCAAATGAGGCCACTGCACTGTAATTATCTAGTCTGGATTCCAGCTGTAATGAGTTCTAAAATGACAGCTGGATGTAATGTATAACTGTGCAACTGAGTGAAGTGGAACATGACTGGACCTGGGCGACGTGCATGGACTGCATGGTTTAAGGGGACCATATAAATACACACACACACACACACACACACACACACACACACAGACAAGTTTGAATACAGTCCATATACAGAAAAAAGTCTGCACATTATGACATCATTGTTTTTTAAATGTCACAAAATCCAAACAAAACCAGTTTAACTCCACATCTACTTCTTATAACTTCAGTGTGAAGTGAAGCTATGTCTGCATTGATTTTTTGAATGGGGCACAATACAGAGCAGTATATATGCATATATGCATAAGTGTATATGTGCATGAATGCAGTCCATTTATAGAAAAATCTGGCATTATGATATCACTGTTTTTGTGCATTTACAAATATCTTATACAGCCTTTAGAAATGTACCCCCACACATTATAAGATTTTTTTTTAAAAGAGCACAATACAAAGCAGCTAGTCAGAATAGCACTCAACAACCCGGTTAATTCTGAAAAGGTATTGTAAGAATGAATGATAAATTATTGTGTGTATTTCTAAGCAAGCTCCTTTGCCATTGTGGCTTTTTAATCTAAACCAGTAATAATCATTTGTTCTGATTGCCAGTTTTTGTAACCTATTACTGTTTTCTTTTCTTTTGTAATTACATTTGGATCACGGATTGTATCTACATACTTAGACATATTTACTTTGTCAAAGGTTCAAAAACAAAGCAAATAAAGGAAGAAGGACATCTTCCAATACCACGGTTGTTTTTTGTCATTTGTGTTTGAAATGGCACTTGTTTTTCAAAGCCGTTCACGGAGGCTGTCAACACAAGATAAATTTATCCTCTAGTGTCAGAACTTCAGATGGTAAGAGCTGTAAAGGAGGCATCTGTTTCCATGGCAGTATGGTTTAGTGAGTTGTCACCTAAATCTCCAAGCTTAGATGTTTCATCTGAAATATAATTAAGGCTGACTTTGAACAGGATAATATTTACACTTGATTTATGTGATGCTCCTGGTGGAAGGAGTTTACTTCCACAGATAATCTAAACTACCTGGTTCAGATAAACAAAGCTTATAGATCATTTACATGATGGTCAGAGATTTTACAGTACGGCTGATATTAAAGACTACAGTAAGGTGAAATGCAGAAGCCTTGGAGTCATTAAATTATGATTTTTGGATTTCATTCATTTTCTGTAACCATTATTATTCCTTACTAGCATCATGGGTGCCCGGAGACTATCCCGGGGTCTACAGGCACGAGGCAAGAACTCATCCTGGGCAGAGTGCTAGCCCACCTCAGGACACAGGGCAGAGTGTTAGCCCACTTTGGACTGTGGGAGAAACCCGGAGACCCCAGAGGAAATGAACACCACCTTGAGGAGAACATGCAAACTGCACAAACACCGGACCTGAATTCAAACCCCTAACTCTGGAGGTGTGAGGCAACAGTGCTACCCACTGCACCACAGTGGGGCCTCAATGTTTAAATTTTACCTTCCTTATTTACATTTGTTTAAAGATCATACATCTTTTGCCACCAGTGGTTTGCCAAGCTGCTACAGTGACTTTTCTGATGAATAAAATAGGCTTTTAACCAAGAAAATGCCTTGTACTATCAAAACATTGTGTTCACTACTTCATCATGATTTTAAGAGTGACATCAAAATGAAGGAAAGTCCAATATTCATGAGTCACTGTCCTAGAAGTCTATATCATCCTGAGTCTATATTTCATAATAGGTATGTAAGTGCCTTTCAATGTAAACTGACCATAGCAACCTTAAAAACATGAAACCGTGACAAAATACAAGCCTTAATTATGGCAAACTATATACTTTTTTTATATATATTTTCAGAAGATTCCATTGTCTGCTCATAAACTTTGAATAACCTTTAACCTTTTTTGGATTTGTTTGGTTCAGATAAAGAAAGTCTGGAAAATGGTGGTTAAAAGCCTCCAAAGTCATTTCAAAGTAACGAAACAAAGAATTTCCATGGAACTGTACTTCTACACAAAAAGCCCAAACCCTCAAACAGCCCAGTAAGACTTTTGAACCCAGTGCAAGTCACTCTGCAAACCCGAAATCCCTTAACATGAACCATTGATTACAAACTAGCTATCAACACGTTTCATAATTCCTTCTCCTCTGAAAAGCACTGTTGAATTGTGGTAGTGATTTGTGTAAGGTAAGCTCCTGTTCGGAGATGAAATCGGACTGATTCCAGCAACCTCAAATTCGCTGGGAAAGAAAGGCTGGCTTGTGTTAGAAACGTTCTCTCCTTTCCACAAGCAAATGGCAAAAGTTTATGCCAGTTCAATGGTGCTGATAATTCATTGCTGGAAAAACTGGAGAAAGTGGTCAGCAAAGCCCTGGTAAGTCCACACGTCCCCATTAAACCTTGCTTTGAGGACTACGGCTCTTCACATGACCCCAAACGTCAAACTATCAAGGTTTCTGACAGGCTGATATTGGTTTAGACACATGTGAAACAAGCACAGCAGGGGGACATGTTCTAATGCACCTCATCCATTGAACGCAGCCCCTCGGCCAGCAGCTAACAAGCCCCCAACACACTTTCTCTAAGGGGGCTTTTGGAGCCACAGAATCATTCTTGCTCCTGGAAGATCATGTCGCACCCCTAAAATGACACTCTAAAATGCAGCTCATTTTCCTTTTCTTTTATACACTCCTAATCATCAGTCCTTCCTGGTTGGTTCCTGGCTTACGGCTTAGATGTACTTTTCCAGGAGAACACTTCAACTGGCATGAAACCTTTATATTGTGTAGTTCTTTAAACTTTAACCCGTAAAATGCATGCAGCATGGATCTGTGTTGGAAACACAGTAAATAGTAAATTGTCATCATACGACAAAACAGCTCCTATATATATATATATATATATATATATGTATATATATATATATATAAGTTCCCCTGGTTTGTGTCAGATGTCATGCTGAGCTTTGTTTTGTGTTCCTATGTCACGTAGAACCAAAGTTATTGTAACTTAAAAACATGTAATAATATACAAATGAACATAAAGAACAAAAATTAACTTTCAGGATAGTCTCCACCCACAAGTGGGTGGGGTAAATCCATAGAGGGAGTGGGTCCAGAGAGCGGCAAAGCGGCAGAGCGGCGGCGCGCCAAGAGAAAGCGGCAAACAGCAAGCGTGTAGGAGAACAAAAAACAGTTTGACTGTTTTACACTGTTCTAGGGGTTAAAGAGGTTCTTCACAATGACATTTTTTAAAAGAACCATGAATTGAAAGGTGCTTTAGGAAACCAATGATAGATTCTCTACAGCATTGTTAACAAAAAAACTTCTAGCATCATAAAGTGGTGCTTTGTATCAATGACACTGTATGCCTTTGTTTTTTAACAAGAAACACTACATCAGGGACCATCAGCTCTGGTCCAGGTGTCCAACGCAGTTTGATGATTTTTTTTTTTTTTTTACCACAAACACACTTACTCTTTCATTTCTAACCAAAACCAAGAAAAGAAAGCACATTATTCCAATTCTCAGGTGATTGCACTGGCTCCCCGTTCAGTACACAATTGATTTTTAAAGTATTAGACATCATGTACTCAATGGTTTGGGCCCTAAATACATAATTTCAGATATGTTTGATGTGGTGAGAAGATCTGAAACTAAACCTGGTGAAATGGTGTTTATCCACTATGCTGTTCAACCAACTGCCCGTCAGTATCAGATCTGGATCTGGAGATTTAAAAAGCTGCTAAAAACTGCACTGTTCTCCTCTACCTTCTGCCACACTTATCTGCACTTTTATTGTATGTCTTCTATTATTTAATTTTATATATTCAATTGTATTGTATTTATATATTCTATTCCTGTAAAGCACATTGAATGACCTTCTGCTATATAAATAAACTTGACATGACTTGACCTGACTTGACATTTATCTGCTCACTCTCTTGTTTACTGGGGGTGGGCTTGGGGCTTTTACTTAAATGATTCAGTGAGATGTAATTAAACCAGAAAATTCACCACAAATTCAGAGATCACGAAAAACCACTGACAGTAGCTGGATGTGTAATGGAGACATACCAAGCCAGTTGTCTGCAGTGCGCCGACAGATAAATGCTTTTGTGGATAAAATAAGAGATCCTGATCCTCCCTTCATGAACGTGTACAGCTAAATGTTACTAATCCAGGGTGAATTATCACATGTCTCGTATCCTCCTACATTAATTCTGCATAAAGCTTTATGAGTGAAAAAAAATAATAATAGGATAAATGAAAAACCTCCCCGGTGCTTTTTCTTTGGCTGTGTTGTCACGCTTATTAGTCATACATCCTATGACTAAACAGTCGCCAATCAAGGTACTTTACACATGTGCTGCATTTCTTCTGTATATAGATTAAGGATAATGATAAAAATGGCCAGTTTATGTATCTGTTTTTGGATATTTTCTGTTGCTTTTGAAAGAACAAGAAGACATGAAATAATAACAATGAAAGAAAAACTCACTGGTGTTCCTTACTTTGCCTGTCTCTCTCTGTTCTCTTTCTCTCTCTCTGTTCTCTCTCTCTCTCTTTCTCTCTCACTCTCTCTTTTTATTGGAACAGCTCTAGCTGCGTGCACGATCCCTTTATCTCTTTCATTAGCGTGTCTGTGCTGCTCTTGGCGGGGAGGGCGCATCGGGGAGACAGTCACTTTCTCACCCCTGTGAAGTCCAGGCAGATTACAGAAGGGCTTTGAAGCTACTGCTGCCGCCGATCCTCTTGCCCTCCCCCCCCCCCTCCCCACACAGAAACCCACCCCTCCGTACCCCGGCCGAGCAGCAGCAGATCCCTGCCGACGACCAAACGGGAGACGGGAGGCTAAGGAACTAAACGCCCTCCAATGAACCATCGCCTCTGTCTCCCTTTCATGTCGTCGCGTCTGTTGCCTCAGACAACAAAGGCCACACCTAAGCAATCACATACCAAAGGGATGCAGAGGGAGAAGGATATTGGATGGATAGGGAGAGAATTCCCACTGAAGACAAGCTGGAGGAAAAAATAACGGTCACACAGTAATTACTTGTACCTGAGGGGTATCCGACTGTAATCTAAGCAATAACCATGCAATTCAGGATGATGCTTATTTCCCCCAATGAATCACAGTAAAAACGAGGAAATTATGGCTTCTTTGTTCTGATACAGGGATTGTACAGTAAATCAAACCGAAGCTGGTGACGTGAAATCGCATCTGGGACCAAAGGTCCACGAGAGTTGAAAAGACTGTGCTCCTGTTGGTTCAGAATCAGAAAACTTTATTGATTCCGAAGGAAATTGCTTATGTTACCACCACAGAGTGATACAGAGACACTGAGACAAGAACAATATAAAATATAAACCCAAAAGATAAACAATACATAGGAAATACACTATGCTATATACAGAAATGCTGGGGAATTAAAACTGTAGATAAATAACTTACTGCTGAGTAATTTACTAGTAACACAACTAGTGGTTTGGAGTTGTTCTCTATACCAAGTCCACTATAGATCAGTAATATTGGTGTAAGTAGTAGTATTTCATATGGGAAGACTATTGCACATAATAATTAGATATTGCACATAATGGGGCGATTGGTGAGGGCGGCACAGTGGCGCTGGAGTTAGCGCTGTCCTGGGTTTGACTCTTGGGTTGGGGACAGGATCTTTCTGTGTGGAGTTTGATGTTCTTCCTGTGAATGTATGGGTTTCCTCCGGGAGCTCCGGTTTCCTCCCACCAACAAAAACATGCGTGCATTGGGGATGGGTCAGTTGAGCACGCTACATTGCCCCTAGGTATGAATGTGAGTGTGAATGGTTGTCTGTCTCTGTATGTGGCCCTGAGATGTGCTGGCGACTGTCCAGGGTGTACCCCGCCTTCGCCCATTGCAGCTGGGATAGGCTCCAGCCCGACCCCGAGTGTGGGACAAAGGGGTAGATAATGGATGGGGTGGCTGGTGGTCTAGGGGTTAGGGAGTTTGCCCTGCTAGGTTCAAATCCCTGCTAGTGACACCACTGAGGTTCCCTCGAGCAAGGTACTGTCCCCACACACTGAGCCCCTTGTTTGTGGCAGCCCCCTGCTTCACTTGGTGAATGGGTTAAATTCAGAGAAGGAATTTAACACTGTGGTGGGGGGCCACTTTACTTTTAAAGATTGAAATAGATGGTAGGAGACGCAAGTTGTTACTAGATACCATTTAACCAGAACAATATGAAAATGTGTGGCATCGACAATACTAGATGCTAAGATATGTGGGAAATGCTGATCCATGTGGAAAAAATTCTACATTTAAACAACAAAGCCCCAAAAGATGCTGAATAAAGTTGAGAATAGGGGACTGCACATGTAACAGTATGACAAAGTGTGACTTAAT
The DNA here is from genome assembly GCA_037577275.1 of Bryconaethiops microstoma. Lineage (NCBI taxonomy): Eukaryota > Metazoa > Chordata > Actinopteri > Characiformes > Alestidae > Bryconaethiops > Bryconaethiops microstoma. Next base: position 15,765,143 of record JBBJLS010000041.1, on the reverse strand, counting down.
GCATTAAGATTCAAGAGTAGATTTAATTTGAGAAAGGAATCCGAAATGTGGATCTAACAAGCCTGCTTTATCCCTTCATGGGATTATCGACCACAGTAAACAGTCAAACAAGACAAGCCTCCATTTGGTCACTGGACACCAATCACCAGTCACTAGGTGATATACGGGTGAAAGAGACGATGAGAGGACGTCAGAATGTCCTAAAATGCAAATCCCACCATCTCTGACAGGAGCTCAACCTCCTTTAATGTAAAGTGCCTGAAGTAAAAAAAAAGGCTTCACTAATGAGAAGCAAGTACTCGATCTGAACTGGAGCCTGGAAATGACCCCATGGTGGGAGAGACAGTAACAGAGACTGGAACAGTAACAAGGACCAGGACAGAGACAGTGACACTGAACAGAAATGGGATGAAGACAGTGATAAGGATCAAGCACAGACTGAGGAACAGGAACTAGCCAAGGGACAGGACCTGGACCGGAACCAGACTTGAGATTGCAAAAGAATAAAGAACAGACAGACCTAACTGACTCTGTGTCTTCACTTGGTGAATGGGTTAAATACAGAGAAAGAATTTCTCACTGTTCACACTGTGTGCTGTGGTGTGTTCACGTACGACAAACTGGTCACTTCACTTCAAGAAGAAAAACAACAACATTAACCACAGAATAAAATAAGTACAATAAAAATAATGCAAGTGCAAGCAGTTTAAAAGTGACATGCTAGTGAAATTAAGCAAAATAATAAAAGCTAGTTGAATCCTAACGTTAATAAATACTGTATCTTTTAAACTGTTTTTTTTTATTGTTGAAGCAAGAAAACTCATAAATGCTCATTGGTAATGCATTCAAGATCTTTGGTGCGTAAACAAACAAGTTGCTTTATCACTCCTTTTTCATACGTTTCATACATATGGAAAAGGCTAACAATAAAACATCTTAAAGCATGATTTGGTGCTATTTTTTTATTCATTCAGAGATTTACGGATGGGGGCTGCTATACCTTAAAGAGATTTAAAGATTGTAGTTTTTTCTGAGGAAAACAGAGAGAGAGCCCTGTGTCATTCTCATTTAGATGGAAAATCTGTCCTTATGTTAGAAAGATGGCATTGCTTTGAGCTGTGTACTCTGCAAATGTCAGTATGACCCATGATAATAACAGATGCGTCCCTGACATTTTCAGTCATTGCCAAAGTACACTTATCTTTTGTCTATTTTTTGCTTTATTCTGTTAGTTAGCTACTTGGCAATCTCTTAAATTATCTAATAGCAGTGACTTTTAAAGATAACTGCCTTTCTAAAGAAACCAGAGAAAATGAAAGCATGAGCAACAGAAGGAGCAGGAGAAGGTTAAGAAAGAAAAAGAGTTATACAAGCTGGTGTGACCAGATTTTGATGTGATACTGTGTTTTTATTTCATTGATCATGAAATATGTGGTGATTTTAGTGCCCAGTTTATATCAGATGGACTCTGTAACTTATTTATTGTTAAATATTGCTTAGTTATTGATTTTGATAAGTGAGGTGATTCCGAATTGTGTAGTGAATTTGAAAATAGTGGTGATTCTGAAATGTGTGGTGAATTTGGAAAGACAACCTTTTTGAACAACTTTTTGATCAGTATTTGCAACCCATACTTGAAACGAAATAAATGGAAAATTCCAAAAACAAAAGACACAGAAAAACTGAACCTGGATCAGCAGGAAGGTGTGGGGTGCTTCTAGCATCTTGGTCCAAACCCCTCACGCTGTCTGTGTGTGTGCTGAACTCTGAGGTGGACTGTTCTCAGAGTACAGATCATTTTTCTGTGTCAGCATCACAGTTTATGCAAACTTTTCAAACGGCTCTGCACGCAGCAGTGGGCCTTCAGCAGGCTCCTCAGCTTTCAACACAACTTCTCCAGCGGATTGAGTCCACCACTGGACCACTGTCTTCAGAGACCGCCGCAGAAGAAAAGCTTTCAGAGTTAGTTACCAAATCTCACCCCCCCACACTACCTTCTTCAACTTCATCATCTATCACACACACACATCTTTCTTCTCTCCTACTCAAACACACTCACTTTTCTTCACACACACATACACACACACACACACACCCACATACACACACACACACACACACACACACCCACACACACACACACACACATACACCACACAGCCGACCAGTCTCCACACAGAGCCTC
>JBBJLS010000041.1:15730642-15743989 GCA_037577275.1 Bryconaethiops microstoma | reverse complement strand
ACACACACATCACACACACACACACACACAAAACAATGGAAACCAATCAAAACAACGGCCTTCATTTCTTCACCTGCAGTTTTGAAGCAATGTTTGTGAGTGTATTTGCTAGTTGGACACATTGCTGACAAACAGGCTTATGACTGAAATTTGCGTACGTTTTAGGTTTTTTTTGACCTGTTCTCCGTCATAATCTTATCTTTATGCTTTCAGGGACTTTTCTTTCCAAACGAATGACCCATAATCAATACCTTATCAGAGAACTGTTGATGTATTTCACCAGTTTTTGCACTGAGCATTGGTTTAGACTTGCAACTACAAATTGGTTGCATCGTTTTTGTGCTTGTTTTACTTCTGTAAGGCCTTCCAGGCTTCCAAAGCTGTGCTGAGAGCAGCGATATCAATATTGCACTGCCTTAGCAGGTCAAAAACTGCAGGAATTCAAATTTCAGTTCTCATCAACCTGTTTCTCACGTTTGATAAAACACACCAGACACGAATAACTACTTTTATCTGTTTCAACCAATCACTGTCCAATCATACTAGAGTCTATAACCTACATTTGTCTCGTATCTTTTTTAAATCAAGATCCATTTAAGAGTTTCTCTCGCAAAATTGTCTAGTGATTGTGCCTTTAAGACTGGTATATGTAAATGAGATCTATTCCAATTGGCTCTTTACTGTGCCTTGCTTAGAAAGCAGGACACTCCTTATAGCTTTAATGTATATGGGTGGAGCTTAAATGCTTGAGGTTGAGGGTGAATAATTAGACATATAATGTGCTGTTTTTTGTTGTATATGTAAATGAGCTCTATTCTGATTGGCTCTTTACTGTCCCTTGTTTAGAAAGCAGCACAGGCCGAAACTCTCCTAATAACTTTAATGTGAATGGGTGGAGCTAAAGTGCTTGGCTTCAGGTTGAATAATTAGATATAGGCTGGATTTTGTGACATCACAAAAACAAAGTAATGGGGCTTAGTTTCTGTATGTGGACCACATGGATGAAGGAGTGAAAGGTGTGTTTGAATCATACACCTAGCTAGCTGGTGGCCTGGTGGTCAGGGAGTTGCCCCTGCGATCAGAAGGTTGTGGGTTTGAATCCCAGGACTGCTAATGGCACCACTGAGGTACCCTTGAGCAAGGTACTGTCTCCACACACTGCTCCCCGTTGGTGGCAGCCCCCTGCTTCACTTGGTGAATAGGTTAAATGCAGAGAAAGAATTTCACACTGTGTACTGTGTTGTGTTCACAATTGACTATAAGGGGCCACTTTACTTTACATTCTTCACTCAAAATCCATTTTCGCTACAGATCGGTTACTTCAACCGCATGAAAAGAACTAATTACAAAATGCTAAATGCTACTTTCAAAAAAGCAAGAAAAATGAGTGCCTGAGATGGTTCGAAGTGATAATGCCAGTAAGTTGACGTCCCAGTATTTATTGTGTATGAAAAAAGCCACTTCTGCAGGAATTAAAAGATTAATAAAGTTTTCCAATGGTACTGCTTTGCTCCACGGTCCTGGAGGCACATTGTTTTGTTTCACTGTGCACTGTGTGTATTTGGCTGAAATGACAATAAACACCTACTTGACTTGATATTTGGGTGGGGGGGGGGGGCATGGTGACAGGATATGCTAGTTTTTTTGGTTTATTCGTTTGAGAATAGTTTTGTCTTTAACTTGTGTTCCTGTAGTCCTGCTTTTTATTTTAGATTTGTTTTTAAATTTGTATTTATTTTATAAAGGAGCAGCTCAGGATACATTTCACTGTGCATTGCACTTGTATAACTATGCATGTGACAAAGAATCTTGATCTTGAATTGGTTGACATGAATTGACACCTACGATCCTGAGGACTGAGAAAGGACCATTTCCAATATTTGACAATATTAAATGCCCAGGCTGGTTGGTTGGTTGGTTGGTGGTTAGGGAGTTGCCCCTGCAATCAGAAGGATGTGGGTTTGAATCCCAGGACCGTCACTGGCACCACTGAGGTACCCTTGAGTGAGGTACCGTCCCCACACACTGCTCCCCGCTGGCTGTCTATGGCTTCACTTGGTGAATGGGTTAAATACAGAGAAAGAGTTCTGTGCTGTACTGTGAACACGTATGACAAATTGACACTTTACACATGTGATAATGCAAGGAAATCGGTGTCCCGGTACGTTCGGTATATGAAAAAGTAACTTGTGCAGGAATTGAAAGACACGTGTAATCTTCCCACTTTACCACAAAGACACTTTGCTTGAAGTGGCTGAGATTGTTTGTGCCGATGGTGCTGCTTTGTAATGTGGCGAAAGTCAGGTTGTATTAGTTTTTTCTGTTCATTCCTTTGAATTGATTGTATAAATTGATTCTTACAGCCTAGAAAGGACCATTAACAAGAATACTAATACTTCTACTACTAATAATGTTTAATTTATATAGCACTCAATATTATATAGACAAGAAAGTATCACTTGTGTTTTTGATAATTGTGCTGTGATCTTTTATTGCATGGGTTATCATGAATACATCTCAGCTGAAACCATGGATATTGGCATTGCATTGGTGTGTACAGATTTTCTCAATGGCACTGATTACCCTTTAACCGCTCTTTCCGTCTCCTTCAGAAGTTTTGAGCTTTCATCCAAGCATCAGATGAAATGCCACACGCAGATAACGGTGCCAACCTTCATGTTCATTCACCTTTAGTCTACCTACAGACATCTGAGGGCATATTTGTGAACAAGGTAAATCATCATTAATTTGGATGAACAATCAAATCAAAACAGACAGTACATCCAGAACCTCTGCCAAAACAAAAACAAAAAACTGGGTTACACCACCACCTAGGGGCTCAGCTGATGAATTGCAGCAATGATTCAGTTTAGGAGGACCGGATTCTTAAGCACGGCTTTGATGGAAGGAGGGGGGGGATTGTACAAAATAAAATCACAAAAGGAAGAGGAGGGAAAAAAAGGGCTAATCTCCTTTTTTAAAGTAAGTAGACCAGCCACACATTAAAATAACTTTGCTATCTGACTGTTAAAATGGTCTCAACTTTCAGAAAGTAACTTGGTCACTCAAGATTCCACGAAAGTAGAAAATAGAGGCATTTAAATTTCTATACATCAACTCTGTTTGGTACCGAACGTACTAACCGATGCCCACGCAGACGGGATACACACACACACACACACACACACACACGTGGCTTCTAGACTCTACCATCACATTAAGATTTCAACCTATGCTTTTGCATTAAAATAAATACAGACAGTTACAAATGACTTGGGGATTGATACTCTACTAAGAGGGGAAAAAAAATCCAATCTTAAGTTCTTTCATGAGCACAGCCGGGTAGGGATTTCTAAAAGAGTTTCTCGATTGTTTTACAGCAATGTGACTGGAACAGCCAGTGAAATAAATAGCACTGTATATGTGAGGCTGTCTGGTGTGTGTGTGTGGGTGTGTGTGTGTGTGTTCAAGAGAGTGACTTGCTCATACAAGCCATTACTAAAAAACACACACACAAACGCTCCTATGTTCAGACCATCATGCACCACCATGAACATAAATTACAAACAGTCTTTTTAGAAACAGACTGCATTGCAAGTACATCAATACAGAATTCCAACCCATGCAAACGCAAAACACGGAGACACACTCGCGCAGACACACTCGCACAGAAAGATCCGATGCTGATGATGAGTGTTGGCAAAAGAACCGAAATCCCAGCTTGGCTTGAGTGAAAGTTAGTGTGTGTGTGTGTGTGTATATATATATGTGTGTGTGCGCGCATGTCTATATGTGTCAAAATCTGGATGTAAAAATTCATTAGAAAGTTTCCTTATGTTTTAGAGGCATTTTTACTATTTTTGATTATTTTTTTTCCTTGCATGTTTTTTTTTGTATAAATCCATCCGATCAGCACACGACAAAAGATCTCCACTCGTCAAAAAAAAACAAAAAAACAACAAAAAAACAAAAACCGTCATGCATTATTTCTGTCCCGAATCTTACTGATTGTTGCATTTTTGTTTTTTTTTTAATTTATATATATATATCTATCATTTTAAAAATCTTCATTTACTTTAATAGAACATTTTTTTCTTTAAGTCTTTTATATATTTTTTTTTATTTGAATTTTTTCCTTAGTGAGATGCAAGTCCAGGGCTCTAAACGGGGTGTCGCTTCTTGAGTCTCCATCTCTTCTACAGTATTTGGTCCTCCACACCAGTAAGGGGAGTCTTCTGTAGTGGAAAACACAGACAACTCCACCACAGGGCAGCAGAAGCAGTACAGAGGCCGGTGGAGGAGGAAATGGAGTTTTTCCTGCATGATTTCAGCCGCTGGAACTCCACTCAATCTGGAATATTTTTTGTTTTTTTTTTGTTCATTTTCTAAACCACTTAAAAAAAAAAAAAAAAATTCTGCACATCCCTCAGATAGGGGTAAAGAGTAAATAACACTGCCAGTGCCCCCTTGTGGCCATGGGAGTAACAGCTTGTGTGAGTCTGGGAAAACAGCGCCCCCTATCTGCACAAGTCCTCGTGCATCGCCTCCCGCTGAGGTTTCCTCCTCTTGTTGCCTTGGTGATGGACCTTGCTGTTTTGGTGGCTCTTGTTGCTGGAGATGCTCTGCTGGCCTTGAGAGCTTTTGCTCGGTCGAAATTGTCGGCTCTGCTGGGGGAGGAGAGCGGATACGATAAATACAGTATACTTGTCTATTTCATCCTTTATTCCTAGCCTTTAGTTTGACGCAGTACAACAAAACCCTTTAAACACCATCAGTGAGTCACTGGATTTACTCTGAATTCTTAAAATGCTTTGATGAAAAACGTCACAGTGTCTGAAGTTTTCCTCAGTTTTGAACTGGAGCTACAGAGTTAATTAAGATACCCCCATGCATAGCAAACCTAAATCACCACACACACACCTGCTCCGCACCAAGTCTAGATTTTCGGTAATCTGAAACAGACTTGCTGTTTGTGGATCATGACACTATGACATTCTTTTATGTGCAAAAATAAGACAAAAGTGTGGAAAAAATGGCTGCAACTACAGTTATCTATATATTACTGTGTATCCTTCAATGTCTGCTGCTTTTACTCATCTAAAGATACCCAGATCCACACACATGTATGTACATATATGTATGTGTGTGTGTGTGTGTGTGTGTGTGTGTGTGTGTGTGTGTATGTACACATACTTTTATAGAATGTTTTTTGTACAGTGTACTGTTTTTATATTATATTTTATAGTTTTTCTGTGTTATGGGTTTTGCTGCTTCTACTTTTTTCTCTTGTTCTGTCCATTTTGCCCAGTGGGACTAATAAACAGATTATATTACAATATACATTTATCCTTATTCTGTACACAAAATAATCTGTGATGAACTGCAGTGTGCACTACACTGGAGTGTAAAGCCATGAAGTTTAAGCTTAATTCCTAGAGTTTTATAAAGTATCAGACAGGTGTAAACAAAGATCTACCTTGTAGTTCCAGTGCAAAACTAAAAAAGCAGACTTTCGACACCAAAGTTGATCAGCTAAAAGCTGATGAGCTACATTGTGGGTTACCAAGAAATCATCTAAATTACCTCTGTGATTAAACTAATCGCTAACTTACAACACTCACAAAACAAAATCTGATACAGGCACAGTCCCGAAGACAGTATTCAAATGACAGAATACTGTGTCAGCTAAATTTGCTGTTATGTTATACACCTATGTTATACTTATTTGCTTCTATGACTTTACCTTGCTGCCTTTGTGGCTGGTGGTGGGTGTAGTCATGGAGTGATTCTGTGCTCTGTGATTGGTCGGAGTCCTCTCTGGGTTGTCTCTGTGAGTGTTGGAGCCCCGCACAGCCAGCTGTTTCACTGTCTTACAGGGCGTCCCGTCAGAATCCTGCAGACAGAAACACAAGCTGGTCAGCAGATTTGGAAAATATTGTCAATATTTGGAAGAGTTTTTCACCATCTGTGTGTGTGTGTGTGTGTGTGTGTGTGTACTCACTGCATCACTGGACGCTGTAGAGGAAGGAGAAGGCGATGATGATGAAGATGGCAAAGAAGGTGAGGAGGGGGGAGGGGACGAAGAGTTGGAGGACGCTTTGCTCCGGGGGGCAGGAGGAAGGACCACAGCCTCGTCAGAGAGGTTGTTATTACACTCATCAAGCTCCTGAGCCTCCACAAGGAGAGTCACGTCATTTCCTGTAAGGAAAAAAAAACAAAAAAACGTATATATAAAAGAGCCTAAAGATCCAAATTCATACAGATATCCTCACATGCCATCAGACTCCTCAACACCCTGCCTGCGCCCCATACACACTCCTGAACTGCATATTGACGACTTACTACCTTTGCACTTTACACATCACTCTTTTATGATGCACATGCAGCTACTTGCACAATACACATCCCTGCTCCACTTGTCTGAGTTAATGTATTTTCATATTTATTATTGAACTGCTGCTGATCATTTGCGTATAGAACTATTGGATGTTAACAATTACCCTTGTACTAAATTGCACATTTTTATTTCTGGTTCGCAAAGTGGCATTTGGCAGATGCGCTTATCCAGAGCGACTTAATCATTAATTTCAGGGAGAGTCTTACGGTCGTTAATTTCAGGGATTGTCTTACAGTCATTAGTTACAGGGACAGTCTTACAGTCAGTAGTTACAGAGACAGTCTTACAGTCAGTAGTTACAGAGACAGTCTTACAGTCAGTAGTTACAGAGACAATCCTATGGTCATTAGTTACAGGGACAGTCCCCCTGGAGCAGCTGAGGGTTAAGTGTCTTGCTCAAGGACACAGTGGTAGAACGTGGGGGGGTTTGAACCTGCGACTTTGTTGGTCATCGGGTTCACAGGTGAGTGTTTTACCACTAGGTTACTATCACCTCCGAGCTTATTTATAATGTATAGCTTTTATTTATAGTTTATTTATAAGTGTGTATTCTATGTGGTGTTTTACAAAGTTACTTTTACTTTATTTTGACTAATGGCTGGACAACCATCAAAATATCGCAGAATAACAGCACTCTAGGATCTGTTTTGTCTTTTATATTCTAATGAACAGTAAACTAGCGAAGGACATGAACAAACAACAGTAATCTTAACGCTGGCTTGACCTGCTTAAACCTGCTAATTATGGAAAATCCACATCTCTGACTATTTCTCAGAGAGATCACTCTGACGGTCATTGGATTTGCGTGAAATTTTATTACCGTTGCAATTGAGGGTGGGCTCGCTTTGAGACTGCCCACCCCACTGCTCACTGATCCAGTCGCGATACTCTGCTACTTCCCGTGTGACCCGGATTATTCGGCCCAGAATGCTGAGGGGCGCAGAAAGAACGAAAACAAGGAGGTGAAATTTTGTAAAAATGTGTTCTCTCCAAACTATGTTCAAATGACAGCACACTTTCACTAAATTACATAAGATCTTAATGGAATTGTATGTGTGTGGGTGTGTGTCCTCACCTCTCAGCCTTGTTGTTGGGGTAGTACTTAGCAAGAGGAGAGACGGCATGGCTTAGAACAACATATGCATAATCAAATGCTTGTTTCACCTGCATGGCCCCATACGAACTCCTGCCAACATCGTTACCTACAAGTACATACAACAAAAAGCTTCATCAAAATATTTACAAAAACCAGGGAAGCTCTTTGTAATGTATATCCAAAGAGTAAGTGACGGTGTTTGTGTACCGGGTTGCAATGGATCTTCAATGTACAGCATGGACGGCCTGTATCCATCCAGCATGCCCTTCAGCACTTCATCTTTGGACACATATGAGCCGCCGTCTTTGATCCGGATGCCTGTCTTCAGGTAGTTAAAGTGCCGGCCATACAGCTCAAAGAACTCGATCAGCAGGACGCCCATATTAGAATTAGGACTACTCGCATCCTCTCTGTAGTGCAGCTAGAACACACACACAAACAAACCAGTGAGTTTCAACCACCGTGCACATCACAATATAGCATAATTCCAAAAAACATGTTCACCAGCATTGTTGAAAACTACTTAGACCATCAGATGCTGCTTTTATGTTATTTGTGTATGTAACAGTATATTTCACATTGAATATTTTCTTAAGAGCTCTTATTGGATTTATTTAGACTTTATATGGTCTTGTCTCTGTACCTCTGTGTGTCAGTGCAGTCATAACATAAGCAATTTCCTCCAGGATCAATGAAGTTTGCTGATTCTGATTAGGTTGTGTGTGTGTGTGTGTGTGTGTGTGTGTGTGTGTGTGTGTGTGTGTGTGTGTGTGTGTGGGGTCTGGTTGGGGTCTGGTTGGAAGTGTCACAGGTGCAAAGTGTGTGTGACATACTTGTAAGAAACTAACAGCCATGAGAAAAAGGCTGTAGGATCCAATTCCTCCAGTGAAGACTTCATTCAGCTCTCTCTGCAGCAGGAACTGTTTCAGCACCAGCACCAAATATGGCAACACAGGGAACTTCTGTAACACACAACGCACATACACACACATCAAAATTGGAAACACCAAAAAAAGGTGACGTGACAACTCAGTACAGGATATTTTTCCTATAAATGTCACACATCTGATTTTCGTGAGGTGTTTAAACACAAACAGCACCTGATCAATCCAAATTAGCTGCGCTTTATAGTTAAATCTACACGAATGCATGTTTACGCAACTGTTATGAAAACTGGTGGGCTGAAATGAACGTCTGTTCTTCCTCTCAAGTTGATTTCGTTACTGTCGCCCAATTTTCTTGACATTCCAAAACTTTTAAACCGGGCAATAAGCTCTGTAATGTGAACTCAGCCTGAGGACTAAATGCTGTGTTTTCATGTGACAGTGAGTCCAATGTGCGCTACCAACACAGCATGACATCGATCCCACGTGAAACATCCCAAACAGCAAGAAAACAAGCAGGAAAAAAATAAATAAAAAAAATACAAAGATCAATGATGAATGTCCAAATATAGACCAGTATGGTGGCTGTGTGCGGATCCAATGGCACGAACCTTTTTGAAGTCTTTGATGAGATTGGCAGCTTTCACCCCGCTGTGCACGTTAAAACTGATGTCAACTTTGACCTCAGTGTGTGAGTCTGTCAGTTTGATAATGGGAACCTGCGTGGACACACACACACACACACACACACACACACACACACACACACACACACACACACACACACACACACACACACACACAGTCAGCTCTCCTATGCCTTACTGTCATTCTACCATATTAAGCAGATTCCAGATTTGTGAGACAACCACCCTCTCTCACACACACATGCGTGCACAAAGTGTACCGTTGCTTTGTCGAGCACTTTGATAGAGTTCTCGTCAGCGACATTTCTTTTACGTAGTGCTTCCTCCAACGTCCAAAGAGGAAGAGTCTCCCAGTTTCCAAACACAACCAAGTCTATATCACTGAAACACAGACAGGGAAAATATAAACACCACTCTATATTACTATAATACTACTATACGAGATATAATTCATCAGTCAAAAATCTGTTGGGTTTTTTTTGGCTGAAATTATTTTTTGAAACTTAGTCATTTTTTATTTGTTTGATAAAAACAAATTTTTTATTTTCTACCTTCTTATTGTTGCTAGTGTAGAATAAATTGTGTCTCAAAATAAGATAGTCCTTTATTAGTCTCACTGGTGGGAAATTTGCATTGTTACAGCAGCAAAGTGGACAGAACAAAAGAAGATAGAAGCAGCATAACCGATAGAAATAAAACCATGCAATATAATACATTTAAGTTATAAACATATAAACATATATTCATGTGCACAGCGTGTATCTTCAGATGCCTAAAAAAGCAGACACTGAATGAGAGATAAAAATAAAAATCCTACAAGTAAAATAAATTCAATTTAAAAATCCACTTAGACACCAGGCCTCCTCCCTTGATCTTGGTTTTAATCAGCTAGACTTTCATGCCCCTGATATAACAAACGATAGTTACTCTGTCTTACATCAGGCCAATTCCTCTAAAAGAGTCACAGTGTCTCGGTCTGTGTGTAAAAATACAGTGTTTCTGGGTAACCCTGTAATTAGCATCCCAGGTAAGTCTGAGGCCTGGTGGTCTGTCAAAATAGTAAATTAAGTACTAAAAATGGATTTATCCCGGACACACCAATGTTACAAAAGGTTAAGTACAGTTTATATCTGTGCACAAAGAGCTGTTTCTGGCCATGGATGCATGTTGAGGTCGATTTATTTCACTAATCCAGATTCAGTAATCCAGGTGACACAGAACTGTAGCACAACCATGACGTGAGGCTGGCGGCAACACACAGATGGCATCAGCTGAATTAATTTAATCCTTAATACACAAATACGCTCACAAACATAAATCCACACATCCCAAAAGCACCCTCCCCAACCTGTGGCTTGTATTACAGTCTACATTTAACTCAAGTCAAAACGTACACACACACGCCAAAGTCTTTGAAGCTCCATAGATTAATGTGTGCGTTTGTCTGTGTGTGTGTGTGTGGGAGAGAGAGAACATGTACACACAACTTTGCACACAGCCACGAGTGTTTTCTTGAGATAAGATACAGGCTACTATTAATGCAGTCCAGACATAAGAACCAGGAGAGAAACAGGGAAAATGGAAATGGGAAGCTTACCTTGTAGGCAAATACAGCCCCGTGCTGAAACTGCCAAAAACCTGCACCTGTAAACAGCAAAGACAGTGACAGCATGAGCAGGTGAACATTAAGAACCGATTCTGGTATTCAGATGACTTAACCTAGACATTTAGAGCACAAAAAAAAAAAAAAAACAACCAACCAAAACAATAAAATTACTCAAAAAACACATACATATATACACACACTATGGCATGAAAAAGTATTCCAAGTGTTTTTGTGAATTTCTCTATTTTTGTGCAATACACACACACACACACACACACACACACACACACATTTAAAATAAATCATAGCATACAATTATTTAGTCCTATTTTCTACCTTTTATACGTGTTTTTGCATCATCACCAAATTAATCTGTGATATTTCCAATTTGCTACAAAAATGTGTGTAAACATACAGCTGTTGATGTTAATCTCCAGTGTTTGAAAAGGGTTTTTTTTTTTTAGGTTTTTGAATATTAACAGATATAAGCCAACATTTACATTAGAACATGCAAGTACATTCGTGTCTGAGAACAGAGAGATTCACAGTGCTTTTCTTCCTCTATTAGGACAAAATGCACTTGTTAGACAGATTTCCTGATTCATAAGCCTGGTGCTTTAAAGAGGCTTTGTGACGTGTGAGTGTGTGTATTTACTGAGGTCAGAAATAGATGTTAAACCCTCAATCTCCTTACACACACACACACACACACACACACACACACACACACACAGTAGTAAATCACAATCCACTCGTAACTACTGTTGGCCTCAGGTAAAAATACTCTATATTAACATGGGCTCACATTCTAGACTCTGAGTCTCAAACTCACTTACACACAAAACCTCCTCTAAGCACTTAAGAATGGGAACGTTGGTGCAGCATGAAAGCCTGAACGTAAAAGGCATCCTTAGTGAACTCTTAGCACTAAGCAAGGTTATAATTAATAAAATAAATTACACACAGTAACCAGATAATATCTGCCAGTGACAATACATAAACAAAAAGTAGAATACAGGACTAAATCTAACTGTAAATCTTACTGGAAAATCTAACATCTAGTATAATGGATAGTAAAAAAAGAGTAAAATTGCAAAATATAAGCAAACACAATGCTGAACAATATATAATATAGAATCAAATATCAGTTTGAAATACAAGTCATATGTAAACATCTGATTAAAGCAACTGCAGGTAAAAACCACCAATCCCACTATCACACTGACAACATGTTTCATGTATTTAGTCTAATTATAGAGAGGCTATAAATAGAAATCCACACAACTGCATAGTAACAAACAGCTGACTGGTTGACATTATGCTATTATCTGATCAATAACACTATCTTACATTATACATGTCATATAATATAAATTTGTTTCTAATAACTGTTTGGTATTTGTCACGTTTCTTTGTTAATAGTTTATATGTGAAAACAACGGACACACACACCACAGCAGGCCAGTTCTATGTTCACATCATGGTCTCTGAGGCCCAAAGAGGGTCCTAGAGCACAGCAACACACACACACACACACACACACACACACACACACACACACACACACACACACACACACACACACACACACACACACGGTCTCTTAAAAATGGACTTAAACAGTGTGTATTGTCAATCACTGAAAGACAGTGGCCTGCCATGTGGTTTAAAGCCCAAAATAAAACCTTTAGAAAGACAGAAGCGCATTCTCACAAAAGGGCAGTCACGTGAGTGCCATTGTTTGTCGAGCGTTCAGAGCGGTTCTTGTCTTAAAACAGATTTTGTGTGGGAGAGCTGAAATGAAAAAGAGCTGGACTGCTTGTTTACAAAACATTCCAGTGGGACAGAAAGATGGCTCTGCTGTCTCATGAACTTACCTCCTCAGTCTGTTAACACACTTACGCAAATTCGAGAATAACAATACAAACTCTGTCAAACAAGCCTTTAAGCTGAACTCAACTTTTGGGTCAGAAGATAGGTGGGTGCATAGGGCAAATTATTTTTGAGTAAAAGCTCAAAAATTAAATACATTTTAAGCTTTTCCCCTCATTAACTCTGTGTGTGTGTGTGTGAGAGAGAGAGAGAGAGAGTGAGAGACTCCCTCTCTCTATGTAGGGAGGAAGAGGGGGGGAAAAATAAATAAAATACATACGTCTGCGCTGGGCCACAGGTCCTTGATGACTCTCTGGATTCGGTCAACAACCTCCAGCCTCATGCGCTCTTCCTCTGGGCGAGGAGACATGTACTCGTAGAAGTCTTTAATCTCCTCATGGAGCCTATACACAAACAAAAACAGAGAAAAACACAGCTTTTGAGCTTGCGTGCAATAAATGAAACACCTGATAGTGTTTTCAATGTACACAAAAAAAAGGTTCCACAAATATCTCCTCATGGCATCCTTTCCCAGTAACCAGTTTCAGCACAACCAGTAATGCTGTGATGTCAGAGAGAGGTCTGCTAGAACAGGTCAGAAACTCGCTACTAAATGAAAAAGAAACAATGACCCTTTATTAGTCCCATAAGTGGGAAATTTGCATTGTCATGGCAGCAAAGTGGACAGTACAAAAGAAGACAGTATTGTGTGCATGTATATGAATATATTTACAGCTCCAGAAAAAAAAAAAAAAAAAAAAAAAAAAAAAAACCCCTGCAACTTCTTTTTAAACCAACACCTCCCTGAGTGTGAAACTCTTCCATGCCAGTGTCTGTTAAATTCC
>JBBJLS010000041.1:15646383-15663481 GCA_037577275.1 Bryconaethiops microstoma | reverse complement strand
CAGTCATGCTGGAATAGAAAAGGTTCTTCCCCAAACTGGGTCCACAAAGTTGGAAGCATGGTGTTGTCCAAAATGTCCTGGTCTGCTGAAGTATTAAGATTGTCCTTCACTGGAAGTAAGTAAGCCTAGCCCAAACCCTGAAAAACAGGTGTGTCCCAATACTTTTGACCATATAGTGTATGTGTAATGTGTAATAAAAATGTGTGAGTTGCAGAATAATTTTTGTTTAACAAAGTCTATGATGACTGGATTAAAAAGTACCCAAATTAATACCCAGTCACGCCATATGCTAAAAATCAAATTCCCCTCAATCAGCAAAAAACAGCAGAGGGGCAAGGTTCAGCCAGGACACAGACCAACCTTCAGTGAGACAGTGAGGCTCATCCTCTCACTGATCTGTTTATCAGAGCCAAACTGATAAATTCCTCAGAGAGCTAAACATGCGTGTTGACATTGGATGATAACTTTTATTATGTAACTGGCTGATTTGATACTCTTACGAAAAAAGTGGCCAAAACAATTCTTTGGTGTATGCCATACATAACTTTTGGTCAAAAAAGAAAGCTAAATGTTCACTATACCTTTCAACAGATGATCCTCAAGGAATTCTTCTGCGTCTGTTGGAATCTGCTGCATTTGTTGGGTGCGTGTCTTCGTCAGTTTTTTTTCTCTTTACTCGTGAACACAGAGGTATTTCTAGGCCTTCCAAGATGGCCTAAAGCGTTCTAGGAATCAAGAAACCAAGAACTCATGTGGGTAATTTTAGATATTCAGAGAAACATTTTGTATTTAAACCTGGCAAGTACTGCAGAACTTCTCTTACTTCATTATTAAGTGTTGGGTGAAAACTATAGAGTCAAATTCTTAAAATGCCCAATAGGAAAATTACTCAAATAGACCTTCTTTCCTCTGAGTAGATATAGGTAAGTGAGCTCTCCCATGGATTAGGCCTTCAGAACCAAGTTTGAAATGTCAGCTAAACCACCAACATAAAAGTGACAGTGAAATAAACCAATCATAAAATGATTAACACTGGGTGGGACCAGTTACGAGAAGGAAAATGTAACTCTAGGCTTTCTGGAAGTCTTAGATACGTCACTGGCTGAATATCCTAACCAGGCTCATTCAATGTTTTTTCTTTGTTTTTATTTTCTACATTATAGGTTAACATTTCAAAATTGCCAAGAGTGTGCAAAACTGTCATCAGAGCAACAGGTGATGTTTTCTATATTAATCTACAATGTAGCCGATAATAAAGTCAAAGAATGAGAAGGTGTGTCCAAACTTTTGACTGGTAGTTTACATAAAATATGAAACGTCTGTGTCTAGTCTAGAATGGCCAAAATATTAATGTGCAATGCTGTTAGCTTAGCACAAAAAACTACTAGAATACAAAAACAGACAGAAAGGTGTTTTTTTTTTACATTTCTCATAATTTGATTTTAATTATCCGAAGTGAAGGTCTAACTCTAACAGTCACGGTTCACCAGCTGTAAAAGAAAAGAAAACCTTTTGACTCAAAACACATTGAACATTGGCTTCTATTATAAACATGTCTTGAGACATTCTTTTGTCATAAATCGTTGTCTGTGGTGCACTACAGGTGCAGTAGAGAGAGGGATTGGGTTGAAAAACCTGGGAGTGCTCCATTTAAAGGTTCTTTAGGGAACCGAAACGGTTCTTCTGCAGCATTGCCTCAGTGAACCCTTTTGGCAAGTTTTCATCAAGAGTGTAACAAGAAAATCTGTTTGAAACACAGGCTGGGTGTGGTTCTCTGTTAGACTTGTAGATTTTATATGTGCACGCATTTATTTGAGCGTAATGCCAAATGCAAGCGGTGGTTTTGGTAAGGCCTCTCTATTTTTCTGACACGCACGCACAGACATACACATTTTGCAGATGCTAATCAGCGTTCAGCAACCCCCGGTTTAACCTCTGTGAGGTACTGACGTTGCAAATTGGGAGAAAGGGGGGCTCTAACCACACACACTTGGTCTTTTTTTTTACAAAAAACCCCAAAAAAACAGACTCATTCACTAGAAGCATTTATCTCCATGGCATCTTATCTGTGCTCCTTTACTCTGAAGTAAGCAAATCTGCGCCTGTCTCGATCTCCAAAACAGAAGAAAGAACGTTTTAACGTTTTACGGTTTCAGCCTAAACATCTTGAAACTCCAAGAGTTGTTTAGGGTTCAGTTTTTTTTTTGGTTTTTTTTATCCCTTAGATAACTGTAAAATTCCTGGAGGGCATAAGGGAGAGTCAGCTTTCGCTTTATTATAAAAAGAAACAAGGCTACAGTGTCGAAAAAATGAGGATAGGTTTTCTTGTAACAGCTTGATGCTATCGGGAACGGGTCAAAAAAAAAAAAATCTTAAAATCAAAAAAAATAAAAATAAATCAATTTCACACAGCTTGTGGAGCCCCAAAGGTCATAGAGGTAATTTTGAAACATTCATGGTTGAGTATTTTAATGCACCCACAAACCACACAAATGATGGCAGGGGCAGCGAAGGCCTGCGGCTGTGACGCTGTGGGTCCTCCTCATAAAGGAAAGTGAACCATGTAAGAGTTCTGGGCTACAGTGCTTGACAGCACCCAGAATTCCTCTAGTCAAATGGGGCATGGCCCTTACTCTCACGCTCTCTCTCTCTCTCTCTCTCTCTCTCTCTCTCTCTCTCTCTCTCTCTCTCTGTCTCTCTCGCTCTCCCTCTTACTTTCTCTTACCCTCTCTCTCACTCTTACTTTCTCTTATTCTCTCACTCTTACTTTCTCTTATTCTCTCACTCTTACTTTCTCTTACTCACTCTCTCACTCTTACTTTCTCTTACTCTCTCCCTCCCTCTCTCTCTCTCTCTCTTACTTTCTCTTACTCTTTCCCTCTCTCTCACTCATACTTTTTCTTACACTCTCTCTCTCCCTCTCTCTCTCTCTCTCTCTCTCTCTCTGTCTCTTACTTTCTCTTTCTCTCTTTTTCTCACTCTTACTTTCTCTTACTCTCTCTCTTTCTCTCACTCTTACTTTCTCTTTCTCTCTCTCTCTGTCTGTCTCATCCTGTCTCCACCACCCCAAATGTTTTCTTGCTTTTCTTTCTTCTCCACTTCTCCTTCAGGATTTCTGCCATGTGGAGCCAGGACAGGCAGGCAGCCCAGAGATGTTCAATCAGGGAGCACCCCTGCTAAGCTCAAACTCTTAGAGTCAAGAATCCAAAATTGGCCCAGCGGCAGATCACTAATGTTTCATTTTCAAGGTGGGCCAAATCATACAACTCACCACCTCACTGGATCCCATAAACATCCATGGGCAACATCAAGATTTGCCATCAAAAGGCCTCAACTAAACCTTACAGTCAAACAAAGACCTCAAAAACTGCTTCTCATGGTGCCCTTCCATTGGCACAAGGAACTGTGCCATACCGTGAACAACCGTTTTTCCATTACAAATAAGGCAACTTGTACCTGAGCCGTACCCAAGCTGCTCGACGGCAGGGCTAAAAGTGGGCCACAGCTGTGCTGACTGCATCACTGCTGTCTGATTGGTTGAAATGTCCTCACAACATGGAAAGAGACCAACATTTTTTTTACTGTCTGTGAAAAAAAACAACAACAATGGAGACACAAACGACGACTGGAAAGTTGATGTAGTACAAGCTCTACAGTCTGCTTGGTCTGAAGATAAATTTCAGTGGGAGTTTCTATGACATTAGCAAATTTATCTTTAACTTTGTGAGAAACGTGAAGGTGATCCAGGACATCACAAACAAGTTCTCTGGGTTCGGTTTTTATCAAAGAACGCAGAGAAAACAAGACTATAAATAATAAAAGGCCACAATTACAAAATCAGCTCTGACAGAAAAAACTTTCCACCGGTTCGACCCCACGGATGCGGTTTTGGGACAACCGGCCATGTGATGCACTGGAAAGTCAAAGTGTACTGCAAGTTCTTGCATACCTGTGGAAAAGTGTCTATAGATGTAGCTCTTATTAAAGCTATTTGTTGCTAATAAATCACATTTGCATTTTCCTTTTACCTCAAATGTACATCAAAACATGCTTCGTGTCTGAATTGTGCTTCCTGAAATCTGGACTGGAGCTCTGAGGCTAGCTCTCAGGTTAGGTGTGGCTAATCACACACTTTTCTCAAAGCTCAGTATTCTCAAACAGTCTTGCTTATGTGGTTTCTGACACTTCATGACTGTTATCTATGAGAAAACAAGAGTATGAACAAAAACCAGGCTTAGAAATTTACTGTTGTCATACTTAAAGAAGCGAACTAAAGAACACCAAACATCAACTGGCTGATTGAAAAGGATACTTGATTTTTGGTAGCATGTGTTGACACTCAATAGATAGAACTGGATGAATTCTAAACCTCATAATGCTTATGTTAGCATGCTGGCTGTTTCTCATGCTGTCTGCCACATGTCAGATTCCACAACTTTGTTTATGGCCCTTTTAATCAATTTCTATTCTCCATTTGCATTTATCGTAGACATTACCATTACTTACTTTAGCTTCGCGGTCCATCATATTAGAGAATCATTGACATGATTCACAACAGTAGGGCAATATTTGCAGGATGCACTTGGTGACCAAGGCTCTAACTCCTGACATTTGTTTATTAAAAACAATGTACCTAAACTGCAAGCATTCTTTTATCAATGATAAATAGAATTTGGCATGTGGAAGCACTTAAAGCCTCCCCTCCCTGACGCTGGCCCTGCTCAAAAACACTCAGAACCAGCCTGTTCTCAGCAGGGTCCTGCTCAGCTTACCAGCCAGAGGTCCAACCCCCCTCTCGGGTAACTTCTCAACCCAGAGCACATGCACCTTAGAAAGTATGTGGTCAGAAGCACTGGCTCGCCATCGTTACGGGTGATTATTTATGAGGAGGCAGTGACACCTTCATGCAGCGACAAGAAGGATGAAGGTTTCCCCACTTTAGGGTGACTCTGAACCCCCTAAAAAAGTGCAAAGAGCACCAAGAAGCAGTTCTCTATTCGCATAGAACCTCAGAGAAACATCTCATGCCTTTCCAGAAGCAATGAAAACAGGGCTTTAAGAGCTGGCCTGCTTTGAAATGCTCTCAGTCTCCCTTCTGACATATGTGAAATCTGAGCCCACACAGTAAAGCTTCTTTGGATCTAAAGATTGGAATCGTACCTGGTTTTCTGTACAGTAAATGTCAGCAGTCCATAATCTCAACCATCACTGAAGAGCTCAAAAGCTTTCGTTCAGGCACCTTCCTGCTGGTGTTTATAATTTTAGCTAACCACACACTTAACACAATTAAAAGTAAAGGTGCTTCAACAACAACAAAAAAAAAAGACATAAAAAACAACTTTTGGTTCTTTAAATAACCTTTCAGTTGAGTGGTTTCAACTGAGCTTTGAAATGAACCTTCAGAGGGTTCTTCTGGGACCCAAAAGTGGTTCTTCTATGTCACCGTTCCAAGGAACCCTTATTGGCACCTTTATATTAACGTGCCAAAAATGTAATTTTTTTTTTTTTTTTTAAATGCCTATTATAAATCAGCGATCTCTAACTCCAGTGTGGGAAAAGAAGATGAGAATCCAGTCCAAACTTTAATTCAATCTACTCATGCACTAGCGAAGATGAATTACACTTATTTTCATCTTCATGACCACAAAAGCTCAACGGAGAGTACGGGTGGCTTCAACGACAGCATTTTCTTCATATATCAGTCAAGAGTCGTTAACACTGGAGCATAAATAGTCCCTCTCGAGTCACAACAGCTGTCATTCTCTCCATGTAGATGGAACAAAATTAGTATAATTAAATATAGAGCATCTATTTGGCCCATAGAACTACTGGATCCTCGAGCATCCAGTAAGTAAACTGAAGCCATCGAGATGGCCACTCTTAGATAAATACAAATTTGTTTCTGATGAAAACAGCCTGTTTAGTGGGACAGATCTGACTTCAGTCCAAGGCAACAGAAGTTTCACTGACCACAAAAATTCTTATCACAGAGTTTTAGCACTGATTGGACATGTGGAGTGTTTCAGGCTACATCCTGGATCCTGAAGACCCCCCACATACTGAAACACACACACACACACACAGACACACACACACACATACACACGCATGCAATCTGCTTCATTTTGCTGCCCAAAAGCCAAACCACATGCCAATCAAAAGCAGTCTTGTGGTGTAAAAACCTGTAACTCATGTTTGCTTCACTTGCAGACTGTGAACTTGCCATTTCTAGGAAAAAAACGTTAATCTTTTATATTCAGCCCCACTGTTTGCAGTCAAGTGATGCACAGTTATAAAGTTCTTCAAAATACACTGTCAGTCCAGCGGAAAGAGGCTAAAGCACTGATGTGAAGCAACTAAACTACACTCACAGTTTCGTTTTTGATTTTTGTTGTTACCTCTGCATTCTGATCTCATGTGCCAGTATAATCCCTAATCTTACTCATAAACAAAACAAGCAGTCAGCCATTGGAAACTACCACCATAACCAGAAAAGCATTTGATATCGCTAGCGTCAGACGCCAAACTGCCCTCATGCACATTTGCTGGCAAAAGAAATTAAAAAGCACAACAATCTCAGTTCTCAAAACAATTAGCACTTATTTAGATTTGTTATCACTGTTTTTTTCTTTCATATGGACATTGGAAGTCAAAAGGCAAAACCTATAACCTGCCATAACTAACAATCAAAACTTCATGAGAATGGAGGTGGGTGGGGGGCTCCATGGTATGTTAGCATTTTTTCGAGAATCTGATAAGTGATTTCAAGCTATTAAAAGGTGAAGAGAAACAGCTTTTGAGTTTAGAGCCATGTAGGGACGGTACAGCTGTGCTATCCCGAGCATGGCTGCATCTATCTGAGCATCGTGTGCAGACTCAAGTAACGGTGGAACGTGGAAGCCATCCCACACGGCAAGGCCATGCACCACAGCCAGGCAACAGTGTTTGAAGAGCTGTCCTTTGAGGAGCCGAAACGATGCTATCGGCACTTTCCATGCAACAGTGCTGTGAAAGCAATAACACACAAATGCCTGGCTACAACGAAACTTATTATAACCTTTGTCAGAGCACTTAAAATGCTGAAAAGAATTTAAAACTCTTACAGATTAAACATCCATGAGTTTCCATTGTGTTGCTGTATGTACTGCATAGAGAGAGGACAAAAAAACACAACTCAGTCTTCTTTTTGAATATATTCAACTGTACTTTCTACTAATACACTAACAATATTATTATTGTTATTATTATTATTGTTGTTGTTGTTGTTGTTGTTGTTGTTGTTGTTATCGGCCAAAACACAGACAATTTGTGACTTTACGTTAGTCATGTCAACATTGATACTGATCAATACAAAACTAATATAGTACTCCTGTACAATAAGACTACCCCAATAAAGGGTTTATGAATTATTTATAATCCGGTTGTTAATTTGATTGTTTATAAATCATTAATAAGCAGTTATAAACAAGTTATAACAGTTGTCATACATTGACACAGGCTCACTATTTGGTAAGATCTGGTGTTTTACTGGTAGTAGCATGTTAACAAAGACCTGATAATGCTGACAGTGTAACATTCTGGCTGAGTAAAAGACCAGATAAATTCAGCAACTAGCAAGATCTGAGATCTTCCAAATAGTGAGCCTGACAACTGTTATAACTTGTTTATAACTGCTTATAAATAATCCATAAACAGTCTACAACCTAATTAACAACACTGAATCATTTATAAAAATGGTATTATTGTAAAGTGTTACCACTAATATAAGTGACATAGAACTAGAGTCAATTAACAGATAAACTGTTATAAACATCTGTAGAACTGGTTTTGTCCCATATGAGTCAGAGTCCTGCATGGTACTGTCCCTTAAACGAGAGCGCCAGCAGTCGAGAAATCAAAGCAAAAGTTGTCCCCCTCCTCTCTGTCTTTCATGTGTCTCCTCACTATCACACTGTAGTGTTCCCATGTTTCGACCTGTGGTAGATAAGCTCATATCTGAAAGGCTACCAGTATACACTGTGCTAAATAAACCCGCAAAGAGGTGTTGGATGGACCCAGGATGGAAAATAAACAGTACTCTCTTGTTTCATGACATCGGGGTAGGGGGGGAGCTTTGGGTGGTGTGGTTGGGGATTCTGAGTTCTCAAAGAATATCTTGGCACTGGTGAAAAAAGTGGAATCAGAACCAGACTCAGACAGAGCGAATGGGATTGACCCATTTAAGGATCATTACAAAATCCTCCTGTGCAGATGGAACAACTCAATCCATTTTCCAAGAGTAACTTTTACCCACAATCAATTAGAAACATCATAATTCATCACAAGGAGACACTCCTGGATATATAGGAGGACTGCACTCACATTTTCATCATAGTTTTGGATCTGTAGACATGGATCAGCCACAACATTAAAAAACTAACAGGTGAAGTGAACAGCATTGATTATCTCATTACAGTGTCGAGAAGTTTGGTGAAATAAAATAATAATATTCTCACTTTAAATCACTTACTGTAATTTAAGTCACGTACCGATCCTAACACAGTTGTTAACTATGTTAGAACATAATAAATGTTTTAGAACATAAAAACACAACTAAACCAAAGAAAACGGAAAAAGACATAAATATACTGTACTTGTACACTGTACTGTAGTAACAGAAAAAATGACAAAAAATGAGTGTAAAAACCCACAGTCCAAAATGGTGTAGATAAACGTACTGGGGGGACGCGAACTCCCTCACTTATACACCGCATTACTGCGTATTCTGCATATACTGTGTATTCTTTGCAGCACGTAACCAAACTATTTTTAAAAGTTTTTATGGGAGTGAGCGTCTTAAACTCGAAATGTCATATGTTGAGACTGTCATAACCTGAGGACCCCCTGAATAAAATCAAGAGATTTCTGAAAAGTCTTTTAAAATAAAAATATAAGCTACCTATACCCCTATCATTTTTTGAACCCACGTTCCTCTTTACACTTTGTTGTTGTTGTTGATGTTGTTGCTATTGATGAGTGCAGAACTTAACTTCAAACTTTACAGGCAATCAGAAAAATGTGAGTATCATCATTACTCAGATCAGATAATGTGTGGGGAGATGAGGGAAGCAGCTTCTACACTTGATGCACACAGTATAGGTCCATGGCTTCAAAACATTTCATGCTAAGCTCTCTTATGGCTAAAAAGATTGAATTCTTGGCACTGGACAGGAGTAGTTATTTGGTAGCTTTTTGGTATGTTATCATGATGACCTACATTGTTTTCAGAGCTAGAGGAACCTTGTCTGCCTGCTGTCTTTACCATCTATATATTATCACTGTTATAATGTATCAACTATGCATGAGGTTTTGATACAATGGTGACCGCACGCTATTCTCTAATATAGCTATGTTTTCTTCATTTAACTTACTAATTTTCATTCATATTATACACATAAAAGGCTTGGAATTTCAAGTAGTTGACCAGCATGGAGCTCTGAGAGTCTCAGTTTCTCTGAGATTCTGTGTTTGGGCTCTGTGCCTGAAACACTAACGTGCCCTAAAATTTTAGCCAAGTAACTGAATAACTGCTGATTTTACAATATTTTCTCACTGTTGATTTCAAGTTGTTTCAGCATGAAGTAACTGTGATGTCATTACAGACCTCTGTAGAGTGTAAACAACATTACTTCACTCGGAGCACACCCACAAACACACACACACACACACACACAAACACACACACACACACACACACACACACACACACACACACACACAGTGAATTATTGAATTATTTATATGGAACAGTGCAAGACCCTCCATGACACACTTACAGCTTGTCAACACTGCGGTTCTTCTTTTGGACACATACACACACACACACACACACACACACACACACACACACACACACACACACACTTGCATGTCTGTATTTGCCTTTGCTCGGCCATAAATGAGGAATGTTAAGTTTTATTAGTGTAAACACTTTCAATTCTACAGTTACAGTAATGCAGAGTTTATGTACATGGTTTATGTTAGCCATATGGTAAGGCATGGTCAAATGTGTGTGCGTGCGTGCGTGCGTGCGTGCGTGCGTGCGTGCGTGTGTGTATGTGTGTGTATGTATGTGTGTGTATGTATGTGTGTGCATACAAAATGTTCTGCAGACTCAGAATGAGAAAAACATGGTTAAGCTACAATGTCCAACAAAATTGACTTTTTTTTTTCAACAAAAGTTTAATGCTTCATTTGTTTAAAACTTAATAGGCAAAACATTCTTTTTTTGGCTACTGAGTTCTGCATGAAACAGGCTTAAGCTTAAAAGTTCTTATGACATACAGGTGCTTACATAACACTTATATGAACAATACGGTACTACTTCAGTGAAGGTCTGTAAGGCTACATGAATCTTTCATGATGACATAAAAGGGTACATAAAAAACCTACAATCACTATTTACTGTATGATTTTATTTATATTTATTATTTTTAGATTTATTTAGTATATTTAATAATATCAAGGTGAAAAAATGTTTCCTCCTCTGATTTTTTCTAATGGTGCGGCTCTGTAATTTGCAGAAGTTGCATGTGACTGTTCTTTACTTTGAAAAAATACTCTCAGACTTGACTTATTTTTGAGCTTTCTGCCAAACATGCTCACGTAGGTAAGATTATATAGGTGAATCCCTGCCCACTTCATGTTAAGCTTCACTTGGGTTAAATGCAGAGAAAGGCTTTCACACTGTTCTCCCTGCGTGCTAGTACTGTGTTCACGTGTGACTATAAGGGGCCTCTTTTCTTTACTTACTCAGCATCCTCTGGGGAAATGGAGTTCTGTCCTTTAGCTTCGAAATGAGCTGGAGTGGCGTTTGCAGTCCAGGAGAAATTGCCCGACATTTGACTTTCTTTCTCTCTCTCCGGGTTCATCAAAGGAGGATGGGTCCCCCTTCTGAGTCTTGGTGCCTCCTGAGGTCTCTTCCTCCAGCTTTAGGGAGTTTTTCCTCATCTCTGACACCATTGGCTCTCTATGGGCTCGGACCTGGACTCTGTAAAGCTGCTATGTGTCAAAAAAGTGCTATGTGAATAGAACTGAATTGAATTGAATTGAATTGAATGATGTCTCTTATAGCTGAATGCAATCAAAATCACATAACAATGTTCTGAAATACAACGTAAAGCCTCGCTAGAGGAGCAGAATCTGTTTCTCTCTGTTAAACTCTTGGTTTACAGTGACTTCCTTAGCAGTGACTTCCACTGTACAATTCTCACATTGTTTTCTCAGTGTGCCCATTACCTCCTAATGAGTTTAATTAATCATTCTCAGCCTCAGGCCATTTGTATCGCTCCTCTCAAAGTCCTTCAGGCTGCACACAAAGCCTGAACATTCCTCCTGTCAAAACAAAATCATAACCCACTTATTGTTTTGGCATATTCCATGTAATAATGGAGACACCAAAATATTATGAAGTGGGTTATTTGCTTCCCGCAGTAAAGTGTGTTTTAAGGACCTTCTTAAAGAGTGGGTTGACTAGACATTCACTATTATTCTTGAAAGCCTATCCAGTGTTTTCACCACAAAATGTAGCCTCTCTTCAAGAGTCATGCTGGTCATGTGACCTGTGGTCACATAATGATGGAGGTAATGGAAGCAGTAACTAACAGCAGGATAATGACGATGAATCTGTGTGATCTGTGGAGCCGGTCCGAGGACCTTTCACATTTCTCTGAGTGATGGCAAGTACCTCTGCACACCACGAGAGAGAGAGAGAGAGAGAGAGAGAGAGAGAGAGAGAGAGAGAGGGAGACAGAGAGAGAGAGAAAGAGCGAAAGAGAGAGAGACAGAGAGAGACAGAGAGAGAGACAGAGAGAGAGAGAGACAGAGAGAGAGAGAGAGTAGAAAAATGTAACTCAATTAACTTAAGCATGCGCCTGTTCCTGCTTTTCTGCAATTAATCTAATGCCTGTCATTTTTGACAATAAAACATTCAATTAAAAGTGCTTCAAGAAGTGGGGGTGAGAGAGAGAGAGAGTCAGAGAGACAGATAAAGAGAGAGGGAGAGGGGGAGAATGAGAGAGAGAGAGAGAGAGACAGAGAGACAGAGAGAGAGGGAGAAAGCTAATACGTAATATTATTTGGTTTTGATTTTGTGAAAGAGAGAGCGAGAAAGAGTGCGAGAGAGAGAGAGAGAGAGAAAGTTGGAAAGAAAGAGAAAGAGAGAGAGAGAGAGAGAGAGAGAGAGAGAGAGAGAGCTCTGAGTAATATTAATTTTTTTTTTTTTGGTTTAGTTTTTTTTTTCTGATCTGGGTTGTCTTGGCATGTGTCAGAACCTTCCAAAGCCCATTCCTCCTCAGACAAACAGTGATATATATTTTTTTCCCGCGCCCTGGCCCCCTGCTTTCTGTTGGGTACATTCATCATTGCACCCAGAGTGAGCTCTTAAGGCGCCCTGGCAGGTACTGAAAGCTTTGGAATGGGAGTCAACCCTAAATCTTTTGCGATACTGGAGGAAATCGTGCTATGCTGAGCGCTCAAACCTAAATAAAGGAGCACGATAATATATCTTGCAGGAAAGAGAGTGGGATATGGGCAGTTATCTGGCTTTCGGACGAGGTGTGCTTTCTTCTTAGTCACTGGCACGCAGTCGCTTTCGCACTGAAAGGTCTGGTTAAAATTTTATCAAAATACAAATAAAAAAAAGAGTGGGTAGTCAAACAGTGCAGTTAAACACATGAGCACAGTGACCCCACCACATACTAACACACAGTTATTGACAGTCCTACACTGTTTGACTTTACATATTTCTCGGTACACTCATGCTTCGATAAGACACTGTGTATACAGGAAAGGATCCAGCTGAAGTTCTGACATAAGGAATGTGTACAGAATTAAAGCGTCACCAGGTTCGCAATTATTGGAAGAACAGGTTGAGAGGTATTTGATAACATCACTGGCTGAGGAATGAAATGTGTAGGATTTCAAAATATATGCAGAACAACAATAAATACGGATGTTAAATCATTAAGTATATTGCTGTATGCAATGCAGCAAGCCAGACAGAAGAAGTGGTTTCTGTATATGGCACCTAAAGCCCAAACTGACTGTTCTAAAATCTGAAATAAGCTACATGTAACTCACTAAAGTCAGTTAAGCCCCTGAAACCATTTTATGAAGGTTTCATGGTGACTACTATTGAAAATATAAAACTGTTGTTGTTAATCGCAAATGTTAAATAGGTCTGCATAAAAGTTCTTATCTCTGATGTATTTTTATAAGAAAAAAAGCATTAATTAATATAGGACCTGTGTATATTTGCACATGAAGAACTTCATGTTTGGCTTTAAAGAGCCACCCATTGAAAAGTCATTTAGACCCCTCTTCTACTAACAGGGACTAGATTTTGAACTTTTCTGAGCATTTTGACCACAAAAAACAAAAATCAGTCCCTGGTAGAACCAAAAAAGTGCATACTGTGATGATGTTACTGGCCGTTGGGGTTCCACAGTTGCGTCTTATCATTAGTAAGTGCTGTAAAACAGAACCAAAACGGAACCAAAGCTCGCAGGATTTTTTCTCGTAATAGTTTAAATTCTAATATGTCAACCTTGCAAAGAATGGTGCTTCTGCATGAAGAAACATTTCTGCATATGATTAAAAAGTGGATCCAACTGCTCGATTGCACACACACATACAAAAACCAATATATGAAGCCATTGTGACAGTTACTGTTGTTAAGGTATCAATGTTATCAGTAGCTGCATTAGGACTAATAGTAAACAGGCAGAGTACACCTTTAACTTTCTGTCTTTTCAAGCATGAATTCATTTTCCTCACCAGTTGATTTATGCCGAACCTTTCTGAAAGGCAACCTAAAAACAAAGACCAATGTTTCGAAACACTGAACATAAAACATACCTCCACAAAGCAATACTGTTAACGTGAAGTCAGATTCTATTTGACTGTTGAGGAACATGTGATGTTGGACTGCAAGCAGATGGAAAGGTAACTTACTCGAGGGTTCTCTCAGCCACAGGAGATCAGGAGCAGGAGATCAGGCAGCAGGAGATCGACCATAGAAGATCAGACAGCGAGAGGCGCGGCCACGCATTAGCATGCTGGGTAATGTCTTCCATCCGCAGAAGAGCGAGGTCCGTCCAACCACCCTGCGGACACACACTGGCTATTCTCACACATTCGCTCTGTTTGTCTGTTGCGGTGCAACACTCTTGCACTCTCCACGGAGTGTATGAAGAACAGGCCCATGCGCATCAACTGACTTAAGGCACTGTTCCACAGGTGTACAGGAACTGTGCTGCACCCAATCTATACTGTGATGGCACAGAACTTGCAGCACTCTTTGACTTTCCAGTGTATCTTAGTCAAGTAACAGAGTTTCCGACATCTCAGCAGCTCAAATCTCTCCCACAGTTTATGACCAGTTGTCCCAAAACCGCGTCCATGGAGTCGAACCAGCGGAAGAGCCGCTTTTGTTATTGTGGTCTTCTATTATTTATAGTCTTTTTTGAGTTTTTAAATTTTTTCTTTACCCTGCGTTCCCTGATGAAAACCGAACCTTGTTAGTGATCACCTTCACGTTTTCACATTTCGAGTTAAAGATCAATTTGTTAGAGTCGTAGAAAACTCCCACTGAAATGTATCTTCAGCCCATACAGACAGTCGAGCTTGAACTTTGTTGACTTTGCAGTTTGTATCTCCACTGTTGTTTTCCAATGGCCACTTTCCATGT
Source organism: Bryconaethiops microstoma (assembly GCA_037577275.1). Lineage (NCBI taxonomy): Eukaryota > Metazoa > Chordata > Actinopteri > Characiformes > Alestidae > Bryconaethiops > Bryconaethiops microstoma. Next base: position 15,648,753 of record JBBJLS010000041.1, on the reverse strand, counting down.
TGTGATGACATTTTGACGATTTCACGAGAAGGCACGGTTTCTTGTGCCAGTGGAAAAGCACCATTATTTAATCATCACATCTGAGAAATGACTTTTTGGGGCAAAAATGTACTTACGGTAATTGATCTAGTGGTGCACTATAACAGTCTTGTGGATCCCATTAATTTACATATCTGTGTTTTCATTGCTCGAATATAACTTGGGGCAGCTGGTGGCCTGGTGGTTAGGAAGTTGCCCTTGCAATCAGAAGGTTGTGGGTTTGAATCCCAACTGCTAGTGTCATTACTGAGGTTCCCTTGATCAAGGTACCGTCCCCACACTGCTCCCCAAGTGCCCCTCATTGGTGGCAGCCCACTGCTTCACTTGGTGAATGGGTTAAATGCAGAGAAAGAATTTAAAATTGTTCACACTGTGTGCTGTGTTCACGTGTGACTATAAGGGGCCACTTCAACAAATTTAACTTAGGATGGACTTGATGATCAGCTGACAAGTTCAATAAAGTGTGGCAGGCTTAGAAAAAGACAAGAATGTGCCACACATCCTGTAAACTTTCGCCCAACAAGCTCTTATCTTAGTCTTTATTTCCAAACAACACATGCTAAAGGAGCCACAGAAGGTTTGGAACGATTCCACAGAACAAGGTTCTTCAGTTCCAGCCCTGGATGGCAGGTGTTCTGTACAAGTTGGTGATTTCCCTGCTCTTCTAATACCTGTGATTTAACTCATCTGTTTGTTGCCAGTTTACATAGGTGTGTTTGAACAGGGAAATCACCAAACTTTGCTTGACACTGGAACTAAATTATCATTTTTGTAAACAAGTACAAAAACCTTTCGTTGAAAAGATGCAAACCTCCAAGTAAAATAAAGTTTCTAGACTTTTTTTCTTAGAATGATGCTTCCAAGTCAAGGAATATTTGGAAACCTATTTAGAAAACTATTTTTGAACATGCAGTATCTTACGCCATCTCTTTGCACTGATGGCGTTAAACAGAAAATGAGATCATAGTTTTGTCTCTTACATTTTTAAAGGTCATGATGATCATGCATGGAGATCTTTGTGGAAGTCACAGACAGCTTAAACCTAAACTACTGTGAAACTAAAATGAATCATGTTAAACCAGTCCACCAACGTTGCTGTGTCTGAAATATAGGGTTTATGTTAAACCCTGGATAGAAGTAGTGACCTACATATGCATGTGTGTGTGTGTGTATGTGTGTGTGTGTGTGTATAGGACATGGAAAGAAACTGAAAAATGCTGAGTAGATGTAACAGTCTGAAACTGGTGAGATTTTCACACCTTGGTTAAAACTAGTACATCAGCCTGTTAAGCAAATGATTGGCTCTTGGATTAGATATTTTCTTCTCAGAAGCTCTGTTTTAATGATCAAATTAACGTGCTTCTTCCGAGGTCGGTGAATTCTTTGCTCGGACACTAACCGCTGGACTTGTTATGTAAATGTGGACACTCGTCTGTCTCCCTGCCAGCTGGAGTTCTCTTGGACTCCCAGCCATGGATGGCAAATGGAACTTCACGGATTGAATCCAAGCCACAGGACACGCCTCTGCTTGTTAGTCACTGTTTACCAGTTTGCCGTTCGGGAGTCCGCATTCAAACAAACTCATAATGAGACTGTGGCATGTAGCACAGTTGCTGTGATGAAAAGTAGCTGCTGTAATTATAACATGGATCTAAAGACCTGCGTAATGTGTTATTTATCAGTCAGTGGAGGTGGGATGTATGTATTCGCTTCAGGCCAGGCAGGTGGCTGTGCCCTTGTGTTTGTTTAGCCCATCGATGTAAATGTGTGAACCACATCACTGTTCATTCACATATCAAGATGTTACACATCCAAGCAACACGTCATTTGACTGCATGTCATTAGCCAGATTTAAACAGTGTTGATTTGTCCCTGGCTACGAGCTGCACTGGAGCGTTCAAACATCTGTGCGGAAAGTCTTACAGGAACCCCATACTGGCGTGGGAGAGGAACATCATGAATGGGGGAAGAGAGGAGGAGAGGGATTAGGAGAGAGAGGGAGAGAGAGAGAGAGAGAGAGAGAGAGAGAATAAGAGGACATGAAACAGAGGAAGACTTAGTGAGAAACAGATTGAATACAAAGTAGGAAAAAGAGAGCCAGAAAAAGAGACAGGGAAAGCGCGCTCACATCAATGTAAGCACATGTATGTCCAAACTTACAGTACTGTGCAAAAGTCTTAGGCATTGATGCAAATTATTTAAAGCCATTTTTCTCAGTGTGTGATAAGGTCTTTCAGCTTGCAAAGTTAACATTAGAATAAATACAAAAAAAAAAAAAAAAAGTATCCAGATTTGTTTAGTACTTGATATTGTGTGAGCTGGTGAGGAGAA
>JBBJLS010000041.1:15628338-15641256 GCA_037577275.1 Bryconaethiops microstoma | reverse complement strand
CTCAGGAACCCAGTGGTGGTGCTGGAGGTAGGATTTGAACCCACGACCTCTTGGTCCAGAGGCAAGTACCCTACCACCAGGCCACCACCACCACTTTATTTAGCCCAAAGGAAACTGCTTATGTTGCGACTGCACAGACACAAAGAGACATGTAGAATATAAACTATTTACAGTCTAAATAAATTCAATAAAAACTCAATATGAAATACACTATGCTATAAACCTTTAAACCTGTGGGGCGGCATTGGTGGCCTAGTGATTGCCCTTAGAGCAGAAGGTCATGGGTTCGAATCCCTGGACTGCTAGTGAGTCCACTGACGTTCACTTGAGTAAGGTTCCATTCCCATACACTGCTCCCTGGGCGCCCCTCATTGGTGGCAGCCCCCTGCTTCACTTAGTGAATGGGTTAAATTCAAAGAAAGAGTTTCACGCTGTGACTGTAAGGGGCTGCTTTACTTTAAACAGTACTTTGCAAGTGCTCATTTTGCCATTTGAGTGTTACACCTATACTTCCCATGGGAGAGAAACCAACAGTCACTTGAAAGGATTGCACAGTTAACAATAAGCAGTGACAGGCAATACAGTATTATCTGTTAACACACCAAACCCCTCTGCCTGAAAAGAAGCACAGAGATCTAAAATTTCAACACAAGCATTTGATTTTGGAATAATGTGTTCTTTTCACTGAACTCATTCTCAACACTTCATAATTCAATTTGTGTTTGGTGAAGGGTTGCATGTATGATACGTTAATCCCACAGTGGAGTACAGTGGCAGGAGCATTGGGATATTGGGCTGCTTCTCTACAAACAGCACTGGGACATTAAACATCACCAAAGGAAGCTTGAATGGAGCAATGCATCAAGAGATATTGGCTAATACCTGGAATACACTGTATGACTTTGGTCTATTCCCAGACAAAAGATGCTGATCGTGCAACAGTCGTGTTGATTTCTTTGGTCGTGGCTCCTAAACGGTGGTCCTGTGAGAGAGGATCAAAGACGGCCGTTGTCATGACGAACAAAGACAGCCTGAGATTATTTTCTGACAATGTCGACGACCATCTCACACTGTGCATGCTGCTACAACCTACAACTACTGACCAGCCAATCAAACCGCAGCATGAAATGATGCATTTATCAATGTGACATAAAGATTAAAGATGGTTTAGTGAGCATGTTTTGGTCTTAGCTCCACCCCCCTCGTTATCCTGTTTATGTGTCTAGTCCCTGTCTCCGCCCCTGCCCAGGTGTTCTCATTTCCTTAATTAGTATAAATACCCCCGTGTTTCAGTCTGCATTTGTGGATTCTTGGTCAAACCTCTTGTCACCCTGATCTTTGAAAGACTTGCTGTTGGAAAGCTTGTTTTTGTTATTTGTTCTTTATCTTTAAAGCTTTTGGATCCCGCGTTTACATCCCGCTTGCCTCGATCTTTCTTTATGCTTAAGAATACACAGTGAATGGTCTTTGTGTATGTAAACTTGAATTGGGCATAGGAACTAAAAGCATATTAAATAACAAAAGAGCCTGGAAACTTGTTTTCTCTCATTACAGTACTTTAATGCAGTACTGGTTACTGCCAGGCCTATATTACCCCCGACCTGCCTGGTTTATAGATTTCATATCGAGAGAGTGCAAATTCTCACATGCATCTGAGTTATAATTTCATATTAGGCTGCATGTGATTTTTGCCAGCATTCAGTGAAGCTTGTCCGACCCCACGATGAACTGTAAAAGAACGCAGAACCACGAAAGAAGGCGTTTGTGGACGGAGCATGGATAAGATAATTAGCTGACGAACTGAATCAGGTGTGTTAAAGCTGGAAGTGTAGGGCTGCTCCAGCTCAAATGATTGAGAAACATGGGATGTGTAAGACAGAACTCTTGAGAGACAACCACCCTGATGCAAGCAGCCCCTGACTGGATAAGGATTTTACATGTCTGAGGAAAATGAGGAGAGACACTATCTAAATCCGTTCATTTCCTCCTTGCTTCTGCAATCTGAGGTCATATTTTTTAGTTCAGCTTAGTTTACCATTCATTCATAATCTGCTTATTAGCAGAATGGTCTTGCCGGTCCAAAAAAGCAAGGAAGGGAGTGAAGAGGGGCTTAAAGTGTCGTAGAGGAGAGTTTGTGGAAGATATAAAGTATTAATGATAAGGAACAAGAATACGTAATTTTTTAGACGATTATAACCAGCGGGACAAAGTGCGTTTGATCGGAAATGTCTTGCACACGAACGCTGCACAGTTTCTAACTCATGAGTTACATTAATGTTTACTGAATATAAATTAGGAACGTGATTTGTTGCAGTTTTTCTCTTTTTGCGGCCAGATTGGCCTTGCATAGATACCCATAAAATATACCCCATAGTGTAGCATATGCCCATAAAAACCCAGGAAAATATTTTACATTTTGTTCTTTTTGGCACATAAACAGTCAAGTCATTGTAAGCTGACCAGTGTTAAATTACATTTCAGCTTTGAATCTTTAATGTAATTTGAACATGTTTATTCTCTCCCTCTTTCTTGTTTTTAACTGCATATTTAAATTGATTTTCTGTTTAAAAATCAATAAAAGTTAGAGTATGTGCATGAACTCCATCTGCAAGCCAGTTTTCTTTTCCATGTGAGACAATAAAGAACAAATAGATGAATGAATAGAGAATACAGGAAAAAATTCACTGTCCCAGTACTTATGAACACAATATTACCTGAGCGAGCTGGAGGAAAGCGCTTACAGAGCCACGTGTGTGTGTGTGCGTGTGTGTGTGTGTGTGTGTGTGTGTGCGCGCATGCACATATGATTGGTATAATCAGTTCAGGAAGATAAAGACATGTGACGTATCCAGGTTTCCCAGCACAGCAGAAAGAGAGAACACGGTGAACTTTATGAACGACTCACACCTCGCCTCGCCTCACCCTCTGTTCTAACAATCTCTCTCTCTCTCTCTCTCTCTCTCTCTCACTCACTCACTCACTCACTCACTCACTCACTGCCTGCACAAACTCTGAAATCACTTCCATTGCATTTCTAAAGTTAGTTCTCGTAGGTACCCTTGGTGTCTATGCTTCCAAAAACCTCATATTTCTTGCTCATACCCTTATCTAAACAACCAGAGGAAGGTGATCATTCTAACTGTATGACATTTGTGCATAGAATATTTTGTTATGATTTCAATCTGAGGAAAAGTTGTGCGTTGAGTGCTTAAGTAGCTAAAACTAAGTCGATAAAAGCTTCTGTAATAAATGTAGTGTATTGTAAATTAATGTAATTTTGTGCATCTAGAATTGTTACTTTTCTCAATTTAGTCGTATAAATGGACTTTATTACATAAATAATCAATGTGATTGTAATTCTGCATGTAATTAGACATTACAGTTGCATGTTGAATTTCGTTAAATGATGTATAACTACATTTATGTCTTTCTTACATCAAAACAAAATAGAAAAAAGTCAGTACAATAGTATATGTTGGTGGATGTTCTCTGGGCATATATGCTAAATGACAAAGCAACAAATCTTTTCTTCCTGCTGCTTCTTAGAGTGTGCAAACGTTTGAACACTACCCCGGTTAAATGACATGTATTGTAGATTTCCTAGACAGGGAGTAAACTAACATTTAGTTTAAAAAATGGTTTTATTTTTGGCCACAATGAATCAGCAAATGAGCAGTAATGTCACTTTCAGGATGTGAAATGATTTATGCCTAGAAAATCAAGAAAAGATGTCATTTGACCGGGGCACCCCCACTTTCGCATGTGAGCGTATTAACGCCGCTCCAGTTTCTACTATTTGGAAGACACATCAAGTACAGCTGAATTGAAAGATATTGTCAGCACCTCTCCAGAAAGCAGAGGAGCTGCAGGTTTTGCATTACACTGCATTTGTGTCTCTGAGGAGCTTATTTAGGCCAATAAATGCAGCCAGACGCCTGTGTAATAATGTAATAATTTTTTTTTCCCCGTGTTTGAAGGCCCAGCGCTGTGGGTGACCTCCTTTACATGTCCAAGGCCATAGATACTCTGTCACTCATGCCAGCTGGACAAGCGTCCTGACCTGTATGGCGGAGATAATAAAACGCTGAATCAATATGGGGTGGTGGTGCGTAGGGTACTTGCCTCTGGATCAAGAGGTCATTTGTTGGAATCCTACCTTCAGCACCACCACTGTGTTCCTGAGCAAGACCCTTAACCCCCAGTTGCTCCAGGGAGACTGACCCCTGTAGTTAGGGAATGGAAGTCGCTTTGGATAAAAGCGTCTGAAAAATGCCGTAAATGTAAATGTAAATGTTAATAGCGGGGTAAATTCCCACTGCTGAGGCGACAGTTTAGCTCCCAGCCGTACACTGGTTAATGAATGACAAGCCTGACATCAGACCGAACTGTGCTACCTGACAGGTAGACACTCAGATAGACAGAGCGAAAAAAAGACACGCAGTCAGACGAACTGGGTGCCATCTGTTTAAAGGGCAAAAGTACACTCACCCTATCGCTGAGCTACCTTACATGCCGTCTGCACCGTCGCTATAATTATAGCCTGGCCTTTCAACACGAAGATCTAAAAATAAAGTCTGTTTTATGATGTGGCTGATTTATCGGCATGTGGGAGTATGACAAAGACCACGGAGCATGTAGGGTACCAACCGTGTTCCTCACAACTGGCGAAACTTTGCTCTGCTACCCATGAGAAATGTGCCCTGAGAAACAAGTGTGGTGATAATTTTAGCCGTATTGGTAATTTATAGGAAATGAATACTTTATTTATTATTATGTAGCACAATAAGCATGATTAATCATATTATTTATAAGACAAAATGTAGTTTATTATGCAAAAAAGTAATATCAACCAAAAAAATCATGACCTACATTTTCGTGCACACTAATTGTTTGATATTTGATATTAGTCAAGTCTGTTGACTAATACTAACAGTCTAAACGACCTGAGGTGTGTCATGAAAAGCGTTTGAAGCAAAAGTAGGCCTAAATTTGGACTGGAGATCATTTTAATATGGACTCATGAACTTGGGAAATGAAAACCAACACATCCTGGGATGTGATCTCTAGTCGTAAATCTGGAAATCAATCAAATATTTGTACAAGTAGTTGGTTAAATACATATAAAAACTTCGAAAATGTGGTTGGACTTGAACTCTAGTCCAGATTTGCACTGAATAATACTTCCTGGCAGTCTTATTTGAAAAAACTAAAGCTTGGTTTTAGTCTGGAGAGCCTTTTCTTAAAGCCGTGTCTTGCGCTCGAGTCGAACATTGACTTGTGAAAGCGTGTCTGTTAGGACTGAAGAAGTGTTACAAGGAGTGCAGGAGTACGAAGGGTTCCACAGTGGCAGCACCACTGTAAATCATATGAAGGAGTATAACTCGCCTGGATTACCAGAGGAATCTCAGCTATGTTGATTCTGTTTACTCTCAGCGCTGCTCTTGCTGTCTCCTGTTTTAATATTCTCATTAATATCATCCAGCACAGCCCTCCCCCTCCCCTCCCAGTCAGAGTTTATCTAGCATACTTGACTGGCAGAGCAAATCCTTCTCCTCACTGCGCAGCAACACCACTCAATCAATCTCCTTAGTTTTTACGTAACTGCACAACCAACACAGATTGCTGGGTGGTGCGTCAGGGTGTCGGTGTTAACGCTTTGCACATTTGCGAAGAGTTACGGCGCATTTCGACAGCTCCGAGACAGATGGTTTGTCGTATATAACGATGCGTTGGCGCTGGGGGTCTATAGGTGGAGCACATTGGCTGGTTTCGCCCCCTGGTCAGAGAGAGGTCATTGGCTGCTGGCCTCTTTCAGATGATGTTACTGGCTGGAGCACCGTGTGGGAGAAGGTCATTGGCTGGCCACGATGTTTCGGCTGCCAGGTGTCTTTTGCGTGGTGCAAAGTAAAAAACACTCCCCCGATAAAAAGGCATCTCGGATTCCTTTCCAAACGTCTCGGGGTCGGTCGGAGCATGGGTAAACCATTCACGCTCACCAAGGAGAGCCAGCCACACACACAATCACCTTCTACTCAATTCAGCTCACCTTTACTGTATTTATACCAGAAGAGCATAACGGAACGCTTTCACACTCATGCAATACGCAAGTTTTACGCAACACTGCAAAAACGCAGGGCCGAAATGCGCAGATAAACTGCGTAACTGTGACAAACGGAGAATACAGTCATAGGCCCTGAGCAAGTGGAGCACCTGCACCTTCACTTTTATTTGTGGAGGAGCAAATATGTGGTCTTACTCCCATATATTGGACTTGAAGTGTAAATAATTTAGTGAGGAGATATTTTATCAGCTTTCTCATAAAACAAAACTGACATTTAAGAACGAGAGCAGTCACTTTGCTCAGATTTGACTCAGCATGAGTAAATATCGTCTAAAGTAAAGTGGCCCCGTATAGTCATGCGTGAACATACATGAAAATCAATCTTTATCTGCATTTAACCCATTCACCAAGTGAAGCAGGGGGCTGCCACCAATGAGGGGGGCCCGGGGAGCAGTGTGTGGGGACGGTACCTTACTCAAGGGAACCTCAGTGGTGACACTAGCAGTGCTGGGATTCGAACCCACAACCTTCTGATCTCAGGGCGAACTCCCTAACCGCTAGACCACCAGCTGCTCCAATGGAGCATCATGATCAGTAATGAAAAACCTGGACTGCTCAAGTTTGCACAGTAAAAAAACACTTAGAAAAGTAGAATAAAAGTAGTAAAATATTAAAAGTAGTCTGTTTATTTTATGACATGGAATCTTCTACTTGTTAGGTGAGTTTTTTTTTTTTTACCTCGAGTCCAAGAATTTCCTTACTTCCGTTGTTACCTGTATATGACGATAAACTTGAAATTTGAAACAGAAAATACTCTTTACTCAGAACTCCGAGAGGGACTGATGGGTTCTGCGTAAACATTTATTCATTTGCCTGCATTATTCAGACAGACGTTCTTGTAAATGAGGATGTAAATTTGTATTTAAAAAAAGGAAAAGGTCCCAGAAAGGCGACTTGTTTGTCTGTGGGAAGATAATCTGTGACACACCGTTGGGCTGAAAGTATTCCTGTAATGTTCCTTTAAGTGACACCAGACCCTCCTCACGAGTTTCTGTAGGCGTTTAGAGGAATAAGGGCTTTCGTGTGATCTATCCCTTGTTCTCTCTCTCTCTCTCTCTCTCTCTCTCTTTCTCTCTCCCTTGTTCTCTCTCCCTCCCTCTCTCTCTCTCTCTCTCTCTTTCTCTCTCCCTTGTTCTCTCTCTCTCTCTCTCTTTCTCACTCCCTTGTTCTCTCTCTCTCTCTTTCTCTCTCCCTTGTTCTCTCTCTCTCCCTCCCTCTCTCTCTCTCTCCCTCTTTCTCTCTCTCTCTCTCTCCCTCTTTCTTTCTCTCTCTCCCTCTCTCTCTCCCTTTCTGCACCACTCTCTTGCTCTTTCTCTCTCATTCTTTCTCTCCACTTCTCTCTCTTTCACCATCTATCACTCCCCTCCGTCTTATTGTCCCTTTCGCTGTATTGCTCTCTCTTTTTATAACTCTCTTTCTTCTCTTATCTCAGTATTTCTTTTTCTCTCTCTTTCTTGCCGCTTTGACTCACTCTTTTTCTCTCTCTCTGGCTCTTTCTCTCTCATCTCTCTCTCTGGCTCTTTCTCCACCCCTCGTTCTCTCTCACTCACTCATTTTCTCTCTCTCCTTCTCGCTCCGTCTCTCCCTCTTTTAGTTTCTCTGTCATTTTCTCTGTAAATAAAATGTTTCTTATTACTCCTCTGTTTGAGGTGAAAAGATCATTGCCTGAGTTTACTTTTTCCATCGGGCGTTTCAACGATGAGCTGGGAATTGGCCTCTGCTGGAATGATTGCTTTTTTATTGAGACAGTCAAAGTCTCAACCACCACCATCTTGCGTTGGGAGGGAAGGACGGCTGAAAATGAAAGTATTCATTAAAAGGGGATGATGGACGCAGACAATTTCAACTGTTTCGAAAATCCATTTTTACCCCCGTGCATCTCTCGAATCCTTCCCCCCACCAGGACATGCAAACATCTCCGCTGTTTCCTTTCAGCAAAGGAGTTTTCACGTTAACTAGACAAAGCTTTCAAAGAAATCAATCACCAAGCTCATACAGTTGATATCACATCACAGATCACTCTCTTTGGACAGCTTTCAGGTACAAAATGCCTTGGGGGGCAGCTGAGCTGCTGTATGTGTGGGTGTGTGCGACACAGAGAGGGGAGAGAGGGAGAGGGAGAGAGAGAGAGAGAGAGAGAGAGAGAGAGAGAGAGAGAGAGAGAGAGAGAGAGAGAGAGAGAGAGAGAGAGAGAGCATGAAGAAGGAGCCCAGAGAGATGATGATGAAGAGATTGAAAAAATGGCAGTAGACGAGGTGACATAAAAGAGAAGAAAAATACAATAAAGAAGATGGAGTCTCAAAGAAGAAAACCATAATTATGAAATCTTGATGAAGAAAAAGACCAATGAGAAGATGATGATGAAAAGGAATGAAAATAATGTAGTCATGAAGAAGAAGAAGAAGAAGAAGAAGAAGAAGAAGGAAGATTGTTAAGAAAATGACAATGAAGAAGATTAGGAACAAAAAGATGATGATGAAAATGTTAATAAAGTCACAAAAAAGAAGGAAAAAGATGAACAACTGAGAAGAATATGCTAATGATAGAGTCAAGAAGAAGATGTTCGAAAGCACAGCAGAGTGTGAAAATGAATGATTTGGAAGAGAGGATACACATCTCTCTACTGGGCCTAATATGAGTTAAGATGAATTACTCATCATCAGAATATTAGAATATTACCTTCATTGTGTAGTAAGGCTTATATTTGAGATATTAATATTACAATTTATAATTCAGTAACTACAATAAAACTCAAGTGTGAGGAAGGTGCTTATGAAAAAGTGTGGACCCACATGGAAATCTACAGTTTTGAGTTTTGTTAAACTGACCAGCCAAGCCTTGACTGTCTTAAAGGGCCATTCCAATAACCCCAGGGCATCACTCTCAAAGGATTATAGCTACAGAATAGGAGGGATGTTTTTTTAGTATGAGATAAGACTGGCCAGAGAGAGAGAGAAAGAGAGAGAAAGAAGTCAGGTTGCTACTCCATGCATCTGCAACCAATCTGAGCAGCTCAAGGGGGCCAAGTGTTGCCGGCATCATGCATTACACATGTTTTCCACCTCACCCATCCCACAACATGAAACTACAGAGAGAGGGATGCAGAGGGAGGGAGAGAGAGACTTTTCCATCCCCTTCACTGGGATTTTTCGCCTACACACTGATCAGATTTCTCCTCCCACTCAGAATGTTTAGGGAGCCGAAGAGGGAAGAGCTAAAGCATACTGAAATCATTTCAACTTCTCTTTTTCAATTTCTAGCCATTCTCAAAGCCGCAAGGCTGTTAGATCACATTTCTTGCTGGTCTTCACCGTGCCAGTGTGATATCAGTATAAAAATCAGCTGCGTGGAAGCCACAGAATGCTCGAAAAGGAGGTGGCACTTGGGGGTGTGGAAACATTAGAGTGCTCTGGGGAAAGCCTGCAGCCGTTCATTTAGGGCTCTTACCAACCAATCAATAGTATCACCAAGAGTGCTCTTCACTTCAATTCTCATCCCTTCATTGATCCCAATGAGCCTCACTTGTGCTTGTCTTTTGTTTTAGTGGAGTCTTCAGGCTCCTTCCAGTCTATTTATGTCATTTATGTCCATTCTTGCTTCCAAACCATGTCATTTTGGTAAGTGTTTCTAATGAATGCCTTTTCCTTTAAGGCATTCTGTTTTTTTTCTGTAGCCACACAGGCCTGGTGAGTCAGTGTTCGTTGTCATGTGCTGCCATCTAGTGGATTAGAGTGGATTCAATCAAATCCACCTGTACTGATTGATTTGATGAAATTAGATGGCTCGTGACTCTTGTTGCACGTGTTGTTTTTCCTCAGTTTTCCAGAAGAAAATGTCCCAGGCAGACTCAGAAACGCTCTACTCTTTGCCTGCTAAGCAAAGTAAGTTACATCACACAAAGCACCGTCAGTCCAGCAATGATGTGGAGCGGAGAAAAAGCTTGACTTTTCAGTAGGAGTGAACGGACAGAAACAAGAAAGCCTTGGTTTGGTTCAAACTACGGAAACTCAGGTGTCTACAAAAATACAGAACATGGCTCTGATATTACAGTCTTATCTTTACACAAGCACAAATATGCCATATTATGCTATTTCTCCACAATGCAGTATATTTGTGAGTGTCCCCTGTAGAGGTAGATTTTTTCACTTTCTGAAAATTACGTGTCATTTGATCACATTTTCCCAATATTTTGCTCAAGACTGTATATGTTGGTTGCAACCTAGTGCTTAATAAAAAGGCTTCGCAAGACCCCTAAAAACAAAACATTTAGTTTGCCCCAGACAATAAAAATGTAACTGGAAATTGTCCTTTATTCACTTTATTCAAAATAAAACGATGAGGCTATTTTGCAGATAATGTATTTCAAGTCGAGTGTGTTGCACTCTTAGCACCCACTGAAGAGAGATTTCTACAGATGTGCTCAGTGTTGTTTTTGACTAAAATATCATGTTATTTAATATGTTACAAAAATGACAATATCTGGAGTTTGTATCTACATTAAATTCTGAGACATATATTTTTACTCTTCATAATACTGAACACTGGGTTTATGCTGCAGCCAGGGGACGACGCAGCCATTCATGCACCTACGACACCTTCATGCCGTGCCAGCCACCAGGACTGGATGAACTGATCAAGCTTCAGGAGCAGGTGAAGACAGGATCTCTCAGCATGGACGATGCACTGGACAGGTTCAGTGACTGGCAGAGGCTTCAACGAGGGCTAGACTCCATCCAACAAGTGAGCAGTCCCTACAGTCAGTGATTCTGAATCAGTGCCAAACATCTGCACAAGACCTCAAAGACAGCTGAACAGCTGGAGTGTGTAGAGTTTACTAGTTTAAGTAGGTCATTTAACAATCACACTACAACCTAGATGTGGATAAAGTAGCTCACCTTTAGTAAAGAAGGCTGTTATAAATCTTACTGCTGATCTTTGTACACTATATGGACAAAAGTATTGGGACCTGTTTTCAGGGTCCCAATACTTTTGTTTAGGCCCTCTTACTTTAAGTGAAGGACAATCTTAATGCTTCAGCAAACCAAGACATTTTGGACAACGCCATGCTTCCAACTTTGTGGTCACAGTTTGGGGAAGAACCTTTTTTATTCCAGCATGACTGTGACCCAGTGCACAAAGCGAGCTCCATGAAGACATGGTTAGATTAGTTTGGTGCCGGAGAACTTGACTGACTTGCACAGAGCCCTGACCGCAACCCTTCTCATCCAACATCAGTGTCTGACCTCATAAATGCTCGAAATCAATGAGCACAAATTCCCAAAGAAACACTCCAAAATCTTGTGGAAAGCCTCCCAAAAACAGTGGAAGCTGTTGTATCTGGATTAACTCCATATTAAAGTTGATATATTTGAAGTCCCTGTTGGTGTAGTGGTCAGGCGTCCCAATACTTTTGTAGGTGGAGTGAGTTCCTAAGATTTAAATGCAAGATTTAAATGCAGTTTTGATAATGACATTATGATATTGTGATGTGACAAACTGTGTGCTCAGACTAATGCTAAACCACAATCAGCAATTATACACATATATAGTGGCCCTAAAGACCAAGTGGGTGTAGTTACTAGGTGTTTCTAACGAAGTGGACAGTCGTTGAATAAAGTCATTGTTTGTTTTAGGAGAAACTGCAGCAGTTACGCGCCAGTATAGTCAACAACAAAGATGATGACGACAGTGTCTATGGTAAGTTCTGCTCCCTGACATTCAAAGCCATATATTACTACATAAAACTGTTTTTAAATCTGATAAGAATAAGTACATCAACCTTCAGTAATGGGAATGGTAGATGTGTCCACAAATCTTATTTTATGAGCATCAACATGCAGTCGCATGCGAAAGCCTACTCTGACCGGTCGTAGTTGCTGATTAGGGTTGTACATTTTGTTTATTTTGTAAGTTCATTATTTATATTTAAGTTCATTATTTAAGAAGTTCCTTATTTATATTTATTTGAATTGCACATCGTATATGAGACATCTTTTATTCACAAGATATTTACGAAACCTTAATGATGGCAAACAAGCATTTGTACAGTTATTTATTATTACATGCCACATAGTCCTGTTTAATCTGACCTTATCATGTTAAATTTCAGCTGTTATGAAACACTAACGTTGCTCTTTAATTCTTAAAAGGACAAACCACCCCTGATCTATAATTCTAAGGCTCTGAATGATATTTAAAACTATTTGCCTCAGAATATGTGTTTTTGTCCGTAAACTAATATTAGAAAAAATGCAAATAAACATAAATACGGTAAAGCATAACATTTTTGGTTGTTGATTCGTCCTGCAATCAGTAAGTTGTGAGTTTGAATCCCAAGAATGCTAGTGGCACCTCTGAGGTTCCCTTGAGCAAGATACCATGCCCACACACTGCTCCCCGGGCGCTGTGTTCCTGCTGCCTGCTGCTTCACTTGGTGAATGGGTTAAATGCAGAGGAAGAATTTTGTGCTGTTCACACTGTGTCTGTGTGTGTGTGTGTGTGTGTGTGTGTTTACGTATGACAGAATGGTCACTTTCACTTAATTTATAATAAAATTCTGAATCTATTGGTTAGAACAAGGGTGTCGTACTCCAGTCCTGGAGGGCCGTGGTCCAGCACTTTTTGGTGATTTCCCTGCTCAGAAAGACCTGGTTCACGTCGCCAGTTAATTGTCAGGTTTAGTGAATGTGTTTCAGGAGGAGAACCATGAAACTGTGCTGGACCAAGAATGTTTTCCCAAATGATAAAGTTCTATTCTCACCCTGATTCATCACCGCACTGCATGAAGAACACAGGCA
>JBBJLS010000041.1:15615651-15625815 GCA_037577275.1 Bryconaethiops microstoma | reverse complement strand
TCCAGCACGTCTTTATGGAGCTGCTTTGTGCACTGAGACACAGTCATGCTGGAATAGAAAAGGTTCTTCCCCAAACTATGTTTACAAAGTTGGAAGCATGGTGTTGTCCAAAATGTCTTGGTCTGCTGAAGTATTAAGATTGTCCTTCACTGGAAGTAAAGGGCCTAAAGCCCAAACCCTGAAAAATAAGTGTGTCCCAATAAATCTGTCCATGTAGTGTGTGTAATTTAATAGCAAGAGATGCTGGATACCCCATGAATCGAAACTATTAAGCCCAAAAATGGAATCAGAGGAATCTGGTTCAGTGCAGTGTTCTGCTGCTGTGTGGTGGGGATGGTTGTTGTGGTGCTTGGTGGAGTGTTTTGCAGAAACACAGGGCTGGGGAACAGCCTCAAGTTCACCAGACTAGCCTAGTTGGGCTGTAGCGACACACACACACACACACACACACACACACACACACTGAGTGCATCCCAGACACTCTACGGGTCAAGAATTCCCCACTCTCTTCATGGAGACGGCACAACCTTCACCCTCTTTTTTCAAAAATGTTATCCCGCAGCTTCATAGCTAAGAGGGAGTCAAGAAGCAGAACTGATAAGATGACGCCCAGAGAGAGAGAGAGATTATTCATTTGAGAGATGAGATGAGTAGATGTTGGGTCTTGCTGTGGTATGTCTGACTACAGAGCCAAGGCTACGGTCAGTCAGCGGGCAGCGTGCACACACGCTCCCGCTCGGACACAGACGCAAGTGTGTGCTGGCACCAAGGGAGCCTCTAGCAGCCAGAGGGTCCACAGGGGAGAACGATGGCCACGCTGCTGCCGCACGGCTCAAACAGGGAAGAGTTCATCACTGAGCTTCAGAGAGAGAGAGATGGAGGAATAAGATACAGTGAGGAAGAAAACAGAGAGAGAGAGAGAGAGAGAGAGAGAGAGAGATTTAGATAGAGAGAGGTATGGAGGAATAAGATAGAGGGAGGAAGAAAACAGGGAGGGAGAAAGAAGGAAGAAAGGAGGAAGAAAACAGAGAGAGAAAGAGAGAGGAATAGGTTAGAGGAAGGGAGAAAATGGAGAAAGAGAGAGTAAGACAGAGAGAGAGAAAGTCATGAAGGTATAAAATAGATGAAGGAAGAAAACAGAAAGAGAGAAAGACATGGACAAATAAGATAAAAGAAGAAAAAGATAAAAAAGTGAGCGAGAGAGAGAGAGAAAGAGTAAGAGGGACTGACAGACAGCTGAAGCTAAAAAGGTGAAAAACCGAGAGACGGGCAAAGAGAAAGAGATGCTTAGTTCTTTTGCAACTGCCCTTTTCGGAGCGAAGGGAATATTTACTCCACAGGGATTCTAACACACACAAGCATAGAAGCAGGCTGAACTCACAGTGATCACAGACTGGCAGTGTCTAGCTCAGCAGGCACTAACTATCCTGCACTGGCCCCCCAATTTACTGCAATGTCATAATACCTGATTATCTCTGTAAAAGGCATGTCATTGTTTTAATGCTAAAACAGCAAATGATCATCTATATAATGTGATTAAGTTCGATCCATTATCTAAACCGTTTATCCTTAACCAGGGTCACAGGGAAAGCTGGAGCCGCTCCCAGTGCTCACAGGGCAAAAGGCAGAGAAACACTGTGGACAGGCCACCAGTCCATTGCAGTGCAGACACACAGACAAACACATTCACAGACTCACACCTGGGGCAATTCAGCATCTTCAGTTCATCTCAGTTCATCTCCTGAAGACCTAAGAACCTCTACATATCATCCAGAATGCAGCTGCACATCTGGTCTTCAGTACACCAAAATTCTCACACCACTCCACTACTGCGAAACCTTCACTCGCCTCTTGTGGTTCTCCATTAGATTAAAACCTGCAAACCCAAAGTGGTCCAGCCGCTTCTGACCGATCAGAGATGAGACAATGGGTCTCAGCTCAAACTCTTAGAGAAGTACATCAAGACTTTTCTCAACTTTGGCACCAAAGTGGTGGAACGAACTTCCCCTGACCGTCAGAACTACTGAGACCCTCACTACTTCCTCACGGAGACTGAAGACCCTCCACTACACTGAGCCCTTAGGGTAAAATCTATATGTTCATGTTATAAACTGACTTAACTAACACAAACTTTACCCCAAAATTTAAATTGTCTTCTGTGTGTGATCAGAGAGGACCCTGATGGAGCTCTTATTTCATCTCTGGCAGAATCTTAGTCTTCTAGCAGCTCTTAATTTTATGTCTAGGTTTAGTCGAATGATTGGTGTGTTTTCTTTTGGACTATAAAGCACAAATGTACTTCGATCTGGATAAGAACATCTGCCAAATGCTGTACATGTAATTGTAAATGTAAATTACTATGGGAGGAAACTATAGAACCTGGCAGAAACCCATGCAGACTCAGGAGAACATTTAAGCTCCACACAGGAAGGAACCTCAGCTATCCCCAACCAAACTCAGGACTTTTTGTTCTGTGAGGCACCGGCTCTCACTGTGCCACCCAATGATTCCATTCCATTAGGCCAGGATTGGTATCAAAATTTGACTACAGTTAATCAGTATTTTACATTAATGTGAGTAGGTTTTATTCAGAGTGATTCTGGACCATTTCCACAGGTGCATTCATCATGAAGCGTGCACACAAATGCATGTAGTGTCTTGAAATAGATTGGAAATATAATTTTTATAGTTCTGATGACCCCTAACTTTTATTGTGTTTCTTATGTTTAGCTCAAGCTCAAGCACAACCTGTAACAAAACTACTCCGAACATGCAAAGAACATGCAAAGAAAGTCCTCCTTGTTGTGCTGCCACTTCTGTCAGTGTTTTGGTGGATGGTAAATAGGTCATATTTTGGCTTTTAACTTTTTCAAATTGCATTTATAGAGAACAATCTGAAGTCCCCACAATGTCACTTTTTCCTCAGACAATTCACAGCAAGTAAACTGGGATGTAGATACTGTCATCCAACCACACAGTAACTTAAGTTTGTTGACGGTGGATTTAGGGGCCACCACTGTTTCAGAGTGCTCTCATATCTGTGAAACCCCTCAGCTCTGTTCTTTCTTGCTAGACTGTTTTAGCTGGTGTCATGTTTTGTGCTGTTTACATTTATATTTTGCACCCAGTAAACTCCAACATTTCTTCTTCTCCAGAGGGAACTTCTGCTGATCGACCATCACTGAGGTCTCCGTCCAGCAAGGGTGTAGGTTTGAGCAGTAACTTTGCTCCAGTCATAGTGCATCACTAACATCTTTAAACATTAACATCAACGTACATTCGATTCTCAAGACTGCTAAGCACCTCTGAGGTTCCCTTGAGTACCGTCTCCACACTCTGCTCCCCGGGCGCTGTGTTCCTGGCTGCCCGCTGCTTTACTTGGTGAATGAGTTAAACACAGAGAAAGAATTTCACACTGTTCACACTGTGTGCTGTGGTGTGTTCACATATAACATAATGGTCACTTTCACTTCACTTCATCGTATATATGGGAGGAACCTACAGGCTGGTCCTGTCATCCAGTAACCAGTAAAGCACTGTTATCACAGAACACAAATTCTGTATTTTAATTTCTCACCTGACTAGAACCTTTAAGGCGGGTACTGCTACCTTTCACACCAATGATCTAGAAATGTGTATTTCCATCTAAACATCAAATATATTGTTAACTAAATCCATGTCATAAATACAGGGACGTTGTATCGGTTTACCGTGTAACGCTAGTGATGTGTTCTATATTTTCAAGCACAGAATTGTTAGTATGAACTCGTCGTCTTTCTCTGCTGCGTCCACACAACACTACGAAACACAATGCACTTAAAATGTGCCTAACCCTACCTTAATTTGCCCTGAAAGTACACCAAACCCCTTCATTTGAATTAGGTGGCCGTTAATCTGTGAAACTGACCCCTTAATTTTACCTCAAAATTAGATTTAAGGCATGAATGTGAAACCACTTAATCTTAAAATTAAGGCGTCAATTCAGGAGGTTCTATTATTTAAGGGCAAATTTGAAGAAGTAAGGGGGAAATTCAGTAGTTTTACCCCTTAATCAGCCTTACTTTCCCTCAATTTTCCTTAATTTCCTGTATGGGAAAGTAAGGTCAAAATTAAGGTAATTTTAAGGGGTAAAATTAAGGCGTTTGGTTTTGTAGAGCAAACTACTGCACTGAGCTTCTGAAAGACAGACAGCGCTTCAGCCAATCACACGCTAGCAAGACTGAGTTCGCACGTTTTTGACGCTTATTTGTAATCTCCAAAGTGTAATTTTACTCTCCTTCTCTATCTGTTGCTGACCAGAGGAGGATGGGTTCCTCTTGAGTCTTGGTTCCTCCCGAGGTTCCTTCCTCAAGCTTTTTCCACGCCTCTGTCACATTTGGCTTGCACATAAATCTGCTTTGTGACAACATATATGAATATATGAATAAAACTGACTTATATGTGAATAAAATTGACTTGAAATTTAGTCCTACAAAGAGCTACATACACATACTTTTTCTAAAAAATAAATGAATGTAAAGTTGTGAGGATACTAAAAAAAAGGACCCCGCAAGGCACTTTTTCACTGATTAATACTTGCAAAGACATGTGGTCCCAACAAGTACAGCAAAACCAGCCCCACACAAACACGTGCATGGTGTGTATGGAGCCAACACAGACACACAGGTGCAAAAGCTGATGACGAAAATAAACTTCAGTGGAACTTTGAGTTACAGTTGCTGCTGCAAATATTGCATTTGCTTTCCACAGCTAGTAAACAAAGTGTTTTAGCAACTTCTAGCTGTAATATGTATTAGTCCTAACAGGCCCACAGCAGGGATGACAAGGCAGGTTTTGATTTCCCAGAGTACTGTGCTGTCCACTGAGGGAGCATCTCTACCTTTTTGTGACATTACAGTTAGAACATACACAGCTGCACTGTCGCTGGCATGTCACCACGGCAACACACACACACACACACACACACACACACACACACACACACTCCTAACCAGGGACACACTACTGACCGTTACATTACATGAATTAACATTAACATTACTAAGAAGGAATCCGAAAGGAGAGGGATGTAATAGTGCAAGAAAAAACATTAATGACATTACATTCATATATAGTATTGCATTTGGTATATACCATATAATGTATGTTGTATAACATATTAGTGTGGTAATGTATATTGTATATATTGTATATTGTACATATTATAAATTATATATGTCACGTATAATAGACAGTGTATTAGGAGAGGAGATGCTCTCAGAACAGATGAGTCTTCAGGAGGTTTTAGAAGATACCAAATGTAACATGAAAAAAGTCACACGCACAAAGTCAGTAGAATATGTAGCGAAATATCTAAGCAAATTGCTGTTAACATGCTTAATAAAAATCATATTTCATTATATTTATTAATAATGTCTAACAGCTACGCAGAACTGTATTTACAACAAGGTTATTTATGTCTCTTTGCAAGGGGGGCAGTATAGTGCTTCGGAAATAAAATGATTCGTATATATATGTGTGTGTGTGTGTGTGTGTGTGTGTGTGTGTGTGTGTGTGTGTGTGTGTGTGTGTGTGTGTGTTTGTATTAATTTCCTCAGTTAGACCATAACCCGGACTAAATATTTTCTTAAATAATCAAACTAAATAATTTCCTAAAGAATCTTTATCGAACTAAATCATTTCCTAAATTGTCTCATCATTCTAAAACGTTTCCTAATTTCCTAAAGATTTACTGAAGCTGAGTCACTGCAAGGTCAAAGATATACACTTCTAGTTGTCAAAAAATTAAGGTCTGTCTGTAGCTAATCTAGCTTCACTACTGCTTTAATCTTGATATAGAAATCTGGAGTATCAGCCAGTACTGATACAGATTTGATATGGATGCTGCACTTTAAAATACTGAGTTTTTAATTGAAGCTCTTCATCAAAGGCAGTGTTCAAACCTGGCATCAATGTGCAATGTGTGTGATGCAATCATAAGTGGCATCTAAGATGCACGTTAATGGCAGGTGTGAATTGGGCCTAAGGTGAGTATCTAAAAGTGTTCTCATACTCAAGACACTTATACACTCTAGTAACCCATAAGAAAAAACACAGCTAACATCCAGTTACATCATATAACATTTTCTGCTGATATCACCGTCTCTGATATTCACATCATATCGTGGCATTTGTAGAACTTTACCCCGTCTGGTGCTTGCCATGTCCACTTCTGTTTTATAATTAGAAATATAAATGATTTTATCCTTTGAAGAGCTACAACCAGGAATATTGTTATGTTTTTGCACACTGTCTGTGTGTGTGTGTGTGTGTGTCTGGTGTTGAAGTGAAGATCTGATACTGTTCTGTCGTCTGCGGTGGCAGTGCGGACTTAATCCACATTTAATTGAACTCTGGAGACTCTGAGGTGCGGGTGTAGGGCAGACAGCGGCCCTCAGAGCACCGCCGAGCCCCAGCTGCTGTCCTTTAGCTCCCTCACTCTTTAATGAGCTCTGCTAGCGTCACTGCTAGCCTTACCCACTAATGCTAGCCTTAGACACCACCCGCTAACCGCTGCATTTGAATATTTCTGATTAACTCCACTCCTAACTCCCTCTGGACTTCTCTCTTTCTCTCTATCGCCCGTGCAGTAATTAGGTTCGGACGCCCGAGATGGAAAAGTGGGGAAACAAAAGGCGGCGGAGGCTAAAGATAGGATTAACTCACGTCTGAATTACACATGCAGCGCCGCCGTCAGACGACCTGACAGGGATCCAGCATCCCGACATGGTTTCTCTGACAACAGCCCTGAGATCTCCAGTGTACTGCTTCTGTTCAGGATCTCTCACTCTTTCTCTCTCCCTCTCTCGCTCATGCTCTCTCTCTTTTATGTTGTAGCAGCTGACAGCGTGTTACTTAACCTCTCCCGCGCTTGGGTTCTTCCCCTGTAATAACAGGCTGGCTGAAGACACCGTGACGCACTGGCTCCGCATGAATAAAACATCTCACATCAGCTCGCTTATTGCCAAAAACAGCGTGAAGTGAAAGACAAACCTGAGCTGTAATATATTTATAGTATATTTCATAACAGAGCTGTAACTGCCGGCAGGGTGGCCGGGGTGGGGGCGGGGTGGAACAGGTAAACCTTTAGATGGAGGAGCAAGAGACAGTAAACACTAAACAAGCGCTGTCGTATTTTGTTGGTTGAAAGTAATTTTGAAGTTCCGGTTACTTTGTTGTGTCACAGTATTTGTTAATATTATTTATATAATGTCACAGTAAAAACAAAAGGTTTTTGTCTTTCAAAAACTGAACATGTTAGCTGCTTATTAGGCAGTGTAAGAAGTTCCTAATGAACAGACCAATAGAATCGCTCCAGACAGTCGTCTGGTTCCACTATCTTACACTGAAGGGGTTTTTTTTCTTTCCATTTTTCAGAGATGCGAGGTTCGGTAGGTCATTCAGTTTACTGACCAAATTCAGTTTAGTGTATGTGAGCATCGGTGCTGGATGAGAAGAAAATCATTATTTTAATATACTAAACACATAAAGCACTGTGTGATTTGTATCTGCTTTTATATGTACTGGCTTTCCAAATGTACTCAGAATTCTCCTCAAATGTCCAAAAACGTTCCTATTAATTGTATTCTTTATATTTATGCGCACATTGACAGTGTTATATTTTTATATATATTTTATATATGGAAAAGTTGGTGAAATTTCCCTTTGAGTGTATTTTGATCTTGAGGAAAACTGTCAATCAGTGGCCTTTTAGGGATTTAGCATTTGTGTTTTTTTGATAATTAGTTATTGTTAATATCATTTTAGTGACGGTTAAAATAATAAAGTGTTGAGTGATTCCACCCTGTTGAGCATCAGCGTCCGCCTCCGTAGCTGGAGCAGTGTATAAACTGTCACAGGCTGTGATGATGAAACCCAGTTGTCTTTCCTGTATTGATTGGGAGGTTAAAAGTTGATTGATTAGCTCCAGTGTGCGCTACTGATCACCTTTTAGTGAGCTGTCCCGTCCTTTACAGCGTGTGAATGGGGCTCATTTTGCTCTTTAAAGAATCTCTTCTTCATGAGAGCTGATCAATACTGAACATTCATCCTGCTGCCTCCCAGCCGCCGCACAGCTGTGATAAATGAAGCACAGACACCTTCACTGCACTCGCCGGCCCTGCACTCACATTCAACTTCTCTACTTTCTCTCTTAGCTTATACTCTCCTTTTTTCTCTCTTCTCTTCTTCTTCTCCTCTCCTCTCCTCTTCTGTTCTCTTTCCTCTCCTCTCTTCTCTCCCTTACTTTTCTCCTCTGCTCTCCTCATCCTTTCTCTTCACTTTTGTCTCTTCTCTTTTCTTCTTCTCTCTTCATTGTCTTCACTTTTATCTGTCGTCTTCTCTTCTCTTTTCTTCTCTCCTCTTCTCTCCTCTCCTCTTCTCTTCTGCTCTCCTCATTCTCTTCACTTTTTTCATTCCCGTCTTCTCTTCTCTTCAACCCTCTCCTCTTCTTTCTTTTCTCCTCTTCTCTTCTCATCCCTTCTCTTCTCTTTTCTTTCTTCTCTTTTCTTTTCTTTCTTCTCTCCTCTTCTCTTTTCTTCAACCCTCTTCTCTTCTTTCCTTTCTCCTCTTCTCTTCTCATCCTTTCTCTTCTTTTTTCTTTCTTCTCTTCTCTTCTCTTCTCTTGTGTTCTATTCTCCTTCTTGTCCTGCGCTAATGTGCTTGTATGTTTGTTTTTTTTCTCTCTCCTGCAGATTCTGGCCTATACGGAGGGTTTGCATGGTAAATGGTTGTTTACGGAGATCCGGGCAGTTTTCTGTCGGCGGTACCTGCTGCAGAGCACAGCGCTGGAGATCTTCATGGCCAACAGAAGTAAGAACTTTATCTTTAGCCTGTACAAATAAAACTAAACTAAAATGAGCTGATATGGTGTCATAGACTATTTAAAGGATGATACTTACACACTTCGTTTGTAATTTAAAGCTTCTATACTGTGTAAAGATTTATTAGTCAAGAACCTAGAATCACACTACAGTGGATGGTTCTTTAGAGAACGAGTTTTATGAATGAAATCTGAAGAATCACTTTAAAATGAAAAGAATCTCCTTATAACATATAGGTTGTAAGATTATCTTAAAAAGATGCAGCAAAAGGTTATTTCAACAATACCATAGAAAAACCCTTTTGCTTCCCTGAAGAAACTATGCTTGATGATGAGATTTGTGCATGTGAAGAACCATGTGAAGGTTCTATACCAATTTAATGGTTATTTCTATACTGATTTTAGAATGATTCCTTGAACCATTCATGGTTTGTAACGGACAATAAACAGTTCTTCTGTTCTTCCACCGAAAAAACATGTTTGGCACCTTGAATGTGAAGATTTCTGAAATCTTGTTTAGTAATGTATCACTGCTGCACACCCCCAGGTGTAGTTAATCATGTTATGTAATGAAATATGGTTCCAAAATGTTCTTCTTTAGTATAGAACTGGTGCTGCAAGTTCTACTTAAACTTCTGTCAATACACTCAAACCACGTCTGGCTCATCACTATTACAGAGAAGACTTGTAGATGTGGTTTAGGGCACTGGGTAACTTACTGTGAGCTGTAAAAATGAACAGAACGTCGGCGCTACAGGCAGCCGTTTCAGACACCACTAGGACCGGTGTTCACAAAGTAGTCCACCACCTAAATAAACAGCTAGGTGTGGTTTGAGTGAGGATTTGTTTATGGAAAAGATTTGGGTGATTATTGAGTTCTAGGGTTAGCAATGTTAACCTCGTAGCTCCAGTTCTAAACTAAAGAAGCAAATTTTGGACTCCAAACACGTCTCGGCTGATTGACCATTTCTGGGGTCAGTGAAACACTATGAACATTTGATTTTCCTTCAAAACCATGAACATGAGAAAAGAAATGTGTGTTTTAGAAGTATTTAATTGGTTGGTTGGTGATTTGTTTTAGCTGCAGTGATGTTTAACTTTGCGGATGCAGCCATGGTGAAGAAGGTGGTTCACTGTCTACCCAGAGTCGGAGTAGGCACTAACTACGGCCTTCCACAGACCAGGTCTCTCTTTCTCTCTCTCTCTCTCTCTCTCTAATCTCTCTCTCTTTCACACACACACACACACACACACACACACTCTCTCTCTCTCACACACACACACACACACACACATACACACAC
>JBBJLS010000041.1:15567882-15582728 GCA_037577275.1 Bryconaethiops microstoma | reverse complement strand
CATCTTATTTAATGAGGAAAAGTGTAAAAACACTGCTGTAATCGACACTCTCCTCTCACAATGAGACCAGTTGGATGATGAAACACTACTAGAAGTTCCTCAAAGGTAATTATTGCCATTTTGTTTAAGAGCGAACAAGAGATTTGTTTTCTTTAAGTTATGCAAGTTCTGTAAACGCTGCATCATTTCTCTTATTTTGATGCTCTGTCATTTCCTTTAAAATGATGCTTTAAAGAACAATATTTTTATTTAGAAATTAGGAGAAATATTGTAAGCAGTTCTTAAAAATTAAGGCAAAGCTGTTTAGTTCAATACTTGCACCTATAAAAGATATAACTTGGGAAACTGAACATTTTTGCAGTGGTCTCTTATTTTTATCCGGAGCTATATAAGTAACACAGTTGAGTGAAATCTATTGACACAGATGGGAGTTTGGAGTACATTATTGCAATCAGTAAAGAGCCATGCTGAGAGATAAGAGTGCTTAGAAATGGGGATTGTCTGCATCTGTGAAAAAACTGATGGTTCTATTTATTGTGTGAATCAATGTACTCACTGGAAATTTTATATACTGTAAAATATCCTTTTTTTATCAGGGTTGCACAATATATCAGCAGCCTATGTACTATTCACAGTTAAATGGAGAATATTAGCTTTACTATTAGTCTGATAAATACAACTCCAGTTTTGCTTTTACATGCACTGACATGTACATTCACCAATTAATAGGTATTTGTATTATTTTTATAGATTGTTTCATGAACAGTTCTTTGAATTGAAGGGATAGATTTGCAGATTACATTTTAAGGGACATTCCAATGTGTTCCTGTATATATATGCACAATGTTCATCCATACATATATCCACTATGTACATATACACACATATATATATATATATATAGATTATATATACATATATTTGCATTCACATACAAATGTCTATATTTATATTTTTTGTATTAGTTGTAACGTGTACTATTTTATCTTGTTGTGTTGTATAGCTTTGAATCTGTTGTCTTGCTGCTCTTACCTTTGTTCTGTCCACTTTCTGCTGTAACAGTGTAAATTTCTCACTTGTGGGACTAATAAAGGTTTATCTTAATCCCATAAACAGAAGATCAGTTTGCAATTGCTATGTCATGGTTATGTAAATGTGATCAGTAATCAATCTTTCAAGGTTTTAACCTTAGTCTTAGGCTTCATGTGTTAAGTCAAGTTTATTCATGTAGCTCATAATCATACACAAGTACATCCAGTGTGTTTTACAGGAATAGAACAAAAATATTAAGCATAAAAATAGTAGGAAGTAGAAAAATGAAAGAATTGAAGAATTAAAAATGACATAGAAAATCAATAAAAGAAGGTGCAGTATTTAAAAGAAGGCAGAGGAGGATAGTAAGGTTTTTGGTAGCTTTTTAAAGGTTAATGGTGTTAATGGTTGGTGCAGCTCTGGTATTGATGGGCACTTGGTTCCAGCAGCGGGCAACATAGTGTGAAGTGTTAATTGTAAAGTGACCATTCTGTCATACGTGAACACAACACAGCACACAGTGTGGACAGTGTGAGGTTCTTTCTCTGTATTTAATCTATTCACCAAGTAAAGCAGTGGGCAGCCAGGAACACAGCGCCCGGGGAGCAGAGTGTGGGTCACTAGCAGTCCTGGGATAGTGACTAAATACCATTTTACCATATGTGGATAGTAGAGTAGCATAAAATAACGGTATTGATTTCGCTCTGTTTTCAACAATAACAACACTGTTGTTCCAGCTCCAAAACTCCTGATTCATCCGAAGCTCTAAAGTGCTCTAACCTTCCAGGACTAGTAGTGAAAACCTTGTCTCTTATCACAGTCTCTTTCGGTCTGACACTCTAAACACTCTGTATCTATCACACTCACTTTAAACTGGTGTCTCTTCCCCAGGGTGCCCCCCAGCTCGGATGCGGCTGCCCCCTCCTGTGCGGCTCCCCCTGCGGCGGCTGCGAGTCAGGGCAAGCCATCACTGCGCAGGATCAAGGGACGCATTCACCGCAGCAAGAGCCTGGACAGCATCGACCTGTTGGATTGCAATGTAAGGCAGCATGCTACTAACAATAGATCCTCTTTATTGAGCTTTAGATTTCTGTTTACTGGGCTTTGTGGGGAGAATCTAAACAAACTTTTTGTGGAAATTTTTGTGGTTTTGAATATTGATATATGGAGTCTGGTTCAGTTACATTTATACCTGGGGTAGTTTGGCAAAAACTGTCTAAATTGTGGCACTTTATTTAAATTTTCCCTTAATCCACATGTACACTAGATGGACAAAAGTATTGGGGCACACCTGTTTTTCAGGGTTTGGACGCCTTACTTCCAGTGAAGGACAAACCACATTAAGGTTATAGGTAACGAAGTAATTTTTGACATTGATGTCTGTATATGCATAGAGAAATAGAGAAATATGTATAGATAAAGCAGTCCACTTTAGCTCATTTTACATTGTACATTCAGATCTTTATAGGTCACAAATGTGCAGAGAGACACATCTTTGCTTTAGAAATTGTTTTTTTATTGTCTTGCATGCATGCTGCCCTTTAAATGTGTTCAACAGACCTTCAAATACTGTTTCCTCAGTTGATCCCGAAAGGCCTTTTATTTTACTTAAGCAAGTGTCCCTTAAGGGGACAAAAAGTTTTTTTTAATCTATCACTGACGCCTTCAAATGTGACAGAAATGAAACATGCATCACTGATTTTATCCACCAGCCCTTCTCAGCTGTGATTCAGCATGCCAGGGTTGCCAGATGTTCACAAAGTTCACTTACAACAGTTTTACACTCTTCTTTTCCATGGACGAAAAAAAAATGTTGCAATGTTTTTCCCTTACATCTATATCAGTATGCCATCGGTATTTGGTATTGATTGACAACTGTAAAGATTTGACAGAAATGCGCATTAATGTGGACTATTTCACAGTTTTTTTAAAAGTGTTCCTCCACTGTGTTTTCTGATATAAGGCTTCATAATCATGTGTGCATGTTGTGGCCAAATTTAGTAAATGGAGCAGTGGACAGAATGGCTTCTGGCCATTTGCTCTACTGAGTGACCTCCATGCCTTTATTGCTTCTCTCTCTCTCTGTATTTCTACCAATCCATCTTTTTCCATATGAAAGGGCCCTTATGCATTAGAGAATGAACACCAATTTTACATTGTTCCCTTTCTGTTATGTGCAAAAGTATTGTGACGCATGACCATTACACCGACATTACACCAACAGGGACATTAATACAGATAAAGCATGCAATGACATTCAAATCCATAGACTTTAGAGTTGGTCCCCCTTTACATGGGAAGGTGCTCACCAAAGCGTCTTCCACTCTTCTTGAAAAGCTTTTCACAAGATTTTGGAGTTTCTGTGGGAATTTGTGTCTATTCATTCTGTAGCATTTATGAGGTCAGATCACAATCTCCATTCCAGTTCATTCCAAAGGTGCTGGATGGGGTTGAGGTCTGGACTCTGTGTGGTCAGTCAAGTTCTTCCACGCTGAACTCATCCTTCTATTTACATGCATTCATAGTTACATATAGTTAATTGCTTGTCCTGGTCAACTATGTTTGTTAATCATAGGGTTTACTTTTAAAGTCCCGGAATTTAGAGATAAATTAAGATCCAACTGCCTCCTGGCAAGTGTTCAGGATTTCTATATGAGATTTGTAGAACGCCCATGAAAGTTGTCTTAGATATATTTACATAACGATATCTTTTACTAACCTACATTATACACTTGATTGCTACTGGAAGTAGAAAAAGTAGAACTTGCAGTTAGTTGATGCCTCAACCCGTAGCACTAGCAGAGCACCGCCATGCGTTTTCCTACTACAATAAGCTTCATTGTGTAATTATTGTTTTTGCAGCGTGCGCCAAGCGACCTGCAAATCACAGGTTAGGTGTCCCTGTAATCAAGTCCAGTCCATACTGATTGTGTCTTTACAGGCCAGTAATGATTAGTCCATTTCTTTTTAAATCCTTGCTATTGACCGGTGAACTTTATTGAATTTCTTCTCTGCCAACAAAGGAAACCTTATTGGATGGGGCTAATTTGCTTTCTGCCGCTGCACAATACAGATGGACAGTGAAACATGTTTGATGGTGATTAATGACTGTTATTTTCCATTCCTTCTGTTTTTTATATTTTATTTGCAGCACACTCTATAGGGGAAAGTGTGACAGAATATGGCAGATTTTGTTGAAAATTTCTATTTATTTATTTTAATGTAATAAATCATTAAAGATAAGTTACTACTTTATAATAAGACTACCCTTATAAAGGGTTTACAAATTATTTATAATCACGTTGTTAATTAGGTTGCAGACAGTTTATAAATCATTAATAAGCAGTTATAAACAGGTTATAACAGTTGTCATATGTTGATGCAGTCTTACTATTTGCTCACACTGTCATAACTTGTTTATAACTGCCTATTAATGATTTATAAACTATCTACAACCTGATTATTAATTAGCAAATCTTTTTTAAGGTAGTCTTAGTGTAAAGTGTTTTCAAAAATAAAACATGAATTTAAAAAAAATTGCACAGGCCAGTTTTTTTCTCAGTATGTTAAATTCAGCCAATATGCATTAAACTGTGCAGACATGTAATCTCTATTGAATGTGTACTTGTTTACAGTTAAGTTAAAAAATCAATAAAACATTTAAAAATTTAGCATCACTAACAGATGTCAAGTCCAGTCAAATCTTTCTGTTGCTTGTAATGCCTCCACTCGTTCACGTGTGCCACGCGGCACAACACTACAGCATTACGCAATGCTCACTAGCAGCAAAATGGGCAAAACTTTAAAGCGCTCCATATGTCTGCTCGCTGAGTGGTTCATTTTAGTGGCAAAGAAGAGGAATAATCTGACAAATTCATTGGCTAAGCTGCTTGAGCCAAGCCCTAAAAAAACATGATAACCCTGGGAATCTGCTGGGGAGCTGAGAGCAGCTTGCTTGGCCTAGACACGAGTGTGTGCGTGTGTATTGGGGGGTCTCTCTGTCGGAAAAGCCGCTTCCGGTTTAGGGGATCAGACTTCATGCCAACATGTCAGCTAATGCGCTGTGAGGCTCACATTCATCACAAATTTATGAAAGAGTGAGGAGGCAGTTTACCTAACGTAGATATCTCATACACTCTCAACCAGTGTAGCAGTGCATTCATAGATGTGGGTTTATTGTGTATCAGTGTATATAGGTCTGAAAAAAAACTCTTTATATTGTTGACTCTTTTTCTGGATTTTTGAATATTCAGGTGTGTAGATGTATGATGGTGTGTGTGAAGGTGTGTAGGTGTATGATGGTGTGTGAAGGTGTGTAGATGTATGATGGTGTGTGTGAAGGTGTGTAGATGTATGATGGTGTGTGTGAAGGTGTGTAGATGTATGATGGTGTGTATGAAGGTGTGTAGATGTGCGATGGTGTGTGTGAAGGTGAAACTCCACTGGAGTTTTATTCAACTATATTTAAGCAGTGTGTCTTAGAAATGTGTGGGTGCACGTGGACACAGGTACACGCTTGAAGTCACGGTTTTTATTTAATTCGGCTTACATGCATTTTATTATAGAGTATAACTTTTCTTTTCATGTAATCCTGCTGTGTAGTGAAAAGTAAGGAAAGAATAAACCGTCATTGAAAAAATAATTCAAGTTCATTAACAGAATTATGCATTGCTGATGGACTGTTTGACCAATCGACACACAGGGATGTTTAAACACACCAGCGCGAGGGTGTTCATCAGAACATTTTGGAAAAAGTGGAGGAAAAAGTTAAATATAAGGATAGCGGCAGTGATGTACAAAATCCATTTCTTCAACTGAAAACCAATACGGGCTACGAGATAAACAAGCCATTATAACAGCAATCCGCCACAGCTCCGCCCCGCCCCGCCCCACCCCGCCTTTTAAAGGTAAGATGACATGGCATTCTAATTAGTTTACTGCATATTACGCTCACAACACATCTGAATTATTAAAGAGAGTTGGGACACGTTTTTGCTTTTTGCACCGACTTCAAGTCTGTTTTTTCCGCTGTCAAAATACTAAAATGGATTTGGGTATGCTGCACCTTGTGCTTTACGCTTTGATTATCAAAATAGAGCCCTAGAGGTCACGAGTCACCCAAATCTTTCCCCTACAAAAGCCCAAAACTTCTGTCAAACCACATCCAACGCCACGTTAAGGAAGGTGCAGACTTGTGCACGTGGTTTAGGACACAGTAGGCCTTACAGTGAGCTGTAAAAATGTGAGCTGTATGACTTTTATGAGCCCTAAACTTCAGCCTGTAGCTGATTAAGGCAGGCGCTTTTTTCCACAGCAGGGCCTGTTTTCACAAACCACCTCAGAATCCAGAGCTGTAACGTAGAATCAGTATCTGTCAAAAACACGGAGTTATCTGATCCGAGATCAGTCCTCCTTAGGACTGCTTCGTGAACATCAGCCTTTTGAAGTTTACTTTAATTTTGCAAGTCATGATAAGTCATATTATGTCCCAAACCAGGTTTACAAGTCTGATACACCTTAGCTAAGTTTTGGGGATGTGTCAACTGAAAATATTTAGGTGACTTCTAGGATTAGTGATGTTAGCTTCATAGCTAAACTAAAGAAGCAAAAATTGGACCAAAGCAACATCTAGGGGAGAAACAGTGTAAGTCCTTTTAGATCTTTTAGAAGTTCTTTTAGTGTACATTCTTAAGATCTTTTTCCAAACCATTCCTTTAAGTTAGAAGAACTTTCCCCAGATCGTTGAGTCGTTGAGTCGTTCCCCAGATCGTTTATGGAACAGATATAACAGCACATAAAGAAACTGTATAGTAAATTTTTATTTACTGAAAGTAATTTTTGTGAGAGGGCTGGAGATAATAATGTTTTTTGCAATAATATCCAAGCTACACCACTACGCGCAGGAACAGTCTGTCAAATGAACAAATGTCGAGACAGAGACAGCTGCACGCTGGGGGTGTGGGGGTGGGGTTTGGGATGCGCCAGCCAGTTTTCGCTCCTCCGTTCTGATTCCCATTGACTGCATAGAGTTAGGACTCCTCCTTCATTCCCATTCAAGAAAAGGAAGCCCTCGAAAGCATGTGGCGAGCGGTTCTAGCACTTTCTACCCCAACGTACCATGCAGGAGGCAGAAAATAGCACCAGTTCTCCCCACCATCCAAGCTTTTCACCCACTGCTTCTGCTGTATGACTATATTGGACAGGCTTCCACAGGAGACGTTCCCCCCGGACGGAACCGAACCGAGCCGAGCCGCAGCAGAAAGGCTGCAGTCAGCCTCCTGCAGCTGCATCGAGGGGTGGGGAGGGGGTTGAGGTGGCTAAAAATAGTTCCACTAAAACTCACCCCAGCCTGAAGGCTACCGCAGGCTCTCTTACACTTTTTATGTAAAAGCAAGAGGCCCCGGTTATGTCATCGCGCCTATTCCCTGCTGCTGGAGCAGAAATCCTCGCTGAAGCCTCATTAACATCCTTACCTCTTGCCGTTTAGATGACACGCTGCAGTTTCGCTTTTATTATAGCTGCTGGAGAAAGAGAGGCTGTGCCAGGGTCAGGCTTCAGAGGTAAAATACACAACTGTCTTAGCGAAGAGCGTCAAGAGCGAGGCAGTGCGGCCGGTAATGAGCAGCAGCGCCCTGTTTTGGCTCAGGCTCTTTTCTTCAGCGACATCATTGTACTCATCAGCTTTGCAATGCATCGTTTGTTGGGGGCATCTGATAAAAAGAGCAGTATTCTTATTAGTACTCTCATCATACTGAGTGGGCAATCTCCATTCTCCCATGGGCACCTCTAATTCCATTATTAAAGGCTGCATCCTGGTGTTATGAGATGTTATCATATGGGACACACACAATATAGTCAAGACCAGCTTGTTCAGATGGGTTCAGATGGACGAAGCTGGTCTTTGATGGTCATTAGCCAGGTTCTTGCTGCCTAAGATGGGCGAGGTGCTTAACCAGCTCGACATCCTGCTTAACTAGGTCAAGCTTATCCAACAAACTCAAAGTCATACCCTATCCTGACCAAGCATTTTAATTGGAAAGCCACTCTTATTTCTTTTCTTACTAAATTTGGGCTACTTTTTGTTTACTATATACAGTTACCTGAACCACAGTACACAAATGCACTCATCCGTAGCCATACCATGGATCCCAAAATGGGAAAAAAGTTTCTAAATTTTTTATAATTTAGTCTTGAGTTGTACAGTGTGGGTTTGGTGTGAAACGGTTCACTGTAGAAACTCTGATTTCTTTAGAGTGGTGGTAAATGGAACCAAACATCTCCAACAAAAATGCAGCCGTTTTATTCTCTATCGCCCCCCAGTGAAGCTCCACGTGTCTCTAAGTGTTTATACGGATGTTGATGATGTAAAATAGTGAATCTGAACAAAATCACTTTTCTTTTGCGACTATTTCGCCTCACGACACCCTACATGTATCCTCCACCATGAATGGGTTTAGTTTTAGGACTAAAAGCTTCTCAAAACTCTCTTAAAACAACGTCTCAGGTGACCGGCAGCTCATTCATAACAATTTCATGGAATAACTTTCTGTGATGGAGCTTTTAGAGGCAGACATCTGGTTCCATTCACCTCCACTGTGAATAATTTTCGAATGACTTTTGTCGACATCTTAAATATTTAATTATGAAAAAAAGCTATGAAATCCCCCTTTAAACAAATCTGGCCTCTAGTGCATTTCACAGAAGAGCACAAGCACCATTTAGGAGAATGGGGTCATGACTGCACCAGTTTCAGAAATGCCCCATTCTGTCTTCAACACTTTCTGAAATGCTCTTTTGAAAATGTGCAGGAAATAGCCAAGCCATGATAGCCCAAAACAACACCTTTCAATATTCTTCAATAAAATATAGATCGAATTCCCTGCCTTCTGCACATCTTCTACATCTGAATCTGTGTAGTATCATTCTCTACTCTTCTGGAAAGGTTTGAGATATTGGAACATTGCTGCTAGGATTTGATTGCAGCCCTGAGAGGTCAGGTAAGGGTGTCGGATCAATTCTGGATCACAAACTTCACTCCAGCTCATCCCAAAGGTACTGGATGGAGCTCCATCACTCCAGAGACCTCCATAGCCCGATGTTCCCCTCAGTGAGGACATTCATACCCCTCTAACTGGTGATCATGTCTCCAGAACATCTCGGTCCATTGATCAGCACTTTTAAAGGTGGATAATAGCTGTGTCAGAAACTGGGGCACCTTAAAGTAGCAGAACTAACTTCGGACTGGGAATTCTAGTGCTGTCAGCAAAGCTCTGTTAAAACATAAAATATTTACGAAAACGTGATCAGTGCAAGTCTGTGTGACCGAGTGAATATACTTCTCGAATGATCACGCAACGTTCCATAAGTCTTGTGGTCTTCTCCCTGTCTCTGGGACTTTTTCAGCACACAGAAGACGTTCTTTCATGTTCTCAGACTTAAGTGGTTTTCACAGTGCTCTGCATGCTTGAGTCTCAGTACAAGTTGCTGCAAAAGACTGAACCGAACTCAACAATTACCGCTCTAGCACAAGCTCCTTCAACTACTCATAATGTCTCAAGACTGGAAATTACAGTATAGAGAAATGCACTTGATTCTAATCTCCAAAGGCTATACTGTAGGAATGCACTGATACCACTTTCTCTCTTCCAGCGCTGATACTGATTTTCCAGTTTTGTCCCATATCGAGTACTGAGACTAACTCACTCTAATCTAATTATTCGAAAGAATAATAACAGTAACATTTTTTGTTTGTTAAACCACATAGTGACCTACATACGAATCATTCAAGCAGAACAAAGTCATCTAACT
Organism: Bryconaethiops microstoma; assembly: GCA_037577275.1. Taxonomy (NCBI): domain Eukaryota; kingdom Metazoa; phylum Chordata; class Actinopteri; order Characiformes; family Alestidae; genus Bryconaethiops; species Bryconaethiops microstoma. Next base: position 15,572,888 of record JBBJLS010000041.1, on the reverse strand, counting down.
GAAGGTATGAACGAGTGAAGAAAGAGGCGCAAATGTGCTAAAGTCTTGAGCCACCACTCATTTCTTTGTATTTTGCTTTGAATAAATCTTGTTGGTGTTTTCTTCCTGTCAAACTGTCTTGTCTTTGTCATACTGAGGAGATTAAACGAAAGAAACGGGAATAAATGTTTTACTGACAGGCTGCAAAGAGTCTAAAGATACAAGGAGCCTAGATAAAGGAGTTCCAACCACTCAGCGTTCAGCACCACCAGTATACTGATCACCGCCTGATCATCTGGAATCATCTGCTCCTGTTTCTTCACTTCAGTTTGATGCTCTTTGTTCTGCTAGAATGATTCATACGCAGGTCACTGTGTGTCTTAACAAACAAAAGTGTGGAACCTAAAACTAAACCTAGGCTAAAAGTTATCTTTGCCCCAAGAGACAGATTGTTTCATGATCCTACTGGATTAACATTACTTGTGATCTCTTTTTCAGTCACTCAGCTCAGACGGCTAAAGATTTATTCTTAAATTTGGTACATTTTCGAACAACTTCTGACACAGGAATTTTCTCTGGGATAAAGAAATTGTTCACATTTTCCCACCAAGAATTCAAGTAAACCCCTGCGTTGCGGCTCAGAGTTTCGCAGCTCCAGTCGTTCGTGGATGTTTTCTTAGAACCGAACTAATAACTGATCGCAGAAACCCCGCACATTTGCGGAAACCGCAGATATCCTCCGCATTCGTTTTGCTTTTTCCGTGGCAATATATAAATTGTCATGCATTTTACTGCTAAATTATTAAGAAAAATATCATTTACAAATTTTGTAACATAAATATTAACGTAAATTCAGCTACGATTCCATATAAAATATAACTATATACATTTTTTGGTACTGTGGAGAGAAACACAAAGAAAGTATTTCACCATCTTGGAATGGTGAAATACCGCTGTACTCAGAGACCGGAGGTTTGAAAGTAGCCAATCCGAGAACGTTATTTTTTTCTCTTCGCTGCTGTGACGCATCTCTGGCAGCTGCAGTCCAGAATTTCCCCCGTTCTGTTCTTCTTAAAGCCCTGTATTTTTATTAGTGTAAATTTAATTAATTTATCACTGTATTTACCTGATTGTACGAAAGAAAACGCGCTGCATGAATTCCAGTCCAGTCTATACAGCAGTAACATCAGTATTTACATTCTAGCACTGCGGGAGACAGCAGTTCAGTGTAAACTCTACAGTACAGATACGGGTTTACCTTCACATTCTCTTTAAGGGTGATGAGTTTAAAATGAAACTAAAGTGTTTTGGGAGCATATTTATATATATATATATATATACATTTTGGAAATGAAGGGTAGATTAGAAGTGGGACGCAGGTTATTGAAGTTGGTTGTATCAGCACCAGGTTTTTTTCAGTATTGGGGTTATTGCACTGGTTTTGAAGGATGAAGGAACAGTTCCAGTGGAGGGAGAGGAGTGGATGATGGTAGAGATAAGAGGGACCAGAGACGGGAGACAGACTTTAACGAGAGTCGTGGGGAGAGGCTCTGGCTGACAAGTGGAGGGTTTGGAGTTACGGATGAGATCTGAAATATCTGAGATGGTGGGGAGCTGGAAGGAGGAAAAGTGGGTGAAGGAAGTTCAGGTAGGATACTGGGGGTGGATTGTGGACCGAGGTGCTGGTGGATCTTCTGGATTTTTTCAGCAAAGAAGTTACAAAAAGCAGATGAGTATAGGTGAGGTGGCAGGGAGTCCGGGGGCTGGATGATGTTCTTGACAAGTGAAAACAGTGACTTGGCGTTACCTTCATTAGAATTGATTATACCCAAGTAGTAGTTGGATTTAGCTTGGGCTATACAGTCCTTGTAATGTACTATATGGTTTTTGCACATATCTTTGTGTACATGTAGTCCAGGTTTTTATGGAGTCACTCAAGTTGCCGGCCTTTGGCTTTCATGAGCTGAAGTTTAGGCGTAAACCAGGGGGCAGAAAGGGAGAAGGAGACAGACCTGGTTTTAGTGAAGGCCAGTGTTCACTATATTGTCCATGACGGAGTCAATACTAGAAGACAGAGAATATAAGTTAATGTCCTTAATGTTACAGAAAGAAATGAAATGGAGGAGCTTAGTAGCAGAGAGAGAGAAGAGCTTGAGTTAAAATGAGAGGAGGAAATGGTCAGTTATCATCAGCTGTACAATCAAGAGAGGAGAGACCAGAACAACATATTTAGTCCAAGATGTGACTTTTGGAGTGAGTGGGAACTTTAGTTTGTTGCTGAAATCCTCGAGGCATGATGTAAAGTCTCTGGTCAGAGGGTTGTTAATATTGTCCATGTTGAAGTTTCCCAGCAGTACAGTATTTGGTGAAAGCGTGGAGAGGTCAGCAGAGCAGCAAAGTCATTTAAAAAGTTGCTATTTGGTTTTGGAGGGCGGTAAACAGTTGCAATGATGGTGGGAGAGGGAGCAGACAGTTGAGATACAGTGCATTCAAATGAATTGAAGGCAGGAACAGACACCAGCGAGAATTTCCACTTCTCGCGGTAAATTACTACGATACCGCCATCCCGGCCGGAGTCACGTGTTGACAGATGTAAACAAACCCTGGCAGAGTGGATTCATTGATTTGTGAAAAGTTGGTTGGTTGGTTGTTGCCAAGTCTCAGTTAAACAAAGAAAGTCAAACTCACGGTCGGTGATGAGATCCTGGATAAGAGACCCTTTGCTCGGGAGGGAGCGGATGTTGATTAGACTGAAGTTGACAGTGGTTTTGTCGCCTTTGACTGTGTTAGCTGACCAGGCTAGGCTGGCTAGGACACTATGGTCAACAGTCCCACCGGTGTTACGTGGAGGGTGCCGAGAGGTGGACCAGATGGACTTTATTGATGTCGAAGTATCTTGATGAACACTTCGGCGGGACCCACCATGGATGTATCTGAGGCGAGGCTGGAGCGCGATGTCCGGTTGAAGATGAAGCGCAGCACCGACAGGGGAAGACGAAGCCTGAGTACAGTAGCAAACCCACCACAGGTCAGTACATGGACCAGATATATGTCCCACCAGTCCATACTGTAGACGAAGACTCTGGAAACTTGGGTGTCAAGATGAGTAGAACCAATTCGGGTCACTGGTGAGCAGCGGCAGCGTTCACTCAACCGAAAGCCAAAGATCTGAGCGACTTTGACAAAGGACAGATACCTCACCTCCACGCTAACAAACTGTTTGGAAGGTGCTAGAAAAAGTCTTTTCTACCTTCTCACCACAAGCAAGAGCAGTTGGAGTTTGGCAGACACCCCTGGAACTTTAACTGGGACGGAGTTCTGTTTTCAGAACAAACACTGAGTTCTTCGACTCCAAGCCTTCAAAAACTCAAACAAGCCAAAATCTGGCTGACAAGAAGTTAAAAGTTTGGTGGTGGTCGGATCTTCCAGCAGGACGATGATGAGAAGCTCCAGGACTCTGTAAGATCTGGAGAAATTCTGCACTGAGGAATGTTGGAAAATACCTGCTATGCATGTTCCAGCCTCATAAAATATTACAAGAAAAGATTCAGCGATGTTCCATCGCCAAGAGAAGGTCACACAAAATACTAAATGAGGGAGCGCCAGTGATTAAGACACCAAATTAAGTTTGTTTTGTGATCAACTCTCACAAAGACCTTTGGTTCTTTGGTAGATCTGACCACGTCCAGCTCACATCTCTCAGCAGTAACGCTTCATTCCTTCTCCGCCAGTTCACAGTAAAAGGTAATCATGAAAACAAGTAAAGTATAAAGACACTGGGTTTTTTTTTTTACTGATTTTTAATTAAAGGAGAAGCCGCAGTAATCAAAAGAGAAAACAAAAGCATGGTGGCATTTTTCTTTCCATATCTCTAAATGGCAAGATGTCGATACACAATGCGAACAGAACATTAATGTAAATATGTGATTATTTAATTACATATAAAGACTGTGGCTAAATGAAAGCAATGACATCAATGCCAAGTCTTAAATGCACTTTTTTCTTTGCTAAGACTCGGTGAAAAGGCACTTTTCCACAGATCTACAGGAACCGCATTGTACCTAAATGATAAAGCAATGGTACGGAACTTATTTCACGTTTTGATGTTCCAGTGTATCTCAGTCCGGTAACAGAGTTTCTGACTCAATTCTCTCCACAGTTTATGACCAGTCATTCCAAAACCGCGTCCACAGAGTCGAACCAGTGTAAGGTTTTTCTGTGAGAGCCACTTTTGTTTTTTGTGGTCTTTTATTATTTATAGCCTTGTTTGGATTTTTAATTTTGGAAACCTAACCCAGATAACTCATTAGTAATGTCCTGGATCATGGTTGCTTTTTTGGAATGGAAAACATTTGTTTACGGTACAAGACGGTTCCTTGTGCCAGTGAAAAATTGCTCAGAGCTCAAACAGCATAAAGCCAGAGAAGGTGTGGATGTTGGACTGGGTGCTGGCAGCCACTTGGTAGCCCGCGGGCAGGACGAGGTATACGGTGTCGCCCTCCTCCAGGACCAGAGTGGCTGAGTTAGTGGCGTAATCTTCATTATCCCCTTCGTCCTGCCACTCCCAGACCTTCAGCACCTCCTCAGTGTTTCGGAACAAACTCACACCGATGTCAGCCTTCCTCACCCAGCTGTATGTGGTGAAGGTGAAAAAATAAAGTCCCTTCACTGGAGCTTTGAACACACCTGCAGACACATCACAGCAATTTTAGAAAGTGAACATAAAAATATTACCATGATATTCACTACAGGTCAGAGGTTTGGACCCACCCTCTGATTTTTAAAAAAAGTAAATGATATGCTGCTCTGTCAAAAAATACAAAAAAATGTTAGAAATACATAAATCAAATGTAACTGGTTTTGAAATGTGACAATTTTCACTGTTAGTGCAGTTTAACGGATGTGAAAGTTTCTGAAGGAGTTTCATCTAAATCCCCTCCTTTATCACAGCAGCACAGATTCTCCACATCCTTCCAGCACCTTTCAGAAATAACTTGTGTCCAAACCCTCCCAGCACCTTTTCCAGC
>JBBJLS010000041.1:15538255-15545750 GCA_037577275.1 Bryconaethiops microstoma | reverse complement strand
GCATTACTCTTGTGGTGGGTGATATAAATATACCGATATTCAACATTGTGATACTGAAATTTTTATGATACACTTTGTCGCAAAATCTTTTCGATTTTTCATTGTATTTGGCAGATAGTGGCTAGTGGTTAGTTGCCCTTGTGATCAGAAGGTTGTGGGTTTGAATCCCATGACTGCCAGTGGCACCACTGAGGTTCCCTTGAGTAAGTTACCATCCCCACACTCTGCTCCCCGGGCGCTGTTCTCTTGGCTGTCCGCTGCTTCACTCGGTGAATGGGTTAAATACAGATGACTCAAGCAAATTCCTCTGGAATCAATACGGTATATGAAAAAAATTATTAATGTTAAGTAGAAAATTAGCGCTATACTTACAATACAATCAAAACTATGAGTACAAATGACTTATTCAGTCATGAACATACACCAGTTGTACATACGGTTATAGGTTTTGAATAACGGTGCTCTTTCCTAGTGTGTGTTCCCATTTATTTCTGGTGCCCCCTCTGTGATTTTGTTCTGAAACAGGACCCCTCTCATATAACTGCTATAAAGTGAAGTGACTCTTCAAATCCTCAGCAAATCCTCATTCCATTCTTTTGTTTTTAGGCCAATTCAATAAAATTTACTTTAACTTGTATATTGCTGTGAGACTGACCCTCCAGGCTGGAAAGTGGGGTTATACTGCAAATAGTTCACATGTATTAAACCAAAAAGTCATAAGGATTCCAATCAAGGGACTCAGATCATAGGAAGGAAAGATCAGTGACATAAAGTTTTAAATATCTGGTGGAAAATCTGATGAACTGATGGTTGCGCATGATGTCAGATATGGGGGCTCTTCAAGTCTTTGAAATGAAATGTGCAGGACTCTCGTAATGTAACTAATCATGTAATCTACTGATTATTTTTACAACTAGTTGAGTCGTGTGTTTTGGGAGTTCTGTTTAATGATTGATTTAACTGAGCCTGATGGGACATTTATCTATTTATTTATTTGTTTGTTTGTTTGTTTGTTTTCATTGAATTCTTACACCTGTCCATGTCATTATAAACAGCGTTTTCTTCAGAAATCTTTATTTTATAAGTAGCCTGAGGACGGCCAATACAACGACGATAACTAAGAGAAGTTTGATGCTAGCGGTCTGTAATATTACTTGGACCAGCTCTGCTTGGACCTTTGACATTTTTAAAGCTTTAACAGACATTCACGTGACCTGTTCCTCGCTTTGTATGTTGCAGTTGAATCCCTCAGTAAAGAGCGAAAATTAATATTAGAGTATAATCACTTGGACTAAGTAGCTGAGTAAACAAAACTTGAGTAAGCAAAAAGTAAACAAAACCCGATTTCCAACATCGCCCGTTTAATTTGACTTCACCTTTGTGCATTAGTAAGATTCTGCTGATTTGGGGCTCCTTTTTCAATAAATAACTAAAAGTAGTTACGCTTTGTGGGGAGTCCAAGCCACGAAGCCCTCCAAAATGGCTTCATAATGATCTGCAGGTACCTTTTTTTTAAGAAATCAATCAATTAGTCAAGTAACGGTGACAAACACCATATGAGTGTAAACACATAATGTTCTCTGCCAGTTACAGGTTTTCCTAAGACTGTATGTCCATCTAAGAAGAACCGTAGAAGAATCTTTGTAAATCTTTGTATAAGAGTGTTGCTCTGAAAACCTTTGTGGTCCTTGATATTTACTGAATGCTGAAATGAGGTCTCAGAGTAATTCGCCAGTGGTCCTCAGAGGCAGCTCCCTCTAACCCACTGTAATTGAAGACCACTATTGGTTTAGATTATGTGGTTGTATTTCTCGAGCTGCCAGAGAAATGAATATGAAAAAAGGGAAGTGAAACAAGTCATTGTGGTCTCTGTGGTATTTCATGTTGAGTAGAGTTGAGTATTCAAGACACCGACTTGAACCCTTCACAGATGGAGAGAATTTTTCATGGTGCTTTTTTTCAGCCTAAAGGGGACATGAGACATTCTTTCTTTCATCCGTACCTGTTTCTAACTTTGTCTCATCCGGTAAAAGTCTCACACACACAGATACCAGCTCTGATGAGTCAAGGAAGGATGAGTCGAGATGAATTTTGACTGTTGAAGCGGAAAAGCTGTTTTCTACATAATTTATCCCATTCGTGGAAGAGCACGAGTTGTTTGTGCTACATGCATGCCTTCCTTCCTCCGTGTGCTCCCACCATGCCTCAGGAGTGGATTTTACCCCTGCTGTTTGGACGGATTAGGTGTACGCTTCCCTGCAGTCTCCTGCCCTGTTTTTTTTTAATAACCCACTGAGCCCCGGTGAGCCTCTGAAGGGAGCGAGACGACAGTGGTGGTGGAGGTGTGTTTGAAAGCTTAAGACTTTTTCTCTTCTGCACAACAGAGCAGGACAAACTAGTACCTACAGCCCAGACAACCCCCCTGCCCACTGCTTCACCAGGTGAATAGGTTAAATGCATAGGACTCAGTCAATTTTCTCTGGAATCAATAAAGTACATGAAAAAAAATTATTCACATTAAGTAGAAAAGTGGTGCCAAACTTACGATACAATCCAAACCGTGTACAAATAACTTATTAAGTGTTTCACGTGCTGCACTGAATGAAATACAGTTAAAGATGACTAAAGATTCTCTGTTCGTACTAGCAGTGCTTCTCATATTGTGAGGAAAACTGAAAGACGTGTAGCACTGCAATTTGCATCCACTGGCTTTTTTCTTTTTAATAACCCACTGAGCCTCGGTGAGTCTCTGAAGGGAGCGAGATGACCGTGGTGATGCAGGTGTGTTTGAAAGCTTAAGACTTTTTCTCTTCTGTACAACAGGGCAGGACAAACTGGTACCTAAGCTGTTCAGATTACTCCCTGCAACAAAAAAAAAAGACAAAAAAGACTTCACACAAATATGCAGCAGGGTTTTTTCACAGAGTCGTGGGAAATGGGGAGCTTATACCTGCTAGTCTCAGTTCTGCACTGACGTACATCATTGTAGCTGTTCGTGATGTAGTCACTGGAAGTGAAAAACATTTCTGAACTTCACAGCTGAAATCTTGAAAGATTTTTTAAGGGATTTAGAGCAGCAGTTTGTGCTGGTTGATGAGCCATTGCTCAGTGATGTTTCACACATGTCTCTTTTTATTGTAAAACCGCTTCTGGCAATTGGCCTTCACAAATCCACCCAAAATAATCTGTGATCTGTGGTTGGTTTGCTAGCTTCTTCCTGTCAAAGTAGACAGATCTTAGCTACTCTGAGTGATGAAAACTCTCTTCTTGTATTTGAAAGTGTGGCTTTTGAGACAAGATGCCTTAAAGTTACTGCCTGTTCTGTGAAAACCTGCGATGACCACAGCATTTTGTGTAAAGTGTCCGTTTGTCATACGTGAACACGCCACAGCACACAGTGTGAACAGTGTGAAATTCTTCCTCTGTGTTTGACCCGTTCACCAAGTGAAGCAGCGGGCAGCCAGGAACACAGCGCCCGGGGAGCAGAGTGTGGAGACGGTACCTTACTCAAGGGAACCTCAGTGGTGCAACTGGCATCCTGGGATTTGAACCCACAACCTTCTGGTGGCAGGGGCAACTCCCTAACCACTAGGCTGCCATAGCATAGTGTATGTAGCACAAAGCGTTGTTATTCTGGAGAGTTTTCATTTGGCTTTTATTTTGACATACTTTGTATTATCCTTGTCTTTGTGTCTCTGTGTGTCATAACATAAGCAATTTCCTCTGGGATCAAAAACATTTCTGATAAGGCCTACAAAGACAAGCTATTTTTAAAAATATATCAGTCTACTGACAGTCATTTCATTAACTGACTAATTTATCCTGTTTTCTTCAGTTCCTGCTGCACCAAGCTGTCTTTGCTGCAAGAAAATTCTTGTTTGATGCTAGAACGACCTCACGAACCCTTTACTGTACTGTAGTTCGTCAGTATGGCAGAGTGTGTCATATAAACGTGGTAGAGTATTATAGGGCACTTTTTAAAGAACCGATACGTCAACATTTTTTCATAGCGGGCTTGAATTTTTGCAGCCGCATTGTAGTTTCTGTCTGGTTCTATCTGGTCTTCTACTAGCATGTCCTATAATGAACGCTACCACTAACCTCACTTACCTTATGGCCCATGGCTCTTACATTACCATTCTCCATATCAGCACTGAGCTGAGCGCTTAACTGTCGCTCTGTGGTCAGTTATGAGCCGTCAGAACTGAGTAAGGTTGATTGGATTGTAGTGCAGAGGTTGTGAGTGAAGGGAGACATCACTAGTATGTCTTTCCCAAAGAGCTAACCATGCTGTCTCACTCCCAAAAGAGCTATTACTCAGGCTTTCCAGTGGAGAACTATGATTTGCTGCTTTATTAAAGGTGCTTTAGCTGGACTCCTCCACAGTCTTACTTGTTGTACCTTTGAAGAAACTCCTGCTGCTCCCATCTTATCCCATAACGACCAGGGAGCCCTCCATTTGTACTTGTCACTGAAGTGCCTGGCTATCCCCCATAAACATTTGCCTATAAATTTAACGGCCTCGCACCAGTGCACTGAATTGGTTTCCAGAGGAATTGAAAAGTTGCAGAGATTTATGGTGCAGCTTGGCTTCAGCCCAGCGCAGTATATCACCACCTGTCTGATTTGTTTTTCCTCACTGTTTTCCATTGCATCCATGCTGTTTACTTCAACACCACCCCATCCGCCCTCTTTCCACACTCGTTTCTTATTTCTTTTCGTTTCTGTCTTGGTTCAGTCCCATGGTGGAACCGTTATTCTTCAGCCTTGGAGTACCATCGTCCCAGATTACCTTGTTTTGGTTCGTTCTGAGTAATGTTTAGAGGCATTGGAGGGTAGTCAGGTCCCTTTTTTTCAACAGAAGACTGCCAAGCTGTTTCCAGTATGAGATTTCTCTGGTTCACGATGTCTCCGAATAGACCTATAAAGAATATCTGAGGTGTGGAAGTGTACTCCCTTATCAGGAATGTGTGTGCTTGGGGGGTGTCCAACTTGTTTGCAAGACAGAAATAGTACAAATAAGAACTTGAGGAGGACCAGATGTACTAACCTTTTGCACCACATATAAAGTTTCTGCACTAAAGATCATGAATGGTATGCATTCAGTTGCCGCATGAGGAATGCAACATGATTTACTCCATACATTTGTAATTAAGTGAGGGCTGTACGAAACATGGATCGTGCCAAATTGGGTGGAGACACTCGAAATTTTCCAGGGTTCATCTTTGTAAGAGCTGATTCTACAGTTGTTTAATTTAAATATTACATTACATACAATACAATGATATTTATTAGTATTGTGATACATTACCTCAATATGCGTTTCATGATACCATCAGTACATAAAGGACATTGACCAACTTCAGGTTGAGAGCGTAATTAGTCTTATTTAATTTGATTAGTCCGCTGCAATGTGTGAAATGAAAATCATATATTTACAGTTTTATATTTACAATTTTTAGGGCTGGCCATTTAATACGTTATCACGTTAATGCTTTATTTACACCGAAAATAATTTAATCTCGCGCTAGTGCAGTTTTTATTACTATTATTTTGACATTTTTTTGCTTTTTTGTGCTGGACCACTTCACCTCACTCTAACAGGGACACTCTACTGAATATAGACTGTTCATGCTGCTCCCTGATAAAAGAAAAATGTTTCTGCTGGTACCTGTTCAGAAAAAAAGAAAACAGATTCATAAATGTGAACTTGCTGTTGCTCGGAAGGAGCCTGTTACAATGTTATGATCGTGACTCTGGACTCTGAGGGTAACTTGTTTTTCTATAACAAAATAGATCAAACGTGAACGCCCTGCAAGGACAAATAGCTTTGGTTTTATTTTTGATTTGATTACATTAATATTAAAATTGAGATTTACAGAAATATTTGAACTGTAACTGTGTAACAGTGTTAAAGGCAACACTGCTGTTAAAAAGCTCTTTATTTGTTTAAAGTGTGTAAACCAAATGTTATTGCACTTTTGTTCATGTAGCAGTACTAAAAATAAAAGTGCATAATACACTACTTTTGAATTCATTATTGAATTTTGCACATAACAATGCGATTAACCTTGTGATTAATTGTGAGTAAAAAATTTTATTGTTGCCCAGCATTAACTATTTTAGATTTTTATTAGTATAGATTTAGAAATGGGTTATATTGATAATTTTTGATAAATTTTTCTTTTAATTTGAGCACTTTTTATTTGTTGCCCCATCTAAAAGTAATTCTAAAAGAGTGCTTTTCCGTTTTAGACCTGATCATCACAGTCTGACGTGATAATTAACTTTAGTAGACTGAACCAATAACACTTCTGTGAACAATTCAAACCAGTAAAGAGAACTCCAGTACTGGAAACAGTGTACTTTCCTGGTCTAATGTGTAGCAGCTGAGCTGAGTGGAAAAAGTGTAAATTTAACTCAAATGTAAGACTTCCTCACTGTGTATATATGTCCACATCAACCTAACACTCTCAGTGTTGATTTAGCATTGGTACATTCGCTGAGTGAGTACACTTTCCGTTCCATTTGCTAAAGTTTGAGTGTTTAATTTTGCACCTCTTAGTACCAGACCTAAATTAGTGGTAGAGTCTCAAAAACATGTTGCTGTGCGACTAACAAAGTCATGGTGGCTACATGGAGGCACAGGCCTTGAAGACGTGCTGACAGGACACTTATCAAAAGAACAACACCACTTCTGATCCCAGAGTCGAACAGAGACATGTCTTTGTCTTTGAATTTTTTTCTTTTGTCCCAGACTCGCTGTTTCCATTAAAACTGAAACATTAATTTTGAATATGATAACAATAAGAATTTCCACTTCAGTTAATGTTTTTTGTGTTGCAGTGAGTTCTACAGCGAAAACCCTGTGTTTGATTCCTGGCCGAGGGCCCTTTTTGTTCGGAGCGTGTAGTTCTTCCCGTGTCCGCAAGGATTTCCAACAGGTGCTCCGGTTTAATCCCATATTCCAAAGATAGGCTTGAAGATGCTGCATTGTCTCTAGGCATGAATGCGTTTGTCTGCCCTGTGATGGATAGGTGACCTGTTTTAGGATACACTCCAGCAGCCCCTGCAACCTTGGTTAATGATAAGCAGTTCAGATAATGGATGGCTGGATGGATGGATGAATGGGTTTTTCATTTCCAAAGCGACTAGTCCATGACTAAACCTAAAGAGGTTGGCTGTCCATCAATAGGGTGGCACCTACATTACTGTGCAAAAGTCTTCAGCTAACCCTTGTTCCTTTACATTTTGCTTTGAATCATCTTGTTTGTGCAAAAATACTATTTTATGGCCGTCAGGGAGCCTAGTTAAAGGAGTTCCAACCACTTAGCATTCAGCACCACCAGTATACTGATCACCGCCTGATCATCTGGAGTCATCTGCTCCTGTTTCTTCACTGGTTCAGGATTTCAGTTAGATGGTCTTTGATGTGCTTGAATGATTCATACGTAGGTCACTGTGTAGCTTAACAAAGAAAAACAACCCTCTGAAA
>JBBJLS010000041.1:15528255-15533255 GCA_037577275.1 Bryconaethiops microstoma | reverse complement strand
GTACACTCCACACTCACACACACATGCACAAATACACACACACACACCCACACACACACACACACACATACATACATACACAAATAGACACATGCACACACAGCTGTAGTTGTAATAATTTGAGATTTTAAGAACCAGAATGCAGAGACTGGCAGGACATCAGAAACGGCCACAAGGAGCAAAGTGGATAAAGCTGCACTGTGAATCGGGGTGAGTGTGTTATCACTGAGCCACTAAGGCCACTGGTGGATGCCTCTTACAGGGAATTAGCCCGAAAATAAGCAAAAAGAGAAAAGGAAAGGTGAAACAGACAGGAGGAAACAGACTGGTGGATCCGGAAAGAACGGACAGTTCGGTCACTTAGAGAGAAAAGGGGAAAAGGAAGAACAGATGTTTATGCGCCTGACTGAAAGTGTGCTGTAAGTACTTCTAATAGTGTGCCTGAAGGGGGCGCCCAGAGGGAGACTAAGGACGTGTGACGGAACACCTGGTTTCTAAGAGGAGAAGGAGAAAAGGTACTTCCAGAATGAATGGACAGAAAGAGAATGGGTGCCAGAACACCCAGAGGGGCTACGAAGGTGGTGGTGGCCTAGAGGGTAGGATACTTGCCTCTGGACCAAGAGGTCATGGGTTCAAATCCTACCTTCAACATTCCACCACTGGGTCCCTGAGCAAGACCCTTAACCCCAAGTTGCTCCAGGGAGACTGACCCTGTAGGGAGTGAAGGATTTCTGGTACCATCTGAGTGCGAAGGGGATTCGGGGTGTGATACTGCCCTAACATACATGAAAGACTTCATGATCAGCTCTGGCTATAAAGAGCAGTCCCAGGTGCCACTGGTGAAAACGATCACGAGGGCATGAGGCACCCTTGGCCTCCCTCAGGGGAACGGAGGAGAGGTGCCAGCCCTGGGGCTTCATCTGGTGGGGAACAAAGGAACAGCAGTTACAGTTGAACTGCATTTTGCTCTTTTTTGTTTACTGGTGGTTGGCAAACAGCTTTTAAGTGCATTACCACCTCCTCGTGGAAGTAACGCATTACTGGCAGTAGTAACAGCAGTGTAAACAGGGAACAACATATCTTTACAACAATACAATAGCTGCTTAAAGGTATCCTACTATTTTTATAATGTAATGACTATTGGAATGTTCAAAAATCATAACCCATCCGTATTCTGTACAGGATGATGGATAAACCTGCACACATGTGAGAAAGATGCCTCAGGGTCCTATAGCAAAAGTGCAGAATTACATTCAGACAGATTTGTGAACACAGGTGCAAGCATGTGTGTGTGCAGAAACAAACAGAGATATGAAGAGGAGCTTGGTGCCTCCGTGGTCTCGAGGGTAGTAAAGATCACGGTTGAAGAAACACAGCTTTGACTGGCTGGTAATTGGAGCGCTGCCTGAAGTTACTGCTCTACATCGGCCCAGAGGGAGGAGTCTCTTCATGTGGCTGAGAGAGAGACAGAGAGAGAGAGAAAAAGAGAAAGAGAGAGACAGACAGAGAGAGAGAAAGAGAAAGAGACAGAGAGAAAGAGAGAGAGAGAGAAAGAAAGAGACAGGGAGAGAAAGAGAGAGAGAGAGAGAGCGACAGACAGAGAGAGAGAAAGAGACAGGGAGAAAGAGAGAGAGAGCGACAGACAGAGAGAGAGAAAGAGACAGGGAGAAAGAGAGAGAGCGACAGACAGAGAGAGAGACAGAGAGAGACAGAGAGAGAGACAGACAGGGAGAAAGAGAGAGAGAGAAAAAGCAAGAGAGAGAGAGAGCGACAGACAGAGAGAGACAGAGAGAGAAAGAGAGAGAGAGAGAAAAAGCAAGAGAGAGAGAGAGCGACAGACAGAGAAAGAGAAAGAGAGAGAGAGAGAGCGACAGACAGAGAGAGAGAAAGAGAGAGAGAGAGAGAGAAAGAGAGAGAAAGAACGGGGAGAGAGAGCAAATCTGAGAGCAAGGAGACTATCATAGCCAGGAGAAACTTCAGGTTCAAGATAACTTTCTTGGAAAATCATAACAACTGCAATACCACACCCCCAAACACACACACACACACACACACACACACACACACACCCTTTCTTCACTCTCTCAGTTCTCCTCCTTACATTTTATGCCTTTCACAGGTTTTTTCTATCAATCTGTGTGCCTTTGTGCTGTGACTCCACTCTTTTTCTCTTTTTCTTCCTGTTTGTTTCTGTCTCTCTCTCCATTCCCAGCACGCTTTCTAGCTCCAGGGAGACTGTAGTTAGGGAATGGAAGTCGCTTTGGATAAAAAGCTTCTGCTAAATGCCGTAAATGTAAACGGGCCATATCCGTTCGTGACCACTTCCGCCCTCTAGTTTACTCATTGTTTCTTTTTCAGTCCCCCCCTTAACAACCCCCTTAATTGCCATCCACACTGATTGGTGCCTGGAAACTGCAGAGTTATGACATATCAGCAGTTTGTATGTTGTCTGGTGGATATGAAGGATAGCCCGAATGCATCATAACTGCCTGATCTAGACATGCACTCATACACACATTCCTCATTATTGTGCCTGTCTCACACACACACACACACACACACACACACACACACACACACACACACACACACACACACACAGACCTCATCACCCCATGTCTGTCCATACACCCTCCTCATACACATGACCCTTTGCCCTCAGTGCCTGGCTTAGGCCTTCATTCACTGCTTGGATCTCTTTTCTGCTGACTCTATCAGACGGGGGGCCTCTGACGGAGGCGTGGACAGTCTGGCTCCGCCCACTCGCCCCGACACTCTTTTTTTGGCTTTTCATGCCCTGAATGGCGGTGGATAATCATGGGGCATTAATGTCTGTTGTGGGAGGCATTAGGCACAAGAATTGAACCGGTGGGATGGTGTAAAAACGAACCGGCCGTTGAACACTAAAGCTGATGAAGCTCAATCCTGGCAGCACTGCAGGGTGAGGATTACCCAACCCATCCAGGCTCTCACACACACACACACACACACACACACACACACACACACACACACGCACTCTACCATGGCCCATAGTGAACTCAGACTGGGACGTTCTCCTCATTCTCTTTGCTTCAAATGAAACATTGAGCCCTGTTTGCTTCTACATGGGGGATTCTGTAACACAGTTGCAGACCCATAAACAATTATATGAATCTGCAAAGTAAGTGGCTGAAGTGGAACTCCCTCAGTAATAGTAGCCCTGTTCCAGTCCATCTCATAGTAATCTCCTATGCCAACATTTCGATAAGAGTGGTTTCAGAGTGGTGTTCATAATGATAGTTGCTAGAATTCATGTGTTGATTTTGAATGCAACACACTGGATTTATCCCTGAGCTTGTACAGTGATGTAAATTTAGACAATCTCAATAAATAGTATTATCATGATACAAATTCAGTCAGGATGTACCACGTACATTGCCACACTCCACAGTCTGCATTCTCTCTGGTGGTAATACAAGTATCATATGAACTAACTTTACTTAATAAGTTATAATCAGTGTGTTCTGCATAAACGGGTTGTAACACTGTTAATGTCCGAGATCTGACGTTCTTTTTGGTTGGAAGCTAAAACGCTGATAGGATTTACTGATTGAACCATGGATTAGAATGACTGTAAAAAGGCATTGATTAAATAAAGACAACTAAATCATCTGGCATGTAAACAAAAACAACAATATCCAAGAAATAATATATTCAAATGATTGCAAATTGTAAAATCAAACTCTGGCCCAAGGCTTTTTTATCACACATTGTATTTATTCAGTGTACAGGATCATGCACGTGACTTTATTGATTTTATAAACGTGTTCACTCACTTATGAGCATTCAGATTTGTCCAAAAAACATAACTGAGCCATAAAACTTGTACTGTCACTAAAGCCTGTCTCTCCCACTTTCGTTCTCCCATCACTGCACTGTTTCGACCACCATTGTCTGCCCTCTCTGTTTTACTTTGGACGTTTCCTGAATGTTTTTACTTTTAGACACTCTGAGAAGAAATCAAAGAATAACTTGGGAAAAAAAACTGCTTTTCCTCAAGGGGCTTTTTAGGGAGTTTGTTTGATGACTAAAATAGTGCAGTTTTAAATCTGTTGGCTGGACTGGATTAGATCTGGTCTGTGCCGGCCATTTTTTTGACAGCGTAATGAACTATTTGATGGAAACTGACAAATGTGTAAAAGAGGAGTCTTAAATAAGAATGATAGGTTATGGAGACCTCTTTAATCTCTCAGAAGACTGACAGTCAGTCAACCCCCCCCCCCCCCATCTGTCTCTCTGTGCATCAGAACTGCTGACCAGGCGAAACCCTTAGGTCTGAAAAGGGGAGTTTTAATCACGACAGACTCCGCTGGTATTGTCTGAGCGATATTACCCGCGCTCATCAGGAGCTGCATTACTCGCTCCAGTCCGTAGAGCTTTAAATCTGATTTAATGCTCAGGCCGCAGGGCCGGGGTGCATGTTCTCGTATTTCTAGGTCGTGTCTCTTCACTCTACACTAACTGCTCTCCAGCTGCGGCACGTGAAGGAGCGTTTTTTCTCCCTTCATTAATCAACACTCCTGGGCACTGTGGAGAGTTTTGCTGCCGTTTTAGTAACCCTAGTTTAGTGAACTAACATGTAATACTAATGTGGATGCAAGCGGTACAGATTTGTGCTTGCAGCACAACAAATGATAAATTGTTGTCACACAACAAAACAACTGGAAGTTCCCCCGGTCTGTGTTGGCGCTCGAGGTGTCAGACAACATGCTGAGCTTTGTTTGGTGTTCCTGTGGCACGTAGAACCAAAGTTACTGTCGTTTAAAATCATGTAATAATAATAATAACAACCACTACTGGGGTTTTAAAATGGCGTCACATGCAAATGAACATAAAGAACAAAAATAAATTACTTTTATTTTAGGTTTTAGAAACAAATGTACTGTTTATATTTACTGAAATCAGAGTTTACTGATACACCCTGAGTTCTGAGGGTAAACACCGGTTCTAGACTGTTT
>JBBJLS010000041.1:15510937-15522787 GCA_037577275.1 Bryconaethiops microstoma | reverse complement strand
TATATGTATATATACATTTTATAGTATAATATATTATAAATATAGACATACTGTACTTTGTATACGTACACAGTATGTATATATTTTCTATATTTTGACCCACCACTTTTAGAGCATGTGCTACTCCTGAACGCAGGAAAATCCAAATTTTTTAAACACCGAGAGGAATGTGTTGTCCTTAGAAAAGAGAAAAATGAAGAATAACGGCACATATTAACTAAGCTAGCTAGTAACAATTAGGATCTGTGTTCTCTTCCTTCCTTCGAATGTTGAGTCTCCGTTCAGAACGTGATCCAGGACTGTGCATGCGTCTGTAAAACTGACTCTTAATGACTTGGCCATAATGCCTCAGATAGTCCTTATCTGATTAAATGAGGTCCAACATTTTTGTCCATTTTATTGCATATTTTATGCCAGGCCTGTATGTTCATGTCAAACATAAAGGATGTAATGTGTTCTCCAGCTTTTTCAAAGTGGTGGTCCACTTTGGAGACTATAATCAGTGAACAATGCGCAACCATGGGACGTTTTGTTAAGACTGAACGGAGATACTGTTTGATAAGTTGTTACGTTTTGTATGAATGGTTGTTCAGTATCTGGTCTCCAGAAGCAGTGTGTTCGTGTTGTTCCTGATACTGAGTTGTTTCGAGCGCTTTGCACAGCTGCTTTTATCTCATTAAGGCCCGTGACACATTGTATTTGGACTGTTTGCTTGTGGTGGTGTCATGTGCTCAGAATAGGCACTTCTCGTCTCCGCTACATTTATCTCGGCCATCTCGGTGACTCAGGGCCTTTAGGGTAGCCGTGGAGACGAAGCGTTTGTTTGTGGAAAGGAAATGGCACTATTTTGTGTCCCTGTTGGCTGAACAAATACACTGGTAAGAAGCTTTGGGAAGAAAAAAGAGTGCACAAACCTCGTCCATGGACTGATTGACTGCGTTCTCTGGAGACCCGTGATATTTCATGCTTTTGTGCTGTTTCTGCTGCGCGCATGAAGTGACATTTCACAGCCCAGAGTCTCGGCCCATGTTGTTGACTTTAAAACAATGCGAGCTGCGCTCCGAGCTCCACTCCATCCTGTGGGTGGGGGTCCGGAAAACCATAGGAAGTAGTCTGTATGGCAGCAATGGGCCATTTTGGTTTCCCTCGCGGTTACTTATCAACCACGATTTCCAAACGAAGGTGAATTTTTTTTTTTCGAATCAGAATCAGAGAACTTGCTTATGCCACGACTGCACAGGGACTCAAAGACAAGAACATCATAAAATACATTATAAAGTCAAAATAAAACTCTGAAAATACTCCAAAAAAAATTGTCCTATTGAATATATCTACCCTGAAAACAAAATGATGTGGTCCGTGAGAAAGGTGGATATAAAAACTAGAGATAAATAAATAGCTGGAACAGTGATTAAGCTACATATGACTGGGGTAGGCTGTCACTAAACTGCAAAGAATGTAGAGACACAGAGGAGCGCATGGTGCATTTATGCTAAATTAAATACATAAACATGTCATCTCTGTCCCATTTAATATTATTATAGATTCTGACCACAGAACTGAGGCGAAGCTCGGACCACAGGACATGGTGTTGGGATGGTGTGTGGCCTACTGGTTCATTAACAGTGTTTCATTAATAATGAATTCAAAAGTAGTGTATTGCGCACTTTCATTTTTAAAGTACTGCTATATGAACAATAACATTTGGTTTGCAAACACTTTAAATAAATTAGGAGCTTTTTAACAGCAGTGTTCCCTTTAACATAGTTACACAGTTACAGTTCAAACATTTCTGTAAATCTCAACTTAAACATTAATGTAATCAAATCAAATACAAAAACCAAAGCTAATTGCCACTGCAGTGCATTCATGTTTTATCTAGTTTATTATAGAAAAACAAGGTGCCCTCAGAGTCCAGAGCGTGGGCGCCGGAACCATTATAGCTTTATAACCGTTCTAATCCCCCCCCCAAGAAAAACAGCCGAGACATAGAGCCTATTATTTGCTTATTTCTCATCATTATCAGTTATAAACTGTCTGTATAAACTGAATAAACTTCAATGTAGCATGAATCGATACACAGATTATAAGTAAATAGTTTAAATAAAGTATATTTTTCTCTGATTATGTATAATATTTGTCTATTTCTCATCATTGTCAGTGTTATAAACTGACTATAAACTGTATAAACTTATGGGGAGCATTTTTTGGCACTAATTATTTGTATTTTATTTACATTACTCCTTAATTATACATTATAATATACGATATATTATAAATGAAAAATTTCTTATGCTGTGTTAAATTATCATTACATGCAGTTGTTTTTGATATGCAATAGTCTTATCATGGGCAGTGTCACTACTTGTGTCACTACTTATGCAATGGTATTATGTGCAACATCACTACTTCTTATGTCACTATTATGTGTAATAACAGACTTGATATTGAATGCAACTTCAAACCTCTATTTGTGTTCCTAGTAAACTTTAGCAGTAAGTTATTTATTTATCTATAGTGTTTATATCCATCTCTCTTATTGACCATAGGGCTTTTGTACATAGCATAAAGTATTTAGTACCAAGCATTTTCTGTATTTTCTGAATTTATTTTGACTTCTGGCTTATACTATGTTCTTGTCTCTGTGCGACTGTGCAGTCGTAACGTAAGTAGTTTCCTGCGGGATCAATAAAGTTTTCTATTTCTGACATCAACAGATGGCCTACAGTCCTTAAGTGTGTAATAATATATGTATTAAGGGTGTTTCTAATATATGTAATATATGTATATACATATCTACATACACTACATGGATAAACGTATTGGGACACACCTGTTTTTCAGGGTTTGGGCTAGGCCCTTTACTTCCAGTGAAGTACAATCTTAATGCTTTAGCAGACCAAGACATTTTGTACAACGCCATGCTTCCAAATTTGTGGACCCAGTTTGGGGAAGAACCTTTTATATTCCAGCATGACTGTGTCTCAGTGCACAAAGCAGCTCCATAAAGACGTGACTGGATGAGTTTGGTGTGGAAGAACTTGACTGGCCACTCAGAGTCCTGACCTCAACCCCATCCAGCACCTTTGGGAGATTGTGAGCCAGGCCTTCACATCCAACATTAGTGTTCTGACCTCATAAATGCTCTACAGAATGAAGGGGCACAAATTCCAACAGAAATGTTGTGGAAAGCCTTCCAAAAAGAGTGGAAGCTGGTATAGATGCAAAGGGAGGACCAACTCCATATTAAAGTTATTGTATTTGAATGCAATGTCACTGAAGTCTCTGCTGGTGTGACTGTCAGGCGTCCCAATACTTTTGTCCACTGTAAAAGACCGCAGGTGGAATTTGCCTCTTCACAAAGTAAGTTGTTCTTCCCATCCCGGGTTCACACAACTGGGTGGTGTGAGGGGTGGTTCCATTGACTTCGGCTTTGTGATTGTGCTGTGTAAAAAAATTATTATATGTCTATCTTTATCCATCAAAAAAAATTACTTACACTTAAAGCAGAATTGGAGATCTGTATAATCGGTGCTTGGTTTAGATCTCAACTTTGGTTGCCACCCGCTCCCCCCCGCTGGGCTGAAATGGTGCGTTCCGAGCAGACATGTCAGGATTGTTGCTCCGAGAGAGAGAGAGAGAGAGAGAGAGAGAGACTCTCCCTCTGTATTGAGAGAGAGTGACTCAGAGAGGGAGGGAAGGAAGAGAGAGAGAGACTCCCTCTGTACTGAGAGAGAGAGCGAGTGTGTGTGAGAGTGTGAGAGAAGAAGAAGGGAGGGAGAGGAGGAACGAGTCCCGCTGGCTCTGGGAAGTGAGGCACTTCGTTCTTGCTCTTTCTGGAAAAAAGGTAAATAAACAAACAAACAGAAACTCAGTAGCGAGGCATAAACATCTGACTCGATTTTGAGGTTTGTGGGACTGAAGTTCACATAGTCGAGTGGAGCAGGGTGGAGATGATGAACTTTGGACTTCTTCACTCGGTTCTGCTCGTTAAATAATAAAGTGCTACGCAGGAGGCGAGAGGAGCTGTTCTCCAAGACCTGCTCCCGAGGAGCTTTTTTCCAGGACCTCTTCCTCGGGAGCTTTTCTCCAGGAGTTGTTCTCCAGGAGCTCTTCTCAAGGAGTTGTTCTCCTGGAGCTTGGGGTCTGGGCTGGTTCTCTCCAATAAAACTCTCTCTGGCTTGGAGAAGAGAGCTGAGGGAAGGAAGGGAGCAACATGTCGACCAAAGCTGCTTCTCAGAAGGTAGGGGGCATCGCTAAGAACCGCTGGACGAGCTGCTCCACAGGTGTAAAATTTCCCTCCAGTACTCGTTTCAAATCCAGCTTTGTTGTTGTTTTGGTCTATGTGGGATGGGCAGAAGGTGGTTGGTGTTGCTTATCCGTTTGTTTTTGATGCTCAAAACTGTAAAAAAAAAATAAAACACTGGTCGACATGACGTCCTGAGATAAATTAAACGAGTTTTTTCTGAGGTCACTTCAACCAGCGGGTTTGGTCACATTTTGATTTATAGACTGGAAGCCAGTCTCTGTGCTGTTTGGCCTGTATTCTTTTCCTCGGGACTACGAGAAAACAGAGGTTTGTGTGTGAAAAATGACGGTACACATTAGTTTATTGACTTGAAAATGAAGACCTACGGTGTATTT
Source organism: Bryconaethiops microstoma (assembly GCA_037577275.1). NCBI lineage: Eukaryota > Metazoa > Chordata > Actinopteri > Characiformes > Alestidae > Bryconaethiops > Bryconaethiops microstoma. The sequence goes on along the minus strand of JBBJLS010000041.1, from coordinate 15,518,143 downwards.
CTGGGGCTGATTTAAACACACTTCAGTACCAGGGGAAGAAGGGAAAACACATGTGGGTGTGGGTGTGTCTGTGCTTGTGTCTTGACTGTGAAGCAGAAGTAGAGATAGGACTTTCTCCACGCCTTTATGTGCTGCTGTTTGAAACCAAGACCCGTTTGTTGTTTTTATCCCTGTAATAATACCCCGTAAGTAAAGTCACGTTCTTTAACACAATGAAAATACATGTTAAATCTCCATATTTGTTCGAATGGAGAAGTGCCCTGTCAAATTGAACATGAGTAAACATGCCGCTTGAGTTTAATGTGCTTTTATTTGTACATATATAGGGTTAATATTCACATTCAATCTGAAAACAAGACATACATTTTGGGCTTACGTTGGTGTGCATGCTTTTGTGCTCTGTTATATTGGTAATGAGGAGATTCGTTTTTATTGCCCATTTCAGGAATTCAAACTAATTTTTTTCAATGTCTTTGGACTTTTTAAAATCTTATCTATGTACGATGGTGCTTGGCTCTGTAAATAATCGCTGCTTCTGGTTAGTAATGGGGTTAGACTCTAAAGTTCAGACACACCTGTTTTTCAGGGTTTGAGCTCTAGGCCCGTTTCTTCCAGTGAAGGGCAACCTTAGTGCTTCAGCAGACCAGGACATTTTGGGCAACGCCATGCTTTTAACTTTGTGGACACAATTTGGGGAAGAACCTTTTCTATCCCAGCGCACAAAGCGAGCTCCATAAAGACGTGGCTGGATGTGTTCGGTGTGGAAGAACTTGACTGGCCCTTGATTTGCCTCATCCAGCATCAGTGCCTGAACTTATAAATGCTCTACAGAATGAATGGGCACAAATTCCCACAGAAACTCCAAGATCTTGTGGAAAGCCTTCCAAGAAGAGTGAAAGCTGTTATAGCTGTAAAAGGGGACCAACTCCATATTAGTCTATGGATTTAAATGCAGTGTCATTACGGCCCCTGTTGGTGTAATGGTCAGGCTTCCCAATACTTTTGTCCATATAGTGTGCATAAGAAAAAGAGAGATGCTGTTGCAGAGTCCAGAGTGGGAATCTTGTTAGAAAATATATGTAGAAAATGTAGTTTCTGTTATGGGAGAAAATATATGTATTTATTATAGAGAGCTGTGAAAATGCTTTATTACACGTCATAACATGAATGTAAACTTTGTTGATGCCTCAAAAGTTTGATGTTGTCAGTTGTTTTGTGAGTAGGGTTTGTTGAAAAAATTGGATTCAAATGAACCAATTCATTCCTTCACGACCGTGTACTTTTTGTTGTTGTTTTTCTTGTTATGAAAGCAGTTCATTCAGTGCTGAGATGACAGACGTTTGAAAAGTATGGCAGGAGCAGAGAGGAATGTGTACAGTAGAGTGAGCCATTCAGGTTTGGTCAGTTTGTCTTGTTGCTGGTGATGTAATTCTCCGCTTCATTCGTTTGACTTCGCTTATTCAGGTTCTTCACGCCAAACCCTGTGAGGTGGAGCGTGAAAACATTTTCGAAATTCATCACTCCCTCTTTCATAGTATTTTACAGAGTCTTTAAAGTTGTGAGTTACATTATTACTTTTGAAATGGTGCAGACTGTCATGCCAGCTGTCTGCCTGAAGGCGTTCAGAAAGTAAACAAAACTAGAAAATGCATTTCGGCGAGGCCGTTGGGGGGAGCCTGCACTTACCAAGACATTTATGGGTACGCCTGAACGTGTAGCAGAGTTCACAGACCGATAGTTTTCGATTAAACCACAACAAACAGTCACACACATCTTTTTCATAACTGACCTGAGATTTTGTGTCTAGAAGTCGCCCTCCTCGGCATCCGTACGCATCTAAAACGGGGCTTGCTTGTCACCTATCTCTCCCATCCACTACGGACGAGACCACAAAAATATTATTTTTAAACGTTCGGTTCTCGGCCTCTGATCGTTTGATCGATTAATGGTGTACAAACGCAACACGTTGGATATTAACAGATGTCGTGGAGTCGGAACCATGATCGTATTTCAAAAGCTCTAAGAAGAGAAGCGGCTCCAAAAACGTGTGGAATTAAAATAATATTGAAACTTAAGAAAACAATAGTTTGATTACTTCTGCAAGCACACTAACTATGCAAGAATCAATTTGAAGCTTGGGGAGAGCAGAATGTCTTCTCTGTGAGGAGAAAATTGGAGGAGCTGACCTTGTTTTTGTATCCTAGTGCGCTGGCATGTTTTGCTCCCCTGTGGATCCTTTGAGGATCTGCCATGAGTCTTTCCCTTTGACCTCTGGTTACATCTGAAATTCGGCAGGTCCTGCATGGATGATTACGTTTTTATAAGGATGCAAAGAGTGGGGTAGAAAAGGGCCCTGCCCTGTACGCTAGTTGTTTAAGGATCACTGGTTGATTAGAGACAGGACTGGGGGCCACAGCGTGTGACCCGTGTCCCCCTTGGCCTTAAAGCAGCTCAGAGAAGCAAACGTCCTTTACACGTCTTTAGTGATGTGATAGGCTTTGGACCACTCACTTATAAAGAAGTCTGTATATAACTGAGCTGTTTCTGTTTCTTAAAAGTTCCAGATGCTTGTATATACAAATTATTCTGTTCTTTCGAGGTACTACTTCATGCATTTCTAACTCTATTTTTTAGTTCTGTGCATGTATGTAAATATTTACATGTGCATGTATTTTATACGTATACGTAAATTATGCATTTCTGCCGAAATTCTAAACTTTCCCAGGGATTAACAAGGGTTTTTCTGGCTTTCTATATATTCTATACATATTCTATATATATATATATATATATAAATATAATCTATAGTAGGTATACACTAAGTGTAAAATGATGTAACTGTAAGTATTTTAGGAACAGAAGCTGTAAGTATATTAGCTGTAAGTAAATTACATAGATGTACTCTGTGTAAGCCATTCAGCTGACGTGTGTGATATGGTGATATCACAATATTACAATACGAGGGACGTTCAAAAAGTTTCTACCTTTTTGTATTTTGGTTGGAAACGGTGAATGCTGGGAGATTTGTTACTAGTAGTAACTGGGCCTGTCTGACATTTTAGCTCCATTCAGCTCCATCTGATTTCCATTTTTTTGGAGCTCATAGAAGCTTTATGGGAAAGAAGATTTTCATGTGATGATGGTGTGAAAGCAGCGATGCTTCAGTGGTTACGTGCTCAACCAAATCCTGAAGGCATTAAAAAGTTGGTCGACGCTGGGAAAACAGCATCGCAGAGGAAGGTGGCTGTGTAGAAAAGTGATGTAATTTGTTGTTGAAATTCTTAATAAATAGAGTTAAAAAAAAGTGTGGAAACTTTTTTAATGTCCCTCGTACTAGAACATATTGTAACATACATACATGGAATTGGTAGCAGTAACAATAAATACCATCATATTGGCCAGTCTTACAATCAGACTCGGCTAGAAACTACACGCGCACACACACACACGCGCACACACACACAAACACACACTCACACACATGCAGTGTCTATCAGGTAGTTCCACAAAGTCCCAAAATAGGCAAATCAGAAAATATAATTGATAAATATATAAAGCATGTTTATACATATACATGAATCCATAAAGCTTGTTTTCTCTGCTTTGTTCTTAGTGCGAAAAGAGAAAAAATAAATTCAGAGGACATAAAAGGTTTTTTTTTTTAAGGTGGGGGGTCATTAACAAGAGTCCTCTTTTCCAAAGCTTCCTGTTTTCTGCTTAAAAGGAAGTCGATGTGCGTTTATCTGGGAAAAGTATAAGTGGACCTCGTCACAGAGCAAATATACAGTCGCTGTTGGTGTAGGACGAAGCAGTAGGAACTATATCTGAAGCTTGTGCTTTTATTTAAAAAAAAAAAAAGCAACATGACCTCATTAAGCTAGAGGCGCAGCGTGCTTAAAAATGAATCTGTTTAATATGGAACAGTGCACTCAGTCCCATTCACCTCTTTTCCTCCCTTTGTATGGAACACAAAAGCAAGCAAATGTGTGTATTAACACTATAAATAGGCCCCGGGCACTCATATTCATGAGCTTCGGGAGTAGAGTGTTTGGGGGGTTCATTTTATGGTGTTTGGGCTTTTGTGCTTTAGAGGTTATGTTTATTACTGATAGAGCATGTATGAAGGACTCAGATTTCTCTCTCCATCACCTGAAGCTTGCCTGCCAATTCCCATTTTTCTGCAAACCAATACAGTGGTATAAAATCAGTCGATGTTGGTCTGCTGAATCATTAAGGTTGTCCTTCACTAGAAGTAAGGGCTCTAGCCCTAACTCTGAAACACAGGTATGTCCCAATACTTTTGTCTATATAGTTGGTCAGGCTGAGCTGGTAAACACTATCATGTTTAAAATATCAAAGACATATACAGTCTTTTACATGCTTTTTATAATCACCATTATTATACACAAAGGTTATTCCGTGTGCTTTACAGGAACAGAATAGGAATATAAAAAAAAAACAGTAGGAAATAACAAAACTACAGGATTACAGTTTATCTGAATTAACAGTATAACAAAATATTAGAGAGCCATATTTGATCTTTCTCAGCGAAGCTTATCAGTCAAAACGGCATCGTTTAAGTACGACTACTACTAGATTTTGAGTTCTTCTGTTTGGGCTGTTTTTGTTCTGAGCCCGTTTGATTAAGCCTGTAAAAGGGCGAGAGTGTTACAGACTTGGGTAAAAGGCTGCTGGAAGCAACTCTAAACACTTGAGCACCTGTGTTCCAAGGACACTCATGGTTCCCATGGTGAGAAGTAGAACGGGCCTCCTAGCGCTGCTCCGCTGTGGGGCTCGGTGAGTCTCCTGATGCAGCTCTCTGCTGGGGCCCCACACAGTGGTTTTCTGTTTCAGCCTGTTAAAGTAGTGTACCTGAATTACAAATACTACTCAACTCGTACACTGGAGTGTGTGTTACCTGCTTTCAGACCTTATGTTAGGATTGCACAATAAGATTGCAATCATATATAACAATTACTAATTGGCATTTGACAGATTTATCGTATTTTGAAAGAGTAAACTGTTTACTCTGCGCGCGCAGAGGTCTGGGTCTTGGCGTGGTTCCGGTGGGGGGTGGGATGGAGGTGGGGGTTGTGCACACAGAATGAAGTCACAAATATAATACAGGTACTTGTCACAATATAATACAGTTGCAAAACACTCCAAGAGATTAATATTTACCTATTGGATCAATATCTACCTTTACCTTAAATTTTTATTTTAAAAATTGCATTACTGATAAATACATAAATAAGGTTGAGACGAATGAACATGCTCATGCAGGAATAGAAAAGATTCTTCCCCAAACTGTGTTCACAAAGTTGGAAGCATTTCATTGTCCAAAATGTCTTGGTCTGCTGAAGCATTAAGTTTGTCCTTCACTGGAAGTAAGGGGCCTAGACCAAACCCTGAAAAACTGGTGTGTCTGAACACTTTTGTCAATAAAGTGTATATGCTTATCTCGGGGGTTACGTTCCAAGAGCACCCGCGTATAGTGAAAAACCCTGATGTGGTAAAACAAAATGCCTAAAAATGCCTATTTTTATAGTGTAAACCCTAAATATGCCCCAAAAACACTTTAATTTAATTTTAAGCTTAATACATTACCTTGAAAGAAAATGTAAAGGTAAACCCGTATCTGTGCTGTACAGTTTACACTGAACTGCGCTCTCCTGCAGTGCTAGAATGTAAATACTTATGTTACCTCTGTATAGACTGTACTGTAATTCGTTTTTTTGGTATAAGCAGGGTAAGTACAGTAATAAATTAATTTAACAAAAATACAGGGCTTTAAGAAGAACAAAGCAAAAAACACGAGAGCACTCGAGATGCTCCACGGGAGAAATTCTGGACTGCAGCTGCGTCAAAGGGCAGCAGCCAATCAGCAGCAAGGAGAAATAAATACCGTTCTTGGATTGGCTACTTTCAAACCTCCCGCCACTGAGTACAGCAGCGTCCCAAGACGCCTTTTTTTTTTTTTTGAGTTTCTCTCCACAGTACCAAAAATTTAGTTATTTTTTGTATGGAAATGTGGCTGAATTTACGTTAATATTTATGTTACAAAATGAGTAAGTTATATTTTTCTTAATAATTTAGCACTAAAATGCATGAAAAATTATATACTGCCAAGAAAAAAACTGACGTCTGGGCCTCGTCCGGCACGCCCCCTCATCCTCGAGAACGAGGGGGCGTGGCGGACGAGGCCCGGACGTCACAAAAGTAAAGAAAAGTGGAGGATACCTGCAGTTTCCGCGTTACTGCAGGGGTTTCAGCGAACAATTATTAGTTCGGTTCTCAGAAAACTTTAAAGCGGAATGAATGATCCGCATTTAAAGTGGGGTTTAGTGTATATGCTGGTGTTGTATGAGATTCATAGAGTGTCTGAGGAATGCTGACCACTAATGCTAGGAGGATAATCAGACACATAACAGTGTGAATTAATTAATAAAAAATAATAATTAAAGTGTGGATTAAATAATATTAAAAAAAAAACTTTAAACCTATGGAACTCAGTAAATCATGGCTCAGATTCAGAAATCTAACTCAGCTCGATTAAATAGCCCTGATTTGTTCACAGTTGAGTGCAGGTGTGCTAAGAAAACAAAGTTGCCTCAAATCCACATAGAAATCCACAGTTTCAATCCTTTTGATTCCACAGCAGGGTCTAGTGGACAGAGAGAATGAGGCAGAGAAGGAAAGACAAAAGCTGCTTCTAATCTCAGACTCACATGCTCGGCGTTAGTGAGACCTCCTCTCTCATCCTTAATAACGCTCAAACGTCCCAGGCAGAACGAGGCGCTGAGCTACTGGCGTTTTTAAGCTTCCAGTTGCTTTTCATCACACATGCTTTCTACATTCCTAGTGTAGATTTCTTTCCCTTTCATGTAATGTAAGTATGATTTCAGATGATGACAGATGGCTTTCTTTTATCTTACTGAATAGAAGTCCAAGGCTATCTATCTATCCGTGTGTGTGTGTTTACACACTATATGGACAAAAGTTTGGGGACGCCTGACCATTACACCAACAAAGATCTTAATGACATTGTATTCAAGTCCATAAACTTTAATATGGAGTCGGTCCGTCTTTGCAGCTATAACAGCTTCTGCTCTTCTTGGAAGACTTTCCCCAAGATTTTGGAGTTTCTGTGGGAATTTGTGCCCATTCATTCTGTAGCATTTATGAGGTCAGACACTGATGTTGGAC
>JBBJLS010000041.1:15481446-15491911 GCA_037577275.1 Bryconaethiops microstoma | reverse complement strand
CTCTCTCTCTCTCTCTCTCTCTCTCTCTCTCTGTCTCTCTCTCTCTCTCTCTCTCTCTCTCTCTCTCTCTCTCTCCCCTTCCTTGATACGTCGGTTTTTATCACTTCCTCCTCTTTCCGTCTGTCTGTCTCTTGTTCTCGCTACCCTTCTCCATCGATTTTGCTCTTTGTTTCTCCCTCCTTTCTCACTTTCTGCCTTTCTCGCTCTCTTTCCCTGTCTCTCCTCCAGGCGGACGGTGCTCCTGAGGATGACCTGGACCTTCACGATGACCGTCTGTCCTACCTGTCTGCTCCGGGCAGTGAATACAGCATGTACAGCACGGACAGCCGGCACACGTCTGACTACGAGGACACGGACACGGAGGGCGGAGCCTACACTGACCAGGAGCTGGATGAGACGCTGAACGACGACACAGGACCACCGTGCGAGCCGGCCATCACTCGTTCATCCGAGCCCGTCCGTGAGGAGCCACCTGTCATCCAGCAGCCCCCCGGCTACCCCGTCTACAGGTCGGACGCACTGAGCCGAATCGAACCGGCTGGCTTCAAGGCCCCCGCGCCGCAGCAGGTAGCGTTTCTCAGAGCCGCTCACCTCCCCTGCTGCCTGGAGGCTATGATGTCCTTCAGGAAAGGGTTATGGAGGCGCTTCTGAACCTTAAAAAAGGGGTCTTTTCAAACAGTATTGCGGCAATACCTGACATTATGACACTCAAATACGTATTATTACTACACATTTATTGTATTGTGTGTTTGTCTGTGTGTGTGCGTATGTGTGTGTGTGTGTGTGTGTGTGTGTGTTATTTTTTGGTCAATTCTGGAGACAAGAAACAATATGGCTCTCAAACCCTACCCAAGTAACTGTGAACTCTCATCCTTGCGTGACTATTGTAGTTCTTTTCATCAGTGTCCTCACCTATGGTGGAATGAAGCACCGCTGTGTTTAGCTATTAGCTCTGTCCCCCACCCCTGTCAATCAAACTGATATCATTACTGCAGAGTTCAATGTGCATGACTGAATTATCAGTGTTAAACCTATTACCATGTATGTATGTATCTATATGGGTCCAATATCCGAAGTGATATCCAAAGTGTCTTATCTAATGTGTTAGCAAAAGGATTAAAGCCAAAATGTTGTAACATATGCTAGAATCAAATACAAATCAGTATATGTGTATATATAAACCAGAAACTTGTCCAGTTGTAGATTCTTGCGTGAGATTGATTCCACACCCCTTTGGTACAGAAAAATGCTTTCAGGAACAGGAACACAAAATACTTTCGCTTTTGGTAAAGTTTCACACACACGTAGACGTGAGCCAGCTTGAGAAAAAGCATAGTGAAGATGATAGGGCGACAAACTGATGACAGTTATTGTTGGAAAAGTGATGTGTTGCTGTGCTACTTGCTTTAAAAAAGGTTATAAATTTATGATATGCCATGGAAGCTATTGCTCATCACACAGTCAGAACTGTGGTGCAGTATGTCAGGTCCAGATAAAGGTAACTCTAGGTTTGATTCATCAGTAACTTGAGAAGATGATGATGATAATGATGATAAAGGTGGAGTTCAGGTGCAGTAGCAAGATTTGTGAGCACGCTGTATTAAACATTTCTGACCACCTTCACAGAAAGCAGAGGCTGCTCTTCCCGAGCCGCTGACTGAGACAGCGCCCCCTGGTGCCCACCTTAATGTAGCACTTCTGAGTGGTGCCACAGAGGGCCCAGCCGCCCCCCCACAGGGCGAACTAGCTCAGCCCCCAGCTCCTGAGCCCCTCCAAACCGGACAGCCTGGGTCAGAGCCCAAGGTACCACACTATCCGCCTGGCGACGGATTCGGGCCGACCCGGTTACGGCCCAAGCTTGGTGCCCTTTTTCTCTCTTTCTGATGTCTGCCCTGCCTGTGTGCTGCCTCTCCCATGCATGTGCGCTACAAACTGTGTGCCTCCTTGTGAGTGTGTGCCGAGGGCTGGGCGATACGGCCAAAAAAATCTTATCACAATATAATTTTCCATCTAATTTTTCCATACTATAAAATAATATTTTATTAGTCCCATGGTTGAAAAATGTGTATGTAAGAATATATATTAAGATAAGAATAACAATACATATACATTCTTAATACATATTCTTAAATACAGATGGAAATAAAGTGCTATTCAGAATACATATCTAATAAGAATACATATTATATCATATGTATATTCTGGGGCTTTAGGTCTGAATAGCGCTTTAATTATTGACAGCAACAATTTACAATTACTACAGGTCATACATCAAATAAGAAAGTGATTCTACTTGAAATTCCACTCAAAATACTCTTGTGAGTGAATGATGAGTTAGTGGAATGGTGCCACCTAGTGGAATGAAGTAGCCTTTTTATCTAAAGCTTTTTTTCTACTAACTTTAGATTGAAGGACAGTGGCATAATCTGTTTAATAAAACAACTCTAAAGAACATCCATCATTGTTTTTAGGGCAGAAATAAATATCTGTCATTGTTTTATCGCCCAGGCCTGTGTGTGTGTGTGTGTGTGTGTGTGTGTGTGTGTGTGTGTGTGTGTGTGTGTGTTTCAGGGTCTGTTTGTGCGTGTGTTGGTTTTTATGTATTTTTGGTGTGTAACCAGCAGTGGCTGAGGAAGGGCTCTCTGCTTGTTGAAAGCAATGGGAGGAGACGATGTTCTTCCCTCTGCTGCTTGCACTCTCTTGCATGGCTCTGTATTGCCTGGGTTTGTTTCTTCTCTGGTCTGCGCTGTTGTCGAAGTAGAAATAGTGCTGACAGTACCTATAAATGCAATTAAGTTATTTTAGTACGTAACCTGATGATTTTCTTTAGGTTCATCCCCCCCCCTCCCCCCGCCTGTACTGACTTTGAAAGGTAGCCTTGTTGAACACTGTGGAGATGTTGCCGACCAGATTGGTATCAGTGCTGAAAGGCTACTTCTCAAAATGTTTTTATTTAGCCTGAGGTGAAACCATGTCAGTATCGGCTGAGTGGTTTTTGTTGCAGTGATTCTTTTTTCATTTATGGCAGTTTTTATGTCCCCCAGATATGATTTCAGTTTATAGTGTCATGTACATAGTTTTGTATTTCTCAAACGTAAACTTTTCTCTAAATCTCATTTTCATGATGACTACTTCTGTCCAATAACGGCCCCCTCTGAGTCTCCTCTATTGCAGGTCTTTCCTCTGACTCTAAGCTTCAGCCTATTAATCGCCTCTGGTTTAATGTCTAATTCAAATCCATTGATTGCTAAATTTTACACGTTTTGTGTTCCCTTCATAATGACTTAAACACGCTTGTCTTCTGTTGTCTTTATCCGACAGATGTACCAGAAAGAAATCTACAGCGTGGACGAGAAGGTGCGTGTAAGTCCCGGGCTGAAGCAGCCCCCCTACTCCCAGCAACCCCTTTATCAGGAAGAACAGCCATACAGAGATTACGACCACCAGCCGTACCGCTACGATGACGCCTATGTGGAACCGAAGCATCGCAACATTGACTCTCATTTGCAGTACGACAGCCGTGTGCCTCCCTACGAAGAGCAGTGGCCTGCGTATGACCACCAGGGGGCACCATCCCAGAGGTATGATCCCAGCCTGAACTACCAGGATGGACCAGATCGTGACTACAGCCCTCCTCAGTCCCGCTACGACACGGGGTACGACACGGGACGACCCCGGTATGGAAAGCCTGGCCCCGGACCGGCCCGTTACGATGAGCCTCCTCCCCCAGCTGCAGGGTCCCGTTACGACCACGGACCCAACAACCTCCCTCCAGCTGTGTCCCGCTCCCCCGAACCACCAAAACAGCAGTATTATGAGCCACCTCCTCCACGGCCTCCTCACAGCCAGCCTTCACAGAGGAGCTACATGAACTCGGATGAGCCCCCACCCCCTCCCAAACTCGAACCCCACCCATCGCCACCTGATACAGCTGCAGCAGCATCCAAGCCTCTGCCACCTCCTCCCCCGGAGACAGAGGAAGACCCTGCAATGAAGCCACAGTCAGTGCTGACTCGGGTGAAAATGTTTGAAAACAAGCGCTCAGTCTCTGTGGACCGGGCCAGGGAGTCTGCTGACTCCACAGTAAGGGTGAGTATTATAGTATTATAGTGTTGTATGTATGAGGCCTCCAGCACTATGGTGGTGTCAGCTCTGTAAAGTAAAGTGACCATTTGTCATACGTGACAATTCACCCAAGTGAAGCAGCAGGCAGCTGGGAACACAGCCCCCAGCAGTGTGTGGGGACAGTACCTTGCTCACTAGCAGTTCTGGGATTCGAACCCACAACCTTCTGATCGCTGGGGGCAACCACTAGGCCATCAACTGCCTCATATAGAAATACATTGTTTATACAAAAATGCATTTATTAGTGTTGTTAAGCATGCAATAGTAATTGTAATGTTATTGTAACCACACAATCATTTTCACACAGAAATACATCTAGTTGTAATCATTATTCATTCTACCTCTCTCTCTATAAAACGCCGGTCAGAAGTAAAAATATTTATGACAAATTGGGTCAAAATATGAGTAATATGTCAATAAATCACCAAATAAATAAGAATAGCTTATAGAATACTACGCCAATCAGCTGTAACACCTGCCCAACATTATGTAGGAACTCTTGGTGCCACCAGAATAGCTCTATCCACTCAAGGCATGGACTCCACAAGACATTATCAGCAGATTCTTAAAGGTCAGCCTAGGCACTCTTAATGGTCTGCAGATACACAGCCCCATACACGGCAATGTTCTCTGACCCAGTGCATATATACATGTCCAATTCCAAGGAAATACAAACCTGGTCTGAACCTTTTCACCTCAGCCTTGTAATCAGATGGTAACTACCAGCTTATCTCATGTGGAGTTTTGTGAGGAGGGGCCTCCATAGGTGGGACTAGGTTGTCCGGCACCTGAAACAGATGCTCAGTTAGATTGAGATCTGAGTCATTTTGAGCTGCCTTCAACTCTTGGTCATGTTCCTCAAACCGTACTACGGACCAGACGGGGTCGTCATACTCCTATCTCGTTTAAGAAAATGCTCCATTTATATTATACTCAAAACGCTTTGAAGTGAATGCTCAGTAACAGGTGCAAGTTTGCACCTAGTGTACTAAAGTAGCCTTTTTATTTAAAGCTTTTTTTCTACTGCTTTTGGATTAAAGAGCAGAAAGACGTCATCAGTTTAGCAAAAATATCATCACAGTTTTTGGGGGAGAAATCCAGATGCTCGCTCAGATTGAGATCTGGGTCATTTTGAGCTGCCTTCAGGTCCGTGAACTCAGACCGCACTATTGGTTTTTCTTCTGTGGGATCAGACCGGACGAGGTCACCTTGACTCACAGTGGCCATCAGTGAGCTTTGGACACCCATGACCCTGTAGCCGTTTCGGTGATTGTCCTTCTTTGGACCACTTTTGGCAGGTGTTAACCTCTGGATACCAGAAACACTCCACGAGACCTGCTGTTTTATAGATGCTCTGTCTGATATAGCCATTACAGTTGCTGAGATGTTTGCCTTGAAACTATAGGAACTGACTGTTTACCTGCTGCCTAATATAAACTCCCCTCGACAGGAGCCACTATAACAGGATAATAAATGTAGTCCCCTTCACCTGTCAGTGGCTTCAGTGTTGTGTCTAATCTCTCTCTCTCTTTCTCTCTCTCTCTCTCTGTGTCTGTCTGTCTGTCTGTCTTTCTGTCTGTCTGTGTCTCTCTGTCTGTCTGTCTCTCTCCATCTCTCTCGCGTTTTCACTCTGTCTGTCCCTCTCTCTCTGTCTCTCTTTGCTCTCTCTCTGGTACTCACTCTCTGTCTGTCTGTCTTTCTCTATCTCTCTCTCATTTTCACTCTCTGTCTCTCTCTCTCTGTCTCTCTCTCTCTCTCTGTCTGTCTGTCCCTCTCTCTCTCTCTCTCTCTCTCAGCCAGCAGACATGGTTCCTAAACCCGGTGCAGCCTCTGTGCCCAAAGCCAACTCTCTGAGTAACCTGGACCAGGAGAAGACCTTTAGGTCAGTAGCTATGATAATAATTTCAGAGATACTGAATCATGTTTCATTTGCATTTACTTCTCTTTATGTACGCACAAGCTTGTGGTAATTATCACATAAACTCAGGGGCCCTTTACTTGAATGCTCCACCTTGTGGTAGTTTTATAAAATGTCAAGCTTCTCATAACACTTATAACACTTATAATGATGACAAATATTATGCATAATCAGAGAAAAATATATTTTATTTAAAATATTTAGTTATAAGCAGTGTATCGATTCATGCTGCCTTGTCGAAAAATGCTACCTTAAAGCTTATTCAGTTTATACAGTCTGATAACGATGAGAAATAGGCAAATAATAGGCTCTATGTCTCGGCTGTATATGATGATTATAAAGCTATAATGGTTCCGGCGCCCACACTCTGGACTCTGAGGGCACCTTGTTTTTCTATAATAAACTAGATAAAACATGAATGCCCTGCAGTGGCAAATAGCTTTGGTTTTATATTTGATTTGATTACGTTAATGTTTAAGTTGAGATTTAAAGAAATATTTGAACTGCAACGCTGTTAAATGGAACACTGCTGTTAAAAAGCTCCTTATTTGTTAAAAGTGTTTGCACTTTTGTTCATATAGCAGTACTTTTAAAATAAAAGTACGCAATTTTTAATTCATTATTGAATTTTGCAATCGTTACCCAGCATTAATTACTTTACTTTGTGTTTGTACACAGTCTGTAAGTTATGTGTGTGCCTATGTTTTCTGTGTGACTGATCTCACCTTTTCTTTTCCCAATTCTACCCCTGCATAAAAACAAACATACAAACACACAGAGCACCTGAGCCTCAGCAGCCTCAGTCTAAAGTTGATGATATTGTCCGTGCAAACCACTACGATCCTGATGAAGATGAAGAGTACTACAAGAAGCAGCTGTCCTACTTCGACCGCAGGAGCTTTGACAGCAAACCCTCCGCACAGCCGCATCCTGCCACCAAACCAGCACAGCCACAAGGCCAGCCAGGCTCCAGTTATCCCAGGTAAAACACATACACACAACTACTGACTGTATAAACTACTCACTATCCTTTGCAACTATTTTAATTGGACGCTAGAAGTAATATGTTACACACCTGATCTTGTGGCACACCAGAACAAATATCTACCAACCGTGTGTACAATGTATTCTAATTCTAGACTTTAGAATTTGCTCAGAGAGGAAATTACTCTGAGGATAGAAAAAAAGTAATGAAAATAAACTGAATATTTATTACCCTGTTTTGGATTATTTTTTCAGAATATACATTAGTTATCTATTAGTTAGAACCGAAATAATAGTTGTTTGTGGAAACCACCGCAAATTCACAGCTTTTTTTTTGTTGCTTTTTTCGTGCCAATATATAATTTTTCATGCATTTAATGCTGAATTACTAAGAGAAATATAATTGACTAATTTTGCAACAGAAATTTTAACATTTCCATATAAAATATAACTATACATTTTTTGGTACTGTCGCGAACACAAAGAAAGCATGTCTTTGCATGGTGAAATACCGCTGTACTCAGAGGCGGGAGGTTTGAAAGTAGCCAATCCGAGAACGTTATTCATTTCTCCTTGCTGCTGATTGGCTGCTGCCCCGTTACGCATTTTCCATGTGGAGCTATTTCGAGGTTATTGATGAATCTTGGCTGTTATATGTTTTTAGGGCAGAGTCACTGGACAAGGTCAGCCCCGTTCCCCCGGTAACCCCAGCTGCCCCGCCCCCAGCCCCACCCCCAACTCTGCCTAAACCTAGTGGTAAGTGTTTAGCTCCATACATGTCAGTTATGTTAGATCTGTGATCAAAGCTTAACATCATATTTTTTATAATATTATATTATTAATATCATTGTTAACGTTCTTGGTCTGAGAGCTAATGAACTAATGAATCTGTCCTGAAAGCTGAAAGATGTCCATCTATTTATCTGCAATTTACATTAGTTATGTACCCTGTAATTTGTAATACGGTATTTATTTCTTTTTTTCCTGATCTCTCTCTCTCTCTCTCTCTCTCTCTCTCGCTCTCGCTCTCTCTATCATGCTTACTCTAGCAGCGACCCCTCCTCCAGACCCTCACAGTTCTCCAAAAGTAAAGCCCACTGGTCATGAGGACACAGTACAGAGCACTTTCCTTCCTCAAAAAAGCTACCCTGAGAAGTCCCCTGTCAATGGCACTGGTGATCATCCAAAACCTACCACTGGACCCACCCCTTCTTCCTACAACCGCTATGTCCCCAAACCCTACACTGCCTCTGCCAGGCCCTTTGAGCGCAAGTTTGACAGCCCCAAATTTAACCACAACCTTCTACCCAACGACATACAGTCCAAGGCTCCACCTAAAACACAGCAGCCGCAGCCTCCAGATCACGACAGCGGCCTGGACACCTTCACCCGGACTGCCGAGCACCGGCCAAAGTACCAGCAGAATAACATCAACGCCGTGCCCAAGGCCATCCCCGTCAGGTATGAGTGAATAATAGAGAAAATCAGTTGTTATTTTAAGTTCATGCACACATGGATACTTACTTAGAAAGTTTCTGGAAGAATGGCTGCAATATATTTTTATTTACCTGAGCTAAATATAGAATTTATGTTGTATTACTTTTAAAGGTTGCTTACTTGATTTTTAAAAATTCAGGAAAATTAGCTTAAATGAAGTTCCAGTCTTGTATCATAACACTACTTGGTCGACTCTTTTAGGTTAGTACTCATATCTTGTTCTGCTCTAGTAGTGAATACAGTTCTGCCTGTATTTCCTCAGTTCTGCCTTATTAATCCAGTTGGATCGCTTTCTGAATGCGCGCCTCTAGAAGCTGGGTACTTATATACCTTTAGCAGAGAGAGAGGTGACCAGTATGTGAACTGTTATCTAAACCTGCTTTCTGTGTCACAGTCCAAGTGCTCTGGAGGATGATGAAGATGATGATGTCCACACTGTGGTGGCCACAGCACGTGGGATCTTCAACAGTAATGGTGGGGTCCTGAGCTCCATAGAAACAGGTGTCAGCATCATCATCCCTCAGGGCGCCATCCCTGAAGGTGTTGAGCAGGAGATCTACTTCAAAGTGTGTCGGGACAACAGCATCCTTCCACCCCTCGACAAGGAAAAAGGTTAGTCTGTCTGCTTAGCCAAGGTTTAATGTCTTATGACTACATTTTAGTATTAGTATGACCTATTGAAAAGGTCATTTTTAGGACATTTTCAGTAAATCCTAAAAAGATCTTATTGTTGTAGTAATAATAATAACAATAATAATAATAATCATCATAATTTATTGTTATTATTATTATTATTATTATTATTGTTATTATTATTATTTTAATTATTTTTTCCATAGTAGTAGTGTTAGTAGTCGTAGAGTAGTATTTTTTTGGGGGTTTTTTTTTTGTAGTAGTAATAGTATTACCAACATAACATAAGCATATGATAAATACTCTTCATTGTGTGTGTGTGTGTGTGTGTGTTTGTGCAGGAGAAACCCTGTTGAGTCCGCTGGTGATGTGTGGTCCACATGGTCTGAAGTTTCTGAAGCCTGTGGAGCTGCGCCTGCCTCACTGTGCGTCTATGACTCCTGATGGTTGGTCTTTTGCTCTAAAATCCTCCGACTCCTCGTCGGGTACGCTGCTCTCTAATCTCTGTGCTTTTGGGGCTCTGCGAGGTTCACTCTGTGGCAAATGCAGTAGTATGGGCTTCATGGGTGGAAATCTCTATCACTGCACAAGTTATTTTTCATTCTTGTGAGTGCTCACAAACTCATTGGTTCATTTGCTCATGCACTCTCATTCACTCGTTTACTCACTCACTCACTCACTCACTCAGGGGATTTAAATTCTTTCTCTTGCTAGTGGCTAATTAAGCATGGTCTACAGGCTACATCGTGTTTTCCTGCTCTTTGCTTCTGACATGCTGGACTTTTTTTCCTCAAATAGGTTTTTGTGTGCTTCTTGAAATCATATTTTTTTCTTGGTTCTTTTGATCACTCATTCAAAGTCACAATTTTCTCTGTTCATCTTAGTCAAGTTCTGAGGGAGGAAAGAAATATAGTTTCCCCAGCATGTTCTCCTACAGTAGCAGTAAACTATTCAAACAGTATACAATAAACAATAGTTCCGGTGTGTATGATGGTGTGTGTGAAGGTGGGTAGATGTATGATGGTGTTTGTGAAGGTGTGTAGATGTGTGATGGTGTGTGTGAGGGTGTGTAGATGTACAATGGTGTGTGTGAAGGTGTGTAGATGTATGATGGTGTGTGTGAAGGGGTGTAGATGTACGATGGTGTGTATGAAGGTGTGTAGATGTATGATGGTGTGTGTGAAGATGGGTATGATGTATGATGGTGTGTGTGAAGGTGTGTAGATGTATGATGGTGTATGTGAATGTGTGTAGATGTATGATGGTGTGTGTAAAGGTGTGTAGGTGTGTGATGGTGTGTGTGAAGAT
>JBBJLS010000041.1:15467841-15478884 GCA_037577275.1 Bryconaethiops microstoma | reverse complement strand
ATCTCCGTACAAAGATGTTCTCTCTCTCTCTCTCTCTCTCTCTCTCTCTGTCTCTTTCCCCCACACACACACACACACACACACACACACACACACACACACACACACATAATTCAAATGGAATACCTGTGTTTAGTTGTTTCAAGTGGCAGTTAGATCCTCTGTGGCTTGAAAAGCTCTGGTCTGCCACAAGTTTTAGGAGTTCACACTTTATAAAAATCTTGTTTTTTCTGTTGTCATAAAACTTGTGATGCTTGATAAGTATATTAGCCACAGTATTGTGTGTTTATGCCTCTCTCTCTCTCTCTCTCTCTCTCTCGCTCTCTCGCGCTCTCTCTCGCTCTCTCTCTTTCCAGGTGACCCCAAGAATTGGCAGAATAAATCTCTCCCCGGAGATCCAAACTATCTGGTCGGAGCCAACTGTGTGTCCGTGCTTATTGACCACTTCTGAGGAGCCTGTTACTGAATGTGAATGCAGAAATAAAAGAAAGACAACACTCTCCCCTCTTTGACACACACACACACACACACACACACACTGCCGTTTAGGGAGGGGGACTTTTTGGCAGTGATAAATGAAGGATGACTGCGCTTTGATTCTGTTTACTGTACCCACAGAGACTGGAGGGAGGATGACTTTCTCTGAAGTGCTGTTCTTCTTTTTTTTTTTTTCTTCTTCTTCACCTCCTTTTTCTTCTTCTCTTTTTATAAGTGCTTAAACAGCTCGAGTAAATAAAAAAAAAAACAAACAAAAAAAACAATTTGTAATCCTTGATGGACTTGCATGCGCCGTGCCACTGAGAATATTCCCACCAATTGCGCCAAGTTTCCGATTCTCCCAGATCACCGATATTTTTCTCCAGGATTTGCAAGGATCTTCCACTTAGACTTTCGCTAGAGACGATATTGAAGAATATTTTTACTATATACTGTACATACAGCACAGTGTGTAGTATGAAGACGATATACCGTGGTTTTTAATGGGATACCAAATTTTAGTTGAATTTTTTTTTTTTTTGTCAGTTGAAGCTGTACGCACGAGGACTCGCGCGCGGTAGGTGCCGAGGGACAAGAGGAAGTGTAGAAGCGAAGCCTGGCGAGAGTGAAGGAGTACGACCGAGGTGCTGGAAATGAAGAAAGAGAGAAAAGAAGGTGAAGAACGCACCGGAAGCTTTGTTTATTTTCGAATCGAACTGGTGCTCCTGTTCCCCAATAGCTTGTCTTCTCTAACAGTGATGACTACGTAGCGATAACTCCGTACCGGTGGTCCGGTGGAGCGACGCGGTTGAAGTTTTCAGTGCTGTGGAGATCTATGCATGTCAGACGCAGGTGCCCATGCTCCTGCTCTCTCTCTCTCTCTCTCTCTCTCTCTCTCTCTCTGTGTGTCTCTCTCTCTCTCTCTCTCTCTCTCTCCCCCCCCTTATCTGTATTTGTTTTCTTTTTTTTTTAATTCCTCAACCTATATTTACCCTCCCTCACTTTATGCACCTCTTTCTCTCTCTCTCTCTCTCACTCCGTCTCTCTCACACTCCTGCTCAAGCAGTGATGCCTTATCTGTGGATTTTACTCACTTTTTATTCAATAACGAAACCTCTTCGCTTTGGTTTTGTTTGGTTTTTTTTGTTTTAAGTTATAAAGAAACCAGATTATGGAGGAATAAAATAAAAATGTTTGTTGTTATACCATTTTGTTGAACCCATTGTATAAACTAAACCTGGGGTAACACACACAAGAACAATTGAGGCTAAAAAAACAAAAACAAAAAAAAAACCAGGAAAACATGCTCAGTTTACCTGCTATGCACACAGTTCCTGACGAAATGGGATAAAAAAAAAAAGAAAAAAAAAACGGCTGTACATAAAGCTAGCCTATGGCCTTTGTTCTTGGTTTGTAAATGACTTTTTTTATGTCTTTATTTTGTATAAAACTGGCGTGAAATAAAAAAAAAAATCTTAAAAAAAAAAAAAAGATTAATGAATGGAATGGAAACGTTTATCTTTGTATTCTGGTTATACCCTTGAGCCTTGGAACTAGTGACTTAGCATTAATAATTCCACTTTTTCTACCAATATATCCTCACTAATGTTTAAATAAAAGCATTTTTAACACTCACCACAATCGTTTTATTTTTTATTCGAAACAAAGAGGAAAAGTGCTCGATTTAAACGCTCTCAGAAGATTTTTTTTTCTGGAAAAGGGTGTGCTCTGGTTCTGTCTCACTTATTATTTGTAATACTGGATGCTGTATTATGTGCCCTGAAATGTATTTTTCTACTAATGGAGAAATTGTCACATCAGTAATATTTTTTTTTCCCTTCTAGATAACACAGCTTCAGTTCTTCATGTGTGACCTTCCCCCCTATTCAACACAATTTTAATTATACCACTGTATTAATTAATAAAATCATTTTTAAAATAACCGGTCTTGTTGCGTTTTGTCCATGGAGAAGATCCTGTTTTTAGGTGATATTTCCCATGTAGCTTAAAATATATTTTTGTCGGATGTATCTTTGGGACAGATAATTTTTTTATTTTTTTGTTTATTTTTTGTAACCGCTCAATCCTTACTAGGGTTGCGGGTACCCAGGGTCTCACCCTGGGTGGCGCGTGCGCGCACACACACACACACACACACACACACCCCATTCATTCATCTACTGTCAATTTAGAATCCCCAGTTCACCTGACGTGCATGTCTTTGGACTGTGGGAGGAAACTGGAGACCCTGGAGGAAACTCACACCACCACGAGGAAAACATGCAAACACACACACACACACACACACACACGACCTGGACCCAGATTCAAACCCTCAACACTGGAGGTGTGAGGCTTTGTAAAAAGACGTTAAAATACCATATAAGACATTTTTGTAAGATTTCTACAGAGGTTTATACAAGACACCCCATCCTGAACGCATCTGATGGGTCTGAACTCATGAAATTTTGTTGAAATGGAGCAAAAACCCCCCAAAATTTGTTGTTTTTTTCAGACATGGTGTTACTTAGTTTTTTCCAATTGCTAACAGACTGAAATGACATGCAAAGCATACTTATTTAAACTGACACACAAAGAGAAAAACCTCTTCTCAAGTCTCCAACTCTAAACACATTTTCTGCTTCACACACAATTTGCACTTCAAAATGGCACTTTTTAAATGCACTGAACACGGTTCTCTGCATAAGACACAACAATCTGACATAAAGTCACATGTTTGCCGTTTCAAAACCCTGCCATTTAAAATGACACTACATGAGCTAGTTGGCCAATACACCTCAATGGTTAATTGTTACCACTTCAATCAGGATGTAAGCACTATAAAAAGACCACAGGTGAGCACCGTTATTTTTTTTTACAACAACAGTGGAAGATGTTACAGAGAGAGGAAGAGGGAGGGTGAGGATGAGAGGGCGAGGAAGAGTGAGAGGTAGGGGTGGAGCTGGTAGAGCTGTTCATGGCCAAAGAAGACAACAACTTTCAAATGAAATCAGAGCAACCTGAGTTGATCATGTCATCAACCATGCGCTGACAATGCGAGAGGCTGGACAGAGAGGGCCGCCCAACTTGAGCCGTTTTACTGTCTCCTCTGTCATCCAGACATTTAAACTGGAGTACAGGTATGTAACCAAAATTTCTTTGACACTGTGTAGTGTAGTACACCCCATGTCATAGTGTATCAGTTGGGTGACACCTGTTTACTTCATGAATGGCTGCTGTCATACACTAACTGTACAAGTTTTCTGTACAGTTTACTCTACTGTGGGGGGAATATCTTTAGGCTGCATTGTCCAAGCCCTATATTTTTGTTTTTTTGTTTTTCTGAAGGACTGAGAGACGCA
This sequence comes from Bryconaethiops microstoma, assembly GCA_037577275.1. Taxonomy (NCBI): domain Eukaryota; kingdom Metazoa; phylum Chordata; class Actinopteri; order Characiformes; family Alestidae; genus Bryconaethiops; species Bryconaethiops microstoma. The sequence goes on along the minus strand of JBBJLS010000041.1, from coordinate 15,475,045 downwards.
ACCATGGTGGAGGAAGGGGTCAAATGTTCATCGGGGTACAGGAAGCTGCCATTGTAAACTTGGTTGTGGAAAATAATGAAATCAGATTCAACGAGTCAGTCTGTCCACATTGGCTCGCATTCTCAAGCGAAACCAAATCAGACTGAAACAACGTTATAAGGTGCCTTTTGAGAGAAACTCTCAAAGAGTTGTGGATGTAAGTACAATAGTGACCCAGTGTACTGGATAACACCATATTGACTGATTTTTGTTCTTTGTTTTCAGGGAGTACTGGAAATGGATGCTCATGCAATCCCACATGAGTTCATGATCATAGATGAGGCTGGGTTCAACCTAGCAAAGACCAGAAGAAGGGGAAGAAACGTCATTGGCCACAGAGCCATTACAGGGAACATCACAATGTGCACTGCCTTCTCCAATACGCATGGTGTCCACCGTCATGCCTACCTTGGACCATACAACACAGCCCATATTCTCACATTTTTGGACAGACTCATTCAACATTCTTATACCACCGTATAAGAACGTTGTAGTATGGGACAACGTGAGCTTTCATCCTGCAGCCCCAGTCCAAAATTGGTTTGCTGACCACCCAACGTTTCTCGTGCAATATCTCCCACCATATTCGCCATTTCCGAACTCCACAGAAGAGTTCTTTCTGGCATGGTGGTGGAAGGTATGCGACCGGCAGCCCTTTGTGCGCATGCCTTTTGTGCAGGCTATGGAAGAGGCATGTGATGAAATTGATGAATGTGCGATTGTCTGGCAAGGGAAGATATTGCCTGTGATGTGGACGAGGCGTTGTGGCCAGACCCAGCTGTGTGGCAACATTATTTTTCTTGCCTCTTTTTTCTATATTTTTCTGCATTTTTTTCTGCAATTTTCTTTTTCATTTTACTGTTTTTGTTCACTCCAATGTAAATATATCTGCTGTGCATATGTTGCACTGACTTGTTTGGTGAAAAATAAAAATATATATGCATGTGTGTATCTGCAAATATGTCTGTGCATGTGAACAATCTGAAGAATTTTCTGCAATTTTAACTATTTTAGCATTATGGCAAAGCATACTAAAGATGAGAGTGCTTTTCATTATGCCCAACAATGTGTAGTTGGTTACAATATCTGGTAATATGAATGGCGTTTGTGCCATTTGGTGCAAAAGTTTGATTTTGATCATTCTGAATGTAGTTTTGGTTGCAGTGGTTCATTGTGCAGGATATATGAGGTAGTTTGGGTGTGTGGTTTTGTGCATTGTGTTAAGTATTTTGATAAAATCAGCCTAGTTTGCAAAATTGTGTTTTAGCAATTGGAAAAAACTGTAAAAAAAAAAACCCAGTAACCACTTTTGCCTTTTAGTTTTTCAGTTAAATATAAAAAGCAGAGCATTTTCTCTCATGGAAAATAACTGCAGTTTCAGAATTTTCTCAGATTTGTCTTACCTTTTTTTTAATCCTAAAACATACTGTGTATTGTCAACATTAGAAACCTTGTATGTCCTTTTTGTCTTCCTTTTATATATAGTCTGAAAACACCAGCTGTTTTGTAGATTGTGTGAACATTTCAGAATACTTGGACAGAAAGAAATGATCTTGGCAAGAGTTAAACTGTGCTGCTGCAGAGCCAAAATGGCAGGGGTGTTCCCAGTATGCAGTAGTTAGTACATGCCAAATGTAGCCCAAGGAAGGGCATTCAGTGAAATGGAGAGAATCTTTCTAAAGCACTGTGTGGCATTAGTTTTACAGGAGGGAGTTTTTAAAGACAGCACACTGTCCATGACTGTGTATGACTGTGTATGACATGTAAAATACACAAAATCACTGTTTTATCCAGACATATTTTAGCTGTTAGCTGTAAATTCTGAAGTTAATGTCACACGGCATTCATGTAAACTGGGTGTAGATGGTCATTTCAACATGTATTCTGTTTTAGAGTAAACTTCAGGGTAAATCTAGTAACCACTGCCATTCCTGTCATTTATACAGAGATTTCCAAGGTAAAATGGTCATAAACATTACAGATGTACTGTGGTGCCATTACTGTGTTCCAATGGTACACAATTGGACTATATAAGACACATATGACAAAACTGTACATTAATTATGACTAAATATAAATGTGTCTTTTTGTATCTGTCTTTTTTTCATCGGAATACTTAAAAAATTAGGATCTTAAAATCTATAAGGAATATGTAAAATCTATAAGGAAGGTGTGTGTGCATGTGCAGTCTGAAACAGTACATTTTAACATAAGTTGAGGGTACAGAACATGATGTAATGCGGTCTGGGGCCAAACAGGGATTGTTTCATCCATTTTGCCTCAGGAGGATTTCTGCAAATGCCAAGAGCAGTTGATTCATGCTACAAGGGAGATGGGAGTATCATATTATATATATGTAGACTGTAGAAGTTTCTGGAGTTCTGCATACATATGACCTAAAAGATAATGAAAAGTACATACACAATTTAAACAAATGAAACAACACTATTATACTTTACCATTTATTTGTTGAGAAAAATGATCCAATATTTTAATATATAAGTGAGGGGCAAAAGTGTGTGAACCTTTGCTGTCTGCAACTGCTGCAAACATTTAGCTGCAGTAGCTGCGACTAAACATTTCCGGTGTTGATCAGTCCTGCACATGGAGGAATTTTAGCCCAGAACTGTTTTAGCAGTGGGATGATGGTGGGATTTGTCACATGAACTGCTCGCCTCGGGTTAAGGTCACTGCTTTGACTTGGCCATTCCACATCATTAACTTAATTCTTCTGTAACCAATCTTTGGTAGTTTTTTTTCTCAGGGTGCTTGTCTTACTCAATTATCCACTTCCTCTTAAACTCATGGACAGATGTTCCTGTAGAATTTGCTGGTATTCAGGCTTCATTGTTTCATCAATCATGGCAAGCCATTCTGCACCAGATGTAGCAAAACAGGACCAAACCCTGATAGTACCATCACCACCACAGTGCTTTACAGTTGAGATAAGGTTCTCTTCCTCAAAACATATCACTTGTCCTATAAACCAAATAGTTGTCGTGGTTTCCATTTGTCCTCAAAAAGTTTTCCATAAGTTTTCTGGCTTGTGCACTTTATCTAGCAAACTATAAATGGGCAGCAATGTTCTTTTTAGAGAGCAGTTGTCGTGGTTTCCATTTGGGCCTGCCATGCACACCATTGTTGTGCTTTCCGGATAGGTGGACTGGTAAACATTTAATTTAGTCAGTGTGACAGAGGCCCTTAGTTGCTTAGATGTTACCCTGAGTTCTTTTGAGACCTCATGGACTATTACACACCTTGCCCTGCAGTTGTCAGTGTTACCCACTATGCTACATCAACTGATTCATTGTTTGCTTTTACTATTTTCTTTTAAACTGTCTTCACATCTACACTGTGTCTTATACACAGCAGGGTCCAAAACTAGTAAAAATGCTTTTAATTTGCATACCTGTTTTTATTACATGTAAATTTATCATTTTTGACGTCTTCCTTCGTATATATACATACAGCTTCGGAAAAAAATAAGTGACCTCTGCAAAAATGTTCAGTTTCTCAGGTTTGATCTTTTATAGGTGCAAGTACTGAACTCAATAGCTTTGCCTTAGTTTTTAAAAACTGTTGACAATATTTAATCCAATTTCCAAATAAAAATATTGTTCTTTAAAGCATAATTTTAAAGGAAATGACAAAACATTCAAATAAGAGAAATTATGCAATGTTTACAGAAAACAAATCTCTTGTTCACTCTTAAACAAAATAGCAATAATTACCTTTGACATAAATCTAGTAGTGTTTTGCCGTCCAACTGGTCACATTGTGAGAGGAGAGTGTTGATTACAGCAGTTTTTATACTTTTCCTGTCACGGTTCTGGCCCGTGACCGCTAGAGGGCAACCAAGGACTAAAATGATCTCAGCTGATCCGAATGTACTATGATTTAATCCCCACGCTCATTGGTTCCTTATGATCCCTCCTGTGTATTTAAACTAGTCTGTTTTCTGTCGTAGTCACGGGAGCATACGCTCACCGAGGTCCCTTCCCTCGCCTCTCTATTTCCACCTTTTCCTACCTTAGTGCCGCTCCTAATTTCTTATAGTTTTCGTGACTGGCTCTCTTGCCTATTTTCTGTCCCTTGGTTTCTTCAATAAAATCTACATCACATGGAAGTCCGCACCTGTGCCTCTTATTTCTCTCCCGGACGTAGTTCCACCATGACAGAATGCTCCCGTCTCCAAAGCACAGCGGACTCTCGGATGTACCACTTGCGGCAGGTCGCGGAATATGCAGTGGAGTTCCGTGCTCTGGCTACCAAGGTGACATGGGGGGAATCTGCCTTGTGGGCTGCCTACTGTGCGGGTTTGACTCCTCGCATACAAGACGAGCTGATCTGGCACGAGCGTCCGGAGATGCTAGAGACCGCGATCCAGCTCAGCCTCTGCCTGGACCTCCGCCTCAGCCCGACTACTCGAGCAGTTCCCGCCCGCCGCCCAGCTCTCGCCGCGTCAGCCATCAGCCACACGACCATACCCGATTCAACTCAGCCCCGCTCAACCCACTGCAGCGTAAGACAGTCTACCTCAAACCTTCAAAGGGCAGAAACCTGGGCTCCATGTCTCAGAGTACTACAGGACCAACAAGCTCCGCCTCTGAATTCTAGTGCTTAGTCCCAGTTCAGCTCCAGTTCCAGCCCTAAATCCAGTATCAGCCCCTAATCCAGTTGCAATCCCAGCTCCGGTGCCAACCCTTACTCCAGCTCCAGTTCCAGCCCTTAGCTCAGCTCCAGTTCTAGTTCTTAGTCCAGCTCTAGTGCTCAGTCCTGGTTCAACTCCCGTTCCAGTCCTAAATCCAGTTCCAGCCCTCAATCCAGTTTCAACCCCAACTTCAGTGTCAGCCCCTAATCCAGTTTCAGATTCAATATCAGCCCTTAATTTAGCTCCAGCTTCAGTGCCAGTCCTTACTCTAGCCTCAATTCCAGCTTCAGTGCCAGCCCTTAATCCAGCTACAGTAATCAATTTAACTACCACTCCAGTTTCAGGTTCAGCTCCAGTAATTAGCCAAGTTTTAGTTCCTGCACTCGGTCCAGTTCCAGTTCCTGCACTCGGTCCGAGTCCAGTTCCAGTTCGTGCACTCGGTCCAAGTCCACTTCCAGTTCCTGCACTTGGTCCAAGTCCAGTTCCCACCCTCAGTCCAGTTCCTGCACCCGGTCCAGCTCCAAATCCAGTTCCAGCACCCGGTCCAGCTCCAGTTCCAGTTCCTGCACCCGGTCCAGCTCCAAATCCAGTTCCAGCACCCGGTCCAGCTCCAAAATCAGTTCCTGCACCCGGTCCAGCTCCAGAGCCAGTTTCTGCATCTGGTCCAGCCCTGGATCCAGTTCCAGCACCCGGTCCAGGACTGGATCCAGTTGCAGCACCTGGTCCAGCCCCAGCTAGAGCTCTGGGGCCAGCTCTAGCACCAAGTCCAAGTCCAGCTCCTCTTAGTCCTACTCCAGCACTCAGCCCAGCTGCCGCCATCAGCTCAGAGACACTCAATCAAGCTCCAGCCGTCTCATCGTCATTCAGCCCAACTCAAGCACCAGGCCCTGCACTCGGTCCAGGTCCAGATCCGGGTCCAGGTCCAGATCCGAGTCCAGCCCCAGCTCTGGCACTGAGCCCAGCCCCAGCTCCGGCACTGAGTCCAGCCCCAGCTCCAGCTCCGGCTCCGGGTTCGGTTCCCAGGCCGGGCTCGCCGACTCCTGTTCCAACCCCAGCTCCGGATCCAGTCTCTGCGCTGGGCTCACCGACCCCTGCTCCAGTCCCTGACCCTGCTTCAGTTCCCGCGCCGGGCTCGCCGACTCCAGTCCCTGAACCTGCTCCGGCTCCGGACCCTGCTTACTTCTCTCCCGGACGTAGTTCCACCGTGACATTTCCTCATTAAATAAGATGTGATTCAGGTGCTTGTGTAGGAATTTAACACTGGCATGGAATGGTTGTCATACTAATAGAGATGCTGATTTGAAAATAAATTACAGTGGTCTCTTATTTTTTTCTGGAGCTGTACATATGCAGCCATGGAAAAAAATAAAAGCCCACATATTTTTTTTAAATGTATATATATGTAATGTCCATCTCCACAAGCTTTATACCTCACTGATTTCCCTTTTCTCTTCACCTACATTTTACAACCACCAGATCAGATATGAAGATTCGAGGTGGTGATCCAAATTATTTCTGCATTTCATGCTGAAAGCTATGCTGTCTATCATTCCACATTAAAGCCAAATATGCTGCTTCACACTGACAACATATCTCTTCTTCATTGCATTCATTTTAAGCCCTGTGTGAAATTTCAACACGGTGAACTCCCATGTTCTTGCATTCCATGCCCTTGTAATAGCGTAAGTGTGCATAAATAATGTTCTCATTTATCTTGATCTGCGGTCAGGTTTTGTATTTAGTTTCATGACTGCCAATTCCTGCATGAACTCCTAATCTGTTTGTGGAAGTTGTAATCCTTCTTTACACACAGTAAACTATCTCTCCCTAATCACTTGTACTACTATCATAAAAAAAAACATTAGAAATAGATTCAAATAGATCCAAACTGGACTGAACTGAATTGCACCACAACATGTACAAATACTATATATTTATATATGCAATACATAAATATATATGAACATCATACATAAATCTAAATGCAATCTTTTTTAGATTGAACATTATTTCACTTTTTGGAAAGGTGGCTAATTAAGTCTGTTTCATTTTACAGCAGAGATAATGGAATCTGTGTCAGGCCTGGAGGCAGTGAGGGTGGGTGGCCGCTAGAGGCCACCCTTGTTGAAGTTGTGCTTTTGAGTTTCATGTCTTTTATTTTGACATCCTGAGCACAGCGGGCGTGAATTTGTGTATGTGATTAGTTCAGCTGCCGGTGTGCTCAGGAGTAATTAAGTTTTGTATTTAAGTTTAGTTTGGGTGGACCCGGGTTGTCAGTCCACCCTTGCCCTGGCTTTAAGGAGTGTTTTCCTTTCTTCTCTTGGTTTGTTTGACTTTGGCCCTTGTGCCTTTTGTTTTGGTTACACTTTGGAAAATAAAGACAAAAGTCTGTGTGTGTGCCTGCTTGCAGTGCGTGGAAGAAGGGAAACGTGACAATCTGTTTATATCAGCAGTGGGTTTCTTTCTGCCAGTAAAAACACAAGTGAACATTAGAATAAACTCAAATGAACAAGA
>JBBJLS010000041.1:15450359-15467741 GCA_037577275.1 Bryconaethiops microstoma | reverse complement strand
TCAGAGAGAATGAGATAGATAGAGAGAGAGAGAGAAATACAGTGTGTGAGAAACAAAGAAAGACGGAGAGAGATAGTGTGTGAGAGAGAATGAGAGAGAGAGAGATAGTGTGTGTGAGAGAGAGAGTGAGTGTGTGTGAGGGAGAGAGAGACGGTGAGAGATAGTGTGTGTGAGGGAATGTGAGAGAGAGAGATAGTGTGTGTGAGGGAGAGAGAGACGGTGAGAGAGAGGGTGTGTGAGGGAGAGAGAGATGGGGAGAGATAGTGTGTGTGAGGGAATGTGAGAGAGAGATAGTGTGTGTGAGAGAGTGAGTGTGTGAGAGAGAGAGAGAGAGAGAGAGAGATGGAGAGAGAGATTGTGTGAGAAGGAGTGTTAGAGAGAATGAGAGAGAGAGATATAGTGTGTGTGAGAGAGAGAGTGAGATTAGAGAAGGAGTGAGAAAGGGCGTGAGAGACATAGAGATTGAGAGAAAGAGTGAGAATGTGTGAGAGAGAGATAGCGAGAGACAGAGTGAGAGAGAGAGAAAGAGAGAAATAGAGTGATATAATGAGAGAAAGAGAGTGAAAAAGGGAGATAGTGTGTGTGTGAGAGAGAGAGAGAGAGGAGGGGGGAGGGAGAGGGAGAGAGAAAGAGAGAAATAGAGTGATCTAATGAGAGAGAGTGAAAAAGGGAGATAGAGAGAGAGAGAGAGAGAGAGAGAGAGAGAGATGCAGAATGAAAGCTAGTCATGACTGAATTGTCTGGGTCACCTGGCTGGACTCGAGAGAACCGATTCTCCACACCTCTAATGGGTGCCTCGGCCTCAGACCGTCTTACAGCTATAACTGGGAAAATAATTCAAATGTCATTCAAATATTTGCTTTTTCTGAGCCCCGAGTGGAGGATGGCACGGGTGGCACACTCAAACCATTGCTTTGATCATAATAGAATGAAAATGGATTATTTTGTTTGCCTCAGACTGAGATTGTATATGTTGACCTGAATCTATTCCTTTGAGTCGCTCTTTAGCTTTTCAAGCCTTTAACGTGAGCGGCACAACAAACGGTAAATCATCGTCATACGGCAAAACAGCTCCTTATATGTTAGTTTCCCCGATTTGTGTTGATGCTCGAGGTGTCAGGCGTCATGCTGAGCTTTGTTTACTGTTCCTGTGTCAAATAGAACCAAAGTTACTGTAATTTAGAAACATGTAATAATAATAATAATAAACACTACAGGGATTTTTAAAACAGCATCACACACAAATGGACATAAAGGACTAAAAAAGGTTTTAGACTGTTTTACACCGGTTATATTTACTGAAATCAGACTTAACTGATACACTTTGAGTTCTGAGGGTTAATTGTGCTGGAGAAGATGTGAGTCTCGGAGAAAGCAGGCCGGGCACAGCACCGTGAGGAAATTGCACATCTTTCCTACATTCCCCACCTGAACTGGAGGTTATTACTCCAGTGTTTTCGCACAGGGTGAAGAGTTTAGCGAGTCTAATCTTGGTGCAGGTGCAGGCTAATTGAATGCTGCGTCCTCTGAATGACTGAAGTGGTTTCAGTGAGAAAAATGAGAAAAACAGCCTCTTAATTGAGCTCCTCAATCCATTCTCATTTTTGAGCAATCAGAGGTTGGCGGGTTTGGACCGCTGAAAGTGATCCCAGGCCGTGACACTGTTTACTTACTAAATAGCAACTCTATTCATATCTGTATCAGTTTAATATATAAACAAGTCTGTAAATAAATAAGAAAAAAGGAACTAAGTCTAAAAAAAATTATGCAAAAAAATTATGTAAAAAACAAAAAATGACCAAAGCAGACAAACGCAGATAAACAAATCTCCAAACAAATTATACAAATATGAAAACAATCTATAAAATTATGCAAATAATATAATCTGTGCTTAAACGTGCAGTCCGTGAGGAACTTTAAAACAGAGGAGCTTTGTCTACCACTAACACTGGTAATACAGGTAGCACTAATAACTCTGGTAACACTGATAACATTCCAAACTCTGGTAACACTGGTAACATTCCTAACTGGTAACACTGGTAACATTCCTAACTCTGGTAACACTGGTAACATTCCTAACTGGTAACACTGGTAACATTCCTAACTCTGGTAACTGGTAACATTGGTGACACTGGTAACAGTCCTAACACTGGTAACACTCCTAACAATGGTAACACAGGTGGCACTGCTAACTCTGTAACACTGGTAACATTCCTAACTCTGGTAACAGGTAACACTGGTGACTCTCTTAACTGTGGTAACTGTTAACACTGGTAACACTCCCAACTCTGGTAACTGGTAATACTGGTAACACTCCTAACTCTGGTAACAGGTAACACTGGTGACTCTCTTAACTGTGGTAACTGTTAACACTGGTAACACTCCTAACTGTGGTAACAGGTAACACTGGTGACTCTCTTAACTGTGGTAACTGTTAACACTGGTAACACTCCTAACTGTGGTAACTGGTAACACTGGTAACACTCCTAACTCTGGTAACTGGTAATACCGGTAACACTCCTAACTCTGGTGACTGGTAAATCCTGGTAACACTCCTAACTCTGGTAACAGGTAATACTGGTAACACTCCTAACTCTGGTAACTAGTAACACTGGTAACACTCCTAACTCTGGTAACTGGTAATACTCCTAACTCTGGTAACTGGTAAATCCTGGTAACACTGGTAAAACTGGTAAATCTGGTAACTGATAATACTGGTAACACTCCTAACTCTGGTAACAGGTAACACTCCTAACTCTGGTAACAGGTAATACTGGTAACACTCCTAACTCTAGTAAGTCTGGTAACACTGGACTGCTGCTGTGGTTCAGCTAACAAACTGTGGACGTGTTTTGCTATAGAGTCACACAGCGCTGTCGAAACTCTGATGAGTAATTTTTAGTCCAATGGTGGAAATGTGAGCTGAAATGCCCCCGTTGTGGTTTGGGGAGGGGGGTTATCTGTGCGAATTAAGACCTCTTTGCATGCTAATTGGCAAATGAGAGGTTGCCTGAGAGAAGAGTCTGTGATGGGAGTTGCTCATTTCCTGTGTTGGGTAAATTGCCTTTTACAGGCGCTGAATACTGAATGTGATTAAGGATGGAGGAGTGTGGAGGGTTGGGGCAATTTTAATAATAGCCCTGTCAACGTCTGAAAATGGACACGAATTCGGAAATCGATGTGCGGCTGGATCTCTTACAGTTGAGTCACGACACTGCAATTCTTTTGCTTAAAACTAACAACCATATTTATATGAACTTAATTCTTACTTGTCTAACTGTTATGATGCTATGAAGTTATACAGATACAGGGTCTGAGTGGTGTATAATGTCCATGCTGGCTCCATAATACTTTATATAAGGAAAAACCAACCCAATAAATCACAGTCAAGTCGAACAGGCGGGAGAAGTCCGGAGATGGGCAATTCAGTTTGCACAGTTTCAAGAAAAATATTGCTTCAAAGAATTCCCAAGCGTGTGTGTACATATAATGTATATATAGATAGACAGAAAGATGGATATATACAGAGAGAAGGAAACCATGGTGAAATAGTTCAATCCAGGTCAAGCTGGGCTTATATAGAAACCAGGAAGGTGAATATAATCAAGGTATCAGGACTAAACCACAGCGGACAAAACCATGGGGTGGGAGAAATATCTTTCTAAATATCAAATCTGTAAATAAACAGAAATAAATGTAAGAAGAACTTAAAGACCTCACCGGTGTTTTAGGCTAATAATCAAATATAATCTACAAAGTTTGTGTGCATCTGTATTTCAGTTTATATCCCTTGATGGTTGTTGCACTGGCATATTTTCATGCTTTTAGTATGGCAAGCATGCAAAATATTTAACACTTCACTGACATTAATAAAGAACAGGTCTGTATATGAGGCTGATATGAGCTTGTTTTATGGTTACAGCTTTAGATCTAAAATGCGCTTCATGTAACTCTGCTCTTGAGGAGAATAATGCCGTGTCAAGACTGCAGAAATGCCTTCTACAGTCTGTTCCCACTGCGGTGTTGAGGTGGTCCTTTATTATTATTCAGAGAATCACTCTGTTCCTGAATCCACAGTGAGTATCTAATCAAGATCGTGATTTTAGTGTTTTTGTGCAGCCCTAGGTGTATAAAGAAGAAGCCTGGTTGGGGTCTTTAGCGTTTTTGCACAATAAAGAGTGGAAGTGGTGTCTGAAGGCCTTGCTGAACGGTTTAAAATGTCTCTTTTGACTGAGCAATTAACTCAGTGGGAATCAGTGTTTCCTGACCAGACTGAATACATGAATGAAGTCTTATTAGAGGAACAGTTCTAAGCCTTGCTCCTTAATATTCTCAGACTTGCTCCTTACTAATAAACCCTCTTGACCTGTTTGCTGTATTACTGAGATATTAGTGTCAATATAATTTTCTGTGTTTCTTTATTTTTATACTGAGAGAAGAATAGTGGATTTAAAAATGAATGTGTTTTTTTTTCTCGGATTCTTGGGGAACTGTGACAAGGCACCATGCAGTGATGTGTCATGCTCTAAAGCCTCTTGACACTTGCAGTAGATCTTTTAGCTGCCAGTGTTGCAGTTGTGCTATGTTGGTTGAGGCGTACCTTTTCAATGCTTAGGCTGGATTTGTAGACGATACCATGCAGAGCTAGTATGGCCTGGGGCTGAAGTACCACCACTCGACTCCTTTTAGACAAGTTGTTTCGAATGGAAATGTATTTCTTTCTATTTCTAATTAATTGTAGCACTATCGCAGGGATGGGCCTTGAATTTCGATTGCAGAAATAGTGATTACATTATAAAAACATAATGTTCTGCGACTATCACCTTAAAGAATATAATTCATATTTTTCTAGCCCCTGGAAATAATGCGTTACTATTGTCAGAAGGGGGCGTAATACACCAAATGATACACCTGTTTGTCAAGTGCCATTAAACAACATAAGAAGAGGAATACGTGTTGGGGAAATGTGTGTGTGTGGTGTGTAAATAGATATAATTAGATTTAACGCACTTTTCCACAGGTCTACAGGAACCGTTCTGTATCTAAACTGTACGGTGACGGTACTGAAGTTGTATCAGGTTTTGATGTTCCAGTGTATCTCAGTCTGGTAACAGTTTCTGACTCTGTTCTAGACTGCTAGTGGCACAACTGTGGTTTCCTCAAGTAAAGTACAGTCCCCACACACTGTTCCCTGGGCGTTGTGTTCCTGGCTGCCCACAAAAATGGTCATTTTACACTTTACTTTACACATAAAGTCGGGATGGAACAGTGAAGAGACACATTCTAATTCACTCATTCTCAGAGAAGTTGTTTCCCTTGTGGGAAGTTACAGTAACCGCATGTCTTTGGGCAGTTAAATTCTGAGCTATTTACTGAAATCCAATCAATAATTAGATCTGCTAGCTCCCCCATGTTTTTCTTGGAATATATGAGGTCTTTTAATGTTTGCCTTGGTCATTAATCTTTATGCCATGCTCCCGTTTTCGTGTGCTTCCAGAAATCACTGCATGTTACGAACTCCCCGGTGATCACGCAAGCTGTTCAGGTGTCTGCGGTCAGCAGTAATTCATTCTCATTGTGCAATTCTTCAGTTTAAGCGGCCTCATTTTCCCCATCATTTTTGCCAGCTTCCTCAGGGGAGTCTGAGTCTTCTCGCTAAGCTAACTTTCACCTCACCCCTCCTCTCAAATTGCGAGGATCATGCTGTTTCCTTATGGTCCTATAAGCCCAGCTCAAATAGTGAGAACCGGGATTGGTTTGGCCCACAAATGCATTTATGTAAGGTTATGATAGTAACAGAAGTTCACGCAGTGGTGGAATGATGAATTTCACATTTTTCTTGGGACACCATAGATCTGGAACAGACATTTACGTTACATTTATGGCATTTATCAGACACTTTTATCCAAGCAACTTCCATTCCCTAACTACAGGGGACAGTCTCTCTGAAGCAACTTGGGGTTAAGGGTCTTACTCAGGAACCCAGTGGTGGTGTGCTGGAGGTAGGATTTTAACCCATGACCTCTTGATCCAGCGGCAAGTATCCTACACAGTAGGCCACCACCGCACAACTCAAGTGTATAGGATTCATTTTGACATTGATGGGGACACTAAAATACATACTGGCTTGGTTGCTACTAATGTATGTGACTATCACTACGTAACACAATGTACTTAAAATATGTTTAACCCGACCTTAATCTACCCCTGAAAATATACCAAACCTCTTCATTTGAATAAAGTTGCCGTTAATTTGTGAAACCGACCCCTTAATTTTACTCCAAAAATAGATTTAAGGCCTGAGTGTGAAACCCCTTAATCTTAAATTTAAGGCGTTAATGCAGCATGTTTTATTATTTAAGCAGCAAATTTGAAAAAGTAAGAGGAAAATTCAGTAGTTTTACTCCTTAATCAGCCTTAACCTGTGCCCTTTTTCCCCTAAATTTTCCTGTATGGGAAATTAAAGTCAAAATTAAGGTCATTTAAAGGGGTAAAATTAAGACGTTTGGTTTCGTAGTGTATGCAACAACAAAAAGTTTCTTTCTAAAGTCTATGTGATAGTACTTGACACTTCGTCAAACTTTGTGTCGCGTGATAATGTAAGCATGCGCTTTGCGTGATGATAATTGATAGGGTTCGTAAGTTTCCATTACTTATTAGCTACATTAGCTTCATAGCTCCAGTTCAGAAATAAAAGCAATGTTTTTGTCGATCGACTACGTTTGGGAAAAGATAAAAATGGTATTTTTCTGCGCCAAACTCCAACTCTAATCCCACCTAATCCAGGAGCACAAGAACCACTTTGCTTTTTACGGGCTTTGGAGGAAGATAGTTGGCCTACCCTAGTAAAACAGCGTCCCAAGTGCCATGTATAGAATGCTCTCTGCATGAAAAGCTATAATAATCAGACTGTTATGTGCAGTCACAGCAGGATTAGACATTTTACTAGCCTCCCTTCCTCATTGCAGCCAGTGTTTTATTAATAATGACAGCAAATCAGATATATTCTAATATATACCAGAGCATAGCAGAGCACCCGGCGCATGAAAATGAGCCTAAACAGCTTCAGACGAGAAGCAGGGAGGCTTCAAGCTTGTTCAGGCTGAGTAGTGGGACTGTAATCAAACCAGCCAGAGTGGTTAACCGCACTCACACCGTATTAGCTGCCATTACACAAACTGCCCGTCAAGCCTGGCAGCCAGACCCGTGCTCTGACGCTCCGGTTTGGCCCGTGTGAGGAGTGTGAGGCGTAATTAATCCAAACTGGTCAGTCTCAAGATCTTCACACTGCCAGCAGTCGTGATTTGTATCTCTTGAGGTGGTGATCAGCTGGTTTTCCGCTTAATCTTATGTGCCTTAATCAGAATCAGAAAATGTAATTGATCCCGGAGGAAATCGCTTATGTTATGACTGTACGGACGCAGAGACACAGAGACAAGGAGAATATAAAATGTAAAGACTAAATAAATCCGATTTAAAAATCTGTAAGAAAAGCTCAGTGTGAAATATACCCTGCTGTGTGCACAAATGCTGGGTATAAATACTGTAGACAAGTCATTTACAGTTAAATGAATTACTGGTAACACGGTGGTTAGGAGTCTGTTATTGCACGTAATAGAGATCAGTAGTAGATCAGTAATATTGATATAAGTAGTGGTTTTTCACATGGTAAAATTATTTGCGCTTAGTAATAAGATATTGCACGTAATGAAATGATTTAACACTCAATAAGAAAACTGCACATGACACGGCCCACGGTAAGATTACTGCACATACAGGATATTGCACATGATAATATTTTAGCACCCAGTACTGCACGTGGTAGACTATTGCACAACACAAATCCTCATGCAAAAGTCAATGCTTTGAACTACTCAAAATTGATTTTACGTTGTTGTCACATGAAAGACTGGCATAGACTGTTATTTACGATCATATTAAGTGTGTTATGGTGGACAAGAGAACTCAGTGGAGCAATAAAATCATGAGGTGCATACTTTTCTCTGAATGTTTTAAGATACACTATATGGCCAAAAGTATTGGGACACACCTGTTTTTCATGGTCTAGGCTAGACCCCTTACTTCCAGTGAAGGACAATATTAATGCTAGAGCAGACCAAGACATTTTGGACAACGTCATGCTTCCAACTTTGAGGACCCAGTTTGGGGAAGAACCTTTTCTGTTCCAGCATGACTGTGTCTCAGTGCACAAAGCAGCTCCATAAAGACGTGCTGGAGGAGTTCAGTGTGGAAGAACTTGACTGGTCCACACAGAGTCCTGACCTCAACCTCATCCAACACCTCTAGGATGAACTGGAACAGAGATTGTGATCCAGACCTTCTCATCCAACATCAGTGTCTGACCTCATAAATGCACTACAAAATGAATAGGCACAAATTCCCACAGAAACTCAAATCTTTCACTGTGTGTTGCACTTGTATGACTATGCGTGTGACAAAGAATCTTGGATCTTAAAATCTTGTGGAAGGCCTTCCAAGAAGAGGGGAAGCTGTTATAGCTGTGAAGGGGGACCAGCACTAGTTGGTCCAGTACAGGGTTACCATCCTATCATCCTAGAGATTTTAGTTCCAGCTAGGGCTGATGAGGGGACTTCTCTTCTCAAAAATGTTCTTATACATATGGTGCGTGTGGTTTGTTGCAGTGTTCATTATTATAAGACTTGTGGAAATATCCTGAGATGTAGAGGGTTGGTGGCACACTAGTTTTAGAAAGTAAGTGCTGCGTATGTTTTCAAAAATATGTGGAAGAGGGTGTCACACACTGTGTTTAAAATTAGCGGGAGTTGTGTGGGGGTGGTTGTGCACCCCAAATTTCACAGTATGACAGGAACACCACCGTGGTATCGCCTGTTCTGTTTAGTTACGCCTGGGTTTGGCTGTGTTGTGGTTTTTTGCTGTGCTTGGCAAGAACTCCTAGGATTAAGTGATGTCACTGAGACTGCTGAGGGCAGAATGAAGCCTCGAGCCGTCCCAGTCCCTCATCTCTCATCTCTTATCTGCCAGCTGAGGCTTCCTCTTCCCTTTTGAGTGTATGAACAAAAGACAGCAAACCATCTATTCAAATTTTGTGGACGCATATTATCTTTATTTCCTTTCTGTGCATCGCCGCCAACATTATTAACCAGCATCCATCAGCCTCTTTATTGAGGTTATGTTGGTTGTGAATAGCTAGATTGACTCTTCAATTTTAAACCAGAACATTGAAAAGATCCAAACAGTATCATTCTGTAAATGAGTATAATGACACTGTTGCTGGTCCTTTTTAAGAAGCAGTCCACTGTACTGTTGTAAATGCATATTCATACTCCAGTGTTTTGTTGCAAGCTTTCCACAGTGTTTTGTTTCAAGGGTAAGTACCTGCCCTGCAAACATGCTTTTCATATCCAATAAGACACAGATACTGTGTTGTGGCAACGAAGTGCTGGAGTAGTTGGCCCCAATCCAGCAAGATCAAGTGAGGTGACAGTCAGTTGTGTCAAAATTCAATACAACTTGAGGGTTTTGCAAATACAAAGACTTTATAATATGTTGTTAATGACAGTAGTTAACAATTATACATCGATTATTTTCTAATGATTTAAAGGTACATGTTTAACTCCTTTTTTTTTTTTTTTTTTTACTGTTTCATAGATGAAGCTGCAGAGTGATGTCACAGCCCAGATGTCGGAAATTCACAGGCTGAAAGGTGAGAGTTGGACAACAGAGGGCGTTGTTTCCTAGTTTTGTTTCACTCTCTGGCTACAGTCATTGTTTTTGAAGTGCAAACATGAATAAAAATGACCATTGTGCTGATTTTAAACCGCAGCATAAGCCCTTATTATAAAGTGTGGAGGGAAACGCTTAGAAAGACTTGCTTTGTGTGTGTGTGTGTGTGTGTGTGTGTGTGTGTGTGTGTGTGTGTGTGTGTGTGTGTGTGTGTACAGAGCAGGTGAAAGAGTTGAGGCAAGAAATTATCCGGCAGGAGGACCAGCTGAGGGAGGTGAAGAAGAACAGCACCAATCTGGAGAGGAAGCTGGAGTACGAGAGGTGAAATTGAAATTACAGACTGTTGGAATTATGACTTGTAATTTCTCATTCATTGCATCTTTTTCTACTTTGAGCAACAGCGTAAGAAAGTTGGCTGTAAATATGATGCCTTAAAGTGGGATTTTACCTTGACATATTTTATTTCTAAATATTTACTAGTAATCAAACTGATGTTTGTGCTGTAGCTTACAGTGTGGGCGACAGATAGCACAGCTTAAAGATGAGTATGAAGAGAGCAAGAAGACAATGGAGGAGGAAGCTGCCAAACTCAAACAGGTAAAACCTTCATTTCTGTTGGGTTGAGGTGATTGAAGTAATTTTGCTCATTATGGCGCTCTCTCTCTCTCTCTCTCTCTCTCTCTCTCTCTCTCTCTCTCTATCTTGTATTTTCATATTTGTTGCTGTCTCTCCCTCTCCAGAGCGTGCTGGACACTCATAAAGCAGGTGCAGTGGCTGGTCAGGCTGAGGGAGGTCTCGAGGCAGAAGCCGCAGGAGAACGTCACACAGAGGCCACAAACCAGCATGACAACTCAGATCTGAAAGGTAGTGCATAATTGCAGTGCAGATACATATTTGTCTTGTGCTGCAGCAGCACACAGAAACAGAACTCTAGGGACAAGAGGGTTGCTGGTTTGAAGTTGTATCTTAAGATTGCATCTTCTAGTGTCTGTGGCTTTTCTGTGATGCCGCCAGTGTGACATACACTGACAAGCCACTTTATTATAATTGCCCACCTCATATCTACACACTGCCATTTTATCAATCACAATTAAAGAATGTAGTCCAACTATATCTCTCCAGTATTTGTAACCTCACTTTAACCAATTCGTCAGTAGTACCCTCCACAGTAAGACGTCTAGTACTTTATCAATCATCAGTTTGTGGCCAGAAGACACTGCTGAATAGGGGTCGATGAATTATTGTAGCCAATATTCAGCATATTTATGATCAATATTATTTATTTGGCCTGATAAAATTGCTATAAAATAAATGCATTTAAAAATACACAATTTTGGCTCTGATGCAGCCGGGTTTTTTTCTGTCTGTAGTCACCCCTCTGCTTTAGTGCCCACAGGACTGTCTGATCGGTTACATGTCACAACTATTTTCTTGCATGTCACTTACCAGGGCCGATCATGCTCTCAGTCTCAAACCAAGACTGACATAAATATGAGGGGCATTTGACTGATGCTCTTTTCCAGAGCGACTTAGTCATTAGTTACAGGGACAGCCTTACAGTCGTTAGTTACAGGGACAGTCTTACAGTTGATAGTTACATAGACAGCCTTACAGTCGTTAGTCACAGGGACAGCCTTACAGTCGTTAGTCACAGGGACAGCCTTACAGTCGTTAGTCACAGGGACAGCCTTACAGTCGTTAGTTACACCCTATAACATACATAAACGTAACAAATATTGCAGGGAAATGAGTAAACTATAATCTGTAATTGTGCAGTATATTTTATTTCATAAAACGGACCATGAGGGTCTCCCAAGTGACAGTGGTTCCATAATCATCCATGGACAGGAGTCTAAGAAGTTCAGTTTAAGAAAGAGAAATGAAGAATGACATTGTGAAGCTTAATTTGTATGATTCTTTACCTTCTCAACCTTCTTTTATTTTATTTTTTTGTCAATGACAGAGGAGATGGTTAAGCCAGGAAGCGATGCTGGCATGCCTGGCATTGAGGACAGTGAAGTTGGAAAGATAGATGATATGCATTTTGGTGAGTTCTTAAACACTCTGTCTGACTAACCAAATTTTAAAGGGGCTTTCTTGCTTAAAACTAGCCTGTAACAGTTTAATAAATGCGCTTTACCGTATCGTTACATTGTGTCCCTCAATGTTACGATATGAACAGTTGGGCACAATTTACGATTTTATTTCTTCTGTTCTCTGTTCTCTATCCGCACTATTTATGATTTATTTCAAAAATACATCAGACTATCATTGTAGTGCTGTGATTCTTAACCAGTCTTGGATATTAGCCTAGCCACTGATTTGTGCGTGGCACCCAAAAGCAGATGCCGTTTTTCAAGAGACCCACCACTGTAGGAGAAGAGTAAGAATTTGTCATTTTGCCCAGAGTATTCCTTTTAAGCCTTGTTTTGGGCTTTTTTAGGGAGGCAGATTGAAGTCTAAGCTTAGTCTTTGTACACAAAAGCATCACTCATAATTGTGGCTCGTGTTACTTAAATACCATGTCCTTTTTTGAATACTGGCATAGAATATTGAAGTGATTTTTCTTATGTTCATTCCTAGATGTACTGCAATATTAGAGCTGGACACCACTTGTAGATGTGAAATTAGAAGAGTAATATATTTTGTTTTTGTATTTATATGAGCTATAAAGTATAAGGTCCAACTGATATATTTATTGTTGGTATTAAGCTTCCAAATATTTTAACAGAATTTGCAAAAAAACAAAAATCCTATAAATAAAGCACCAGTATTGATTTAAAATATTGATTGAAATTCATAGTGGGTGGTATGGGCAAAATTTATTTCATGGTATAATGGAAATTATGATAGTTTCGGTATGTTAAAGTGAATTTAATTGATTTTCCCCTCCAAGGAGGGACCTGTTATAAAACAGTAAGCATATTTTGGCTTGTTTTACTGCATATAACCATACTTAACTGCAGTATGTATACAATAGTTTTATTATGCAAAATAGCCAAAGGAACAATAATGAACAATAAATAGGTAAATCAATCACTGTTGCTTTTTTTTTATTATTTAACAATTTGCGTAATCTTAAACTATCTTGGTATTCGAGCACATTCCACCACCGGCACATTGTCTGTTCTTTTGCTCCAAGTTGTTCTTTTAAACCTCAGTCACTCTTGGGCAGTGATTGTTCTTTGTCATCAACTTTTTCCCACTGCAGGTCTGTTTTTCTTCCTCTTGTGTTTGTGTAGCTTTCCTGCAGGATAACTCTCAATAGGGTCTTTGTCCATGTGGGCATGTTTGTACTAGTTTACTGTCACTACCAACACAGTAAAGCTAAGAATCTGTGCCATTTGTGATGCATCCAAATTTACATTGTCTTCTCAGGCAAATTTTGCACTTATTTCTGGCATAACAGTACTGAGGCCATGACTGAAACCCATACCCCAGGATGATTTTTTTTTTTTGTTATACCACCTGTTACTAGGTAGACTGAACATTATTTTTCATATGCTGTCCTACTTTGTACAACATACAGTGAAATGCTTTTCCAGTAATTTCCACCAGCTGTGCTACACAGAATTGACAAGACAATATCAGTCTGACAAGAAAATATCTATTTAACTGAATAGAAATATATAATTTAAATTAAGAAAATGTTGTACGTTTATAAAATGAATAAACGTGTGGCAGAATGATCGCAAACAGCAAAGCACTGTTGGTGTAAAACTATAGAGCTATGTATAGTTTTTAAATTGTAAGATTACATTGCTGATTAATTTAGGAGTTTTGAATTTTTAGCTCCCTACAGACTGGCAAACCTGTAAAATGTATTGATTCTTGGCTTGTTGATGGCTGCTGGCGAATCCTAGTTCTGCTGAAGTGGTTTTAGGCCAGCTATAAATGCCAAATAAACTATTTCAGTTCATTAACTCGATGGATTTTAATTTCCTTGCAGCTCTGAAGAAGCCAGCAATCACACAGAAGCACATGGAGCCAGCAGAGGCAGCTGTTTTACTGAAGGAGGAACGAGCTGGAGCAGGAGCTGGAGCTGGAGCAGGTGCATTAGCTGGAGAAAATGTAGTTCACAGTCTCCCTTTGGACCGTCCAGACCTTCCACAGGATGGAGGGCCAGACCAAGGCATGGGAAACCACATAGTCCCAGTCCAGCAGCAGGTGCCCCAGCCAGTGGTGGACAAGCCCGTGCTGTTTGACGAGGACAACAAAGCAGCCGTCCAAGCAGATGAATTCGGGGAGCAGCGGCGGCAACTGAGAGGTGAGGAGCCCAGGGCTCGTCCCAAAAGAAATAACTGTGCACATGTGTGGAGAGCAGTGATCCTGTTCTCACTCACTGTCAGAGATTCTTTCGAGATTCAGAATCAGAAGACTTTATTGATCCTGGAGGTAATTGCTTATATTACAGCTGCACAGACATAGAGACAAGAACAATATAAAATATGAAGCGTAAAAAAATGTTTAAAAAAATGAAAATACACTATGCTATATACACCAGTGCTGGGTATAAATACTATAGATAAGTAACACAGTTAAGTGAAGTCTAATGACACAGATGGTAGTTAGGAATGTTATTGCACGTAGCAGAGATCAGTAGTGGATCAGTAATATTAACATAATAAGTAATAATAACTAAAGACATAATTAAGTAATTCTGCACCCACATGGTAAGACAACTTCACGTAAGGATAGTTATTTAAAACCGGTAAGAAAATTACAAAACAAGAAGCAACAGGCTATTGCCCAGATTACACAACAAATAGAGAATGTTATCTCTTTGGTGATATTAACTTACCCTGTAACTTTTTAAGTTTGTTATTTTCTGTTTGATGTTTAAGAATGTAATGAAAGCCCAGAGTTCTCATGCAGATGAAATATAGTTTTCTTGAAGCAATTTCACTGGCTGGAAGTATGGGAAAACTCTGTAAACGCACAAAACATCATAACATGTATAAGTATTACAGTATCCCTGTCCATAACTCAATCTTGGCATTTTCCATGGCTAGAAAGAGGTTTGACCTGGAAATGTTATACATACCTTTCTCCATAATTTTTTATTCATTAAAAAAATTAGAACAAATTAATTTAATCATTTTAGCGAAAACATCAGTGTACATCATTTTCTGGACTGCACTTAGTGTACACTGAGGGAGAAACACCTTTCAAACCCAAGGCTTTAATCTCGCTGCTGTACTCCACCCAAGTATTTGTACAAACATTATAATTTACAGCTAGTAAGGCTTGTACAGGATCTGACAATACTCATCTCATCATATTACATTTGTTCACTGCAAGAAAATAGGAACACTGTCTCACTGTAAATTACTTTTAGTATGAATTAACATTGTAGTTCAGGCTTGCACCTTGCACTGCAGCTGAATTGCTTACTGAGTTTATTTCCTGTTTTGTTTCATTGGTTTTGTTTTATCTGTAACCACTGCCCTCATTAAATACAGTATCCTAGCAGAGCTGACAAGTTGGAGGATCCACATGGCTTCCAGTTCAGGCAAAATATGGCAGTCAGATTGGAAAGTGTTTTCTCTACTTCTCTTCCTATCTCTACGAAGACTGTAAAGATTAATCATAGCTTGGCTTTTTGACTGAAAGTCACCCAAAATCACCAATTATTTTTTGCCGTTTAAGCTGCATCTTCAGACCAGTTGCAACCTTTTGATCTTCTCAGTGTCATTTATGCAACTTAAATAATGGTAGTGTAATGTTCCGACATCTCAAATAAAGCAATATATTTTCTTTCATGGTACATTTAATTTAGTATTTTTAAGAACTTATTGTCACACACTGAGGTATAACTACACTGGGTTCCTTTCAGTGTGTCTGATTCAACTCACCAGATAATTGTCAAATGATCAAATCCTTTGGGCTACACTGATCCAACCATTAGGGAGCTTTTGATCTGTGATCTGATTTTGATGTGTACGCCTCTAGGTCCTGATGCCCAGCGGGGCCAGGGAGCGGCACTGCCTCCTCCACCGAACCCAGCACAAGTTCTGCCCAACCCCATCGAACCTCACCACAGCAGAGACGCCGCACCTGCTGCTCCCGTTCGACACCGGCAGAGTGAGTAGGGTTCAGAGGGGAAGGGTGAACATTTATGTCTCTGTGTGTGTGTGGGGGGAGTCATGTTTGTCCAGGCCAAACTATAAAAAGACGGTCACATCATGCAAGGCTAGAGGGCATTTATTTAACAGACTGCTGATCCTAAAGCAGTGCTGTGCTCTTAGGACTCCACATGTGCGCATACATCATGATTTTGATGAGTTTGGTAGTAATGTTGCCTGGCTTCAGCACCGCTCGCCTCACTGCAGCCCCCTCAACCCCACCAGTTCTTTCTTCTCTCTTTGTCTTTCTTCTATCTACATTCTTCTTCTATCTACAAAGTCTTGTCATTACCTTTACTCCTGGTAATGAGCTAGTCCACCTTTTAAAACAATGCTTTCCCTGGTTTTCCCCCAAATGACCCATAATATAGTCGATTAGCATTGTTTGGTGTCTGCGGATTGTTTCCTTAGTTTTGCACTCTAGGTAACCCAGGGCTAACAGTAATATAGCTGAGGAATCTGCTTTGTTTATAAAGTTTATCTAAAAGGCCAAAAATAAAGATTATTGGAACATGTAAGGCCATTTAAATAACTTTGATATTTACTGTAAAAAATTGTGCAAATTGCACATTTACAGTTTAAAAACCTTAGTTTTTTTTTTGTTTTTTTTAACTCCAGTAATCTAGTTTAATTGTGGAATCTCTATATGAGACTAGAGAAACAAACTTCAGGCACCTAATATACCTTGGCTTGACAATTTTATAACCTTCCTGTTCCATAACTCTGCCTTTTGATCTGATCTCCTTTCTCCTATTGCTCACACCTGTGTCCTTAACTGGCCTCTCTTCCTTACACCCCCCCTGTCTGACCGTGTGTGTGGATGTGTCTTTGTCTGTCTCTCTCTCTGTCTCTCTCTCTGTCTCTCTCTCTGTCTTTGCCCCCTCCCCCCTTTCCGTCTTATTTTCTTCGCCCACACTCCCTTTTTCCTGACGGGGCCCTGCTATGCCTCTGCAGACCGCTTCTTTGATGAGAACGAATCCCCTGTAGATCCGCAGCACGGCTCCAAGCTGGCGGACTACAATGGGGACGATGGCAACGTTGGCGAGTACGAGGCCGACAAACAGGCCGAACTGGCCTACAACGAGGAGGAGGACGGCGATGGCGGTGAGGAAGACGCCCAAGGTGAGCCCGGGGAACATGCTCCGTGTCGCTCCTCCATCCTCTCTCCTCCTCCTCCTCCTCTCGCTCCCCTCCCTTACCCGCCACTGCCTCCGCCGCCGCTTCTGCTGCCAGCATCTTGCTTTGCCAGATTAGTTTGGGGTGTAAAAATGCATAGACAGATTCTGAAGCATCAATTTGAAGGTGTATTCAGATATTTTTGAATACACCTATATGTTAACTGTTTCATGAAGAATATTTACACCCCTGACTTACTGCACCGAAATTCTTTTATTTGATATTTGCATTTGAGTGAATGGTTTGATGGGAAGGGTGGTGTGTGTTGATCTGTTTATCGTGTGTGTGTGTGTGTGTGTGTGTGTGTGTGTGTGTGTGTATGTGTGTGTGTGTGTGTGTGTGTGTGTGTGTGTGT
>JBBJLS010000041.1:15387141-15399829 GCA_037577275.1 Bryconaethiops microstoma | reverse complement strand
ACACACTCAGTCTCTCCTCAACATCCTCCTCCCAACACACTCAGTCTCTCCTCAACATCCTCCTCCCAACACACTCATAGTCTCTCCTCAACATCCTCCTCCCAACACACACAGTCTCTCCTCAACATCCTCCTCCCAACACACACAGTCTCTCCTCAACATCCTCCCAATGCGCTCAGAGTCTCTCCTCAGCATCGTCCTCCCAACACACTCAGAGTCTCTTCTCAACATCCTTTTCCTATGTGGGACATGGCCAAGGTCTTTCCAAGGAGTCCTGGACTGCCCTGTGCACAGTTTCAGTTCTAAATCTGGAGAGATGAGGAGGTCTTGAGATTCGACTCAAAACCAGCTTCACCCAGAAACCTCTTCTTCCGCACATAGAACTTTTATTCTTGCAAGAAGGACCAGTGGAGGGCAAAAATTTCCAATGCTCAATGATACAGAATCTTCTCAGCCCTTATTTAGAACTCTGACAGACATCTTACACAATACAATATGATTATATTAAGAAAAAGGAAAGAACATAACTGTCAGATTTTTATGGCTGCCAGTCTGGCTGACAAAGCTTTCCACAAGGAGTTACTTCCTCTTCTCGAAGACAATAGCCCGTCCAGTTGGTAAGTTTCACTTCTGTGTTTTTACACACACAATATACAGTGGGTTAAATCTTGATCACGGTACATTTTGTTTCATCATAAGCAGTTTCCTCTGCAATCAAAAAAGCTTTCTGATTGTGATTGTGATTCTGGTTCAAAATGCCTGGTACATTAACTTTGAAAGTTAAGATAATTTTTTTGCCCTGCTGAAAAAAGTTTTTGGAGAAACAAGGCTTTGTCTAAACAGTGATGATGTTCCCCAGCCTCGTGTTGCTGGGGGGAGTGTCCAGCCCTATTTCCGTTAAAGAAAGAGAAAGTAAATGATCTGCAGTGGCATCACAGCACTCAGGTAGGCTCTCACTTCATATTATTTGCAAAGTGTGTATTTTCATACTCCTTAAAAAATGTCAAAACGTTGGGCAAAAACATATAAGAACCAAATCAATTTATATAAAATTGTGGTTCTTTCAAAGTGTAACTCCTGCTGTAGTCTCAGAAGTGTTTTTTTTGCAGTGTTCGTTTGTCATAGCTCTCTGCATCTTCATTACAGTCCGTATCTCTTGAACTATGTGTGATAATTCTTCATAAATCTGTCCACATATTGCGAGTGAATTTCTCTCTAAAGTAGATTCTGTGGTAGAAAGTGTCTCCCTTACATGTAGAAACATGCAGAATGGTCTCTGGTTACATAACCAGCCCTTTGTTGCAAAAACAAGTGCCAGTAACCCACATTTACCTGTAGTGGATGTTCAGAGTGTCCTATAAGGATGGGCTGAATTGTCAGGATTCTTTGCTCCTGCGTCACTGAGCTAACTGAAAAGCAGCATCACGTCAAATTTTGACCTTTTGATAGAATCAAGTGTTAAAAGTAGATACAGAGGTGGAAGAATGTCGGTCTAAAGTTATAGTGCTTTGAGCTGAAATCTTACCTTTTCAGATTCAATTTTCTGTTACATAATGACAGAAAATGGTCTTTAGTTTGGGTCTCACAAATACACAGATAAAAACATAAAATTTTAAAATACAATAAAATAAAAGTAATTAATGCAAATAAGAAAATGCAAATAAAAAATATTTTTACAAATAGGCGTTCTAAAGAAACATTGTGGTTGAACACCCAATACAACCCTAAAAATGATCAGTGCAGTGAAAATGATTGTTTATCATTATTGTAATCAAACTGCAGATCTCTTTTTACACTCTCTCTGTTTTCTTTTTAACTTTATCATAAACAAACGTTGCCCCTGCTCCAAAAGCAAGTGCTCCTCCAACTGCAAATAATACTGCTGGCAGCACTACAGCTTTTCCAAACAGGAAAATCACTCCTCCTACCACTATTACCATTATTACTCCTGCTGCTGCTCCTACTTTCATCTTCTTCTTGAGCTCTTTCTTGGCTTTTTGAAACATCTCATTAGTGTAGTGCTGTCCTCCATTCCACTCCACCATTGCGTCTATCTTCTCCAGCAGCTCTGTGACCTGTCTGTAATTCCCCCTGTTCTGATTGTTGAGTGCATGGTACCTTTGATGACAGCTTTCAATCAGTTCCTTAAGATCTTCATTCTCGCTGATAAACTCAGGAAAACTCATGGACCCCAGCTGATCTTCATGGGTGAACAGAATGATGGTATATTTTGCAGCATCTTCACCAAAGTTTTCCTGGATCCACTTCACAGCATTTTTCTCCTCCTCTGTGAACCGCCCAATATTGATCACCACCAGGAACGCATGAGGTCCAGGAACGGACATGTGAATGCACTGATTTATTTGTTCTTTCATTTCTTCTTCATTTAATGATCCAAAAATTCCTGGTGTGTCAACCACAAGGATTCTTCTGCCTCTACGGTCTACAGAACCTCCTGCACACTCTTCTGTAACTGCCTCTGGGGAACATTCTGATTTGAAGATCTCTCTCCCCAGGATGGTGTTTCCTGTTGCACTCTTTCCTGCTCCAGTTTTACCCACCAGAATAATCCTCAGGTCAGACTCTGCGAATCAACGAATACAACCAAAATCAAATAATGTTTTGTGGATGTTTGATGTGAAAATTGTTAAAATTGTTATTGTCAAGTTATTAGTAGTTTAGTACATTGTTTATACACTTATATACATATACATACATATTTAAACACAGCATTTGTGTATATCACAGTGTTTTTCATATTGGGGTTTTTCTTCAGATTTTTAATTGGATTTATTTAGATACAAAACAAAATCAGGCTTGATGGCAGAAAATCAGAACTAAAGCAAAGACCAGAACGTACACAGAACTAAGGCAAGGATATAAGGTCAAGGCAGGACTGAGGGAGAATGGACAAAGAACAAACTAAACACAGGGTCTATAAATACACTGTCCTGGGCAGCAACGGCCTCCAGTGGCCACTGACTGGGGTTGTCACACATAGCACAAATGTCCGTATTCGTTTGGTGTCAATGAAAATTAACACATGAATAAATAAGTACAAATGAAAAAGCACACTTTCAAGTTATGGATTATCCTTTTATTGCAACACTAGACAATTTCTGAGCCTGGATCTCTCAGCCAGTTCCTGTATAAAATAGTTTGATCAGTTGTCTGCTATGGCTTTAATAGTGATGGAAAGTTCACTTGTTTTAATAGACCCTGTGAATTTTTTTTCAGGCCATTCGTCCATTTCCTTAATTGGAACTAGTATGGAGCTTGTTCTGAAACACAGGTTCACTATTGTTATCTCTTAAGCAGCATTAAGGACCAGAGCCTATTGAGCGGTACATTTTGTTATTTATGTTATAGTACCAGTTTTAACATGTTACATATTAACAGATTCTATGAAAAATAGTCCAGTAATAACTCATGCAGTTTATTATTTTTGATTGCCTGTTATTTTCTATTTTCATATGTTGGTAAATGATCCAGAGTTAAGCCTTCCTGAAGTATTGATAAAATGATGTGGCGCTTGTGTGTGAGATTCACTGTAAATATCACCCACTACTGGCAAGATGTTTTTACATTGGCAGGGTTTAAGGTAAACTAGAATGTGTGAATATCCATCCATCCATCCATCATCCGAACCTCTTATCCTTAACCAAGGTCATGGGTGTGTCACACCTAGGGGCAATTTAGCATCTCCAATTACCCTGGCATGCATGTCTTAGGACTGTAAGAGGAAACTAGAGAACCCAGTGAAATCCCAGGCAGGCTTTTGGAGAACATGCAACCTCCTCACCATGAGGCAACAACGGCACCCACTGAACCACCATCCCACCCTGCATATGTGAATATGAACCTGACAAATATTAATCAAATTTCAACCTTGTTTTTCTAGAAACTTTCTTTAACCCCTTCACTCTATCTTAGACCTTGCGAAGGCAAACAAGCACGGAGGAGCACAGCTATGGATGCATGACGCCACGAGATGCTTCTGATGTGGGCAAAAGTCCAACATGTTTTTCAAAAAACATTATTATTAGATAATACCAATACAAGACAATATCTGACTAAAGATCTCACTATCTGTACCACTTCTACTTCTCGTCGGCTGCTCTGTATTCTTTCCTGTAATATTGTACCATTGTTGCCAAAAGTTTTGAGAGTGACACAGTATTGGTTTTCACAAAGTTTGCTGCTTCAGTGGTTTTAGATCTTTTTGTGAGATGCTCCTATGGTGTATTGAATTATAATTACAAGCATTTTACAAGTATTCATGACATTTATTGAGAATTACATCAGGTTTATGCAAAGAGTCAATAATTGTAGTGTTGGCCCTTCTTTTTCAAGACCCCTGCAATTCACCCTGGTGTGCAGTCAATCAATTTCTGGGCCAAATCCTGACTGATAGCAACATATTCTGAGGATTGACCACAAGTTCTCAATGGGATTAAGGCCTGGACAGTTTCCTGGCTGATGTTCTGCTCCCTGGGCCACTTAATTATTTCTCTTGCCTTATGGTACGATGCTCGAGTATTCTGGGAAAGTCATTGTTCTTCACGAAACTGTTTTTGCGATGGTTGGGAGAAGTTGCTCTTGGAGGATATTTTGGTACCGTTCTTTATTCAGGGTTGTGTTCTTATGCTAAATTGTTAATGAGCCCAGTCCCTTGGATGAGAAGCAACCCAACACATGAATGATCTAAGGCTGCTTTACTGTTGGCATGAGACAGGATTGATGATAGCGCTCACCTTTTATTCTCTGGACAATCACAATCAGAAATCACAATCAGAAAGGGGCTTGATAGGAGAAAATTACTTTACACCAGTCCTCAGCAGTCCTATCCTTGTACATTTCTCCAAAAGTCTTTGCCTCACTGTGTGTGCAGATACACTCATATTTACATTTACGGCATTTATCAGATGCTTTTATCCAAAGCGACTTCCATTCACTAACTACAGGGGGCAGTCTCACAGTCTCCCTGGAGCTACTGGGGGTTAAGGGTCTTGCTCAGGAACCCAGTGGTGGTGCTGAAGGTAGGATTTGAACCCATGACCTCTTGGTCCAGAGGCAAGTATGCCACCACCACCCTTCTCACACAAGCCTGCTGCCATTACTGAACAAGCTGTGCACTGGTGGTGCCCCAGTCCCACAGCTGAATTATCTTTAGGACACAGTCCTGGCACTTGCTTTCTTGGGTGCCCTGAAGCCTTCTTCACAATAACTGAACCTCTCTCTTTGAAGTTCTTGATGATCCTATATATGGTTGATTTAGGTGCGTTCTCACTAGCAGCAATATCTTTGCCTATGAAGCCCTTTTATGCAAAGCACTGATGACTGCACATGTCTGCTTGCAGGTAACCATGGTTAACAGAGGAAGAACAATTATTTGAAGTTTCTAACTCTGTCAGCATGAAAGAGTGATCTCCAGCCTCATCCTCCTCGACACACTCACCTGTGTTAACGAGAGGACCACTGAAATGATATCAGCAGGTCCTTTTGTGGCAGGGCTGAACTGCAGTGCACATGGGTTTTTTGGGATTATGTAAATTCATTTTCATGGGCGAAGAGGGATATTGTAAATAATTGCAATTTCTGTGCTCACTCTTCATAACATTCTGGAGTACAAATTGCCATCATAAAAACTGAAGCAGCAAACTTTGTAAAAAATAATTGCATATAAAATTTGCATTATTCTTGAAATGTTTCACTATGACTGTTCTGTTCGCTCTTGTTTTAAAGCCGAACGGGATGTAAACATTCCACAATGAATTGCGTTACACCATAATTGTGTTTATTGCATATGAGAAAGCAGCACTGAGCAAAAACAGAAACACTACAATGATGCAGCACTTACTGTGAGGAGGTGGGGTTTGTCTTTTCCTCCCCCAAGGGTTTTCTGAATCTGCAAGACAAGTTACATATTATTTTCAGCCTTGATAATGAAAAGTGCATTATATATACAGTACTGGGCAAAAGTCTTGAAAAAATCCAAAAATCCAGACTTTCTTGTACTTTACTGTAGTCCTGAAGGACTTTCAAAGTTCTCTCATTTTCAGTCCAGTCCCTGAACCTGACCAGTTTCAGAGGAATGTTTTTTTGTTTTTCACACTCACACCTCACAATTTTACACATACATACCACTCTGATTTTAAAAAGCCTAAAATGCTCTGCACAGACTAATGCCATTTTAACTTTAGTGCAACAAGTGATTCATCAAAAAAACAAAAAAATAAAGATCCTGGAGGTGTGTGGAGTCAATGCAAAGTGCATAATCTGTATTATATACAATCATTAAGTAACATGCAGCTTACCGTAAAAAAAAACGAAACCCATTAGGAAGTTCAGATCCTTTTCTTTAAATTTTACTTCAGTTCCTGTTTTACCAAGGTCTGTAAAAACAACAAAAATACAAAAAATGTGTACACAAATTTTTCAGTCATCACATCTCCATGGTTCTTTGTTAGACATATTTTACACAGTTTGGGTGCAAGACCCTGTATTTTAAGTGCACTATGTGACTCTCTTTATGGTGTATTGCTCAAAGTTAATTTAGTTTGATTGTTCAGGCATTTCTTCTGTCTTATCCAGTGATTTAGATCTGTATTAGATTAACACAACCCTAATTTAAACAGGTCCAACGGAGAGAAAGTTTACACAGAGCATTACGGTGCATTCTTATCTGAGTATTCCTGCCAAGAGTAACTGAAATACAAACTTTAACTTCGCCCAAACCATTGCTGCACAACCCAGCCACCCTCCTCCCTCATGCAAATTTTATGTGATCTTTAAAAGGAAAAAAGATCACAGTTATTTCTGGTTATAGTCACAAATACTTAATTATACACAATTAATTACAATTCATTAATCCTACATAATAATGCCATATATAATTAATCGCACACTATCACAATCACAAATAAATATTTCAATACAATTAATCACTGTTACTTAATGCTACATCTTAATTAATCCTCCCTATTTACTCTAGATTTAATTAATCCTACATGCACACAACATTCTGCTTCACTGTGTGAACTCTTTGATTATTGATTTGATTACAGACAACATGTTTCTCAGTATCACAGTGTTTAACATTGTCTTGTTTCTCAATGTCCTTATAAAATTTCTGTTCAGCGCAAATCCTCACTGAAACCTGAAACCTCTTTGGCTGAAACCCTGTCAAGCTTGTGTGTGAACACAGCAGCGTCTAAACAAGCTGCTTTCTCTGAAGAAAATGTGTTAACAGGCTACCGAGCAACTGCACAAACCGGATCGACAGATCTCTGTAGCAGAAACTCTGCACTAAAAGATGACCTACAAGAACTTTTTCCTTCTCCCTGCAATGTCCTGCAATCTGAAACAAAGCCAAAGAGACTGTCACTGCCTTTGTAATGCAGCTTAAGTTATTTATTTATTGTGATTGTTTTGTGTTTTAATATTTTTTATTTGCATTTTCATTCTTGATTACTTTTATTTTATTGTATTGTATTTTAAACTGTTCTGTTCATTTTTATCGGTGTTTTTATGAGAACCAAGCGAAAGACTACATTAAATCATTATGTAACAGACAAATGAATCTGAAAAGGTGAAATTTCAGCTCAAAGCACTTTAACATTAGACCGACATCCCTCCACCTCTGTCTCTATTTTCAACCCTTGATTCTATCAAAAAGGCAAAATTTGACGCGATGCTACTTTTCAGTTAGCTCAGTGACGCAGGAGCAAAGAATCCTGACAATCCAGCCCATCCTTATAGGAACTCTGAACATCCACTACAGGTAAATGTGGGTTACTGGCACTTGTTTTTGCAACAAAGGGCTGGTTATGAAACCAGAAAACATTCTGCATGTTTCGACGTGTAAGGGAGACACTTTCTATCACAGAATCTACCTTAAAGAGAAATTGCCTGACTCGCAATATGTGGACAGATTTATGAAGAATTATTACGTATAGTTCAAGAGATACGGACTGGAATGAAGATGCACAGATCTATGACAAACAAGCACTCTGAGCAAAAAAAGCACATCTGAGACTACAGCAGGAGTTCAGCTGTGAAAGAACCGCAATATTATGTAAATTGATTTGGTTCTTATATATTTTTGCCCAAAGTTCCCTGAATTTTGCAATTTTTTATGCAGTATGAAAATACACACTTTGCAAATAACATGAAGTGAGAGCCTACCTGAGTGCTGTGATGCCACTGCAGGTTTATTACTTTCTCATTCATTAAATAGGGCCGTGCTGGACACTCCCCTCAGCATCATGAGGCTGGGGAGCATCGTCACTGTTTAGACAACACCCACATTTTATACTGTGTTACCGCATAGAGCCACATCATACACATGGACTTAAATGATCTTGTCCCTACTGGGAAACTTTACAGTATTTTCATCACACGCATATTTTCATCACACATATGTCGAAAATACCGTATTGAATAAAACTGTGATTCATGATCCCTTAAATAACTCATGAGTCACGAATCTGAGGTATCCATTGAACTGAATACTCTGAGTCCTAAATACACCATGTCTAAATTGTAAACTCTGTCACATAAATACATCTTATAATCATTAAAACATCAATTACTACCATAAAAGTTGCATAACTTTGCAGTTTCTTTGCACCACCACACTTAAAAATGAGGTATATCCTACAAACTTACAATCATACAAACTTCATGCAAAGTTGAATCCTCCTATTGGACTCCTTGTGTCAGTCAGAGCCGAAATCCCACAGCCGAAAACATGCAGCCGAGTCTGGATCTCTCAGAGCGGGTTTATCACTCACACAGTGGGATCGCGCTCCCTGAACTGCAGTAACGAGTGAATCCACCGGTCAAATACAGCTGAACCGCCTTGTCTTATCGTCTTATTGTCTTGCTGTCTTGTTTTATTTGAAAGTGGTTCATTCTCATCACAAGGCATTTTACATTCTTTTAAAAGACGATTCAAACACTTCAGTCGACTCACAGCTGTCGATTTGGCGATACTGACTCAAGTGACTCACACCCGGATCAGTTTAGTGAGGAGCCGAACCCTAAAAAGGATCCGAGTGTTACAGCTTTAGTATTGAACTCAAGCGAAGCGAACAGGCACATGAAAAAAACACAAACACAAACTTCGATATCAACGTAAGAGAAACCAGGCAAAGAGCCACGGGTCGCCACCAGGGTGCTAGATACTGCTACCGCTAATAATGGCAGGCAGGTAATCATGAAGAAATGCACTTGATTTTTTGGACTGCAGAATGTATTTTTGCCAGAGTATCAGTGACATTACAAGCCACCCACAAAGAAGCTGGGTCTTCTTCTCATTTCCTCTTTACACTTGCTGTCCTGGATATGTGAAATCCTCTCATGCCCTCTCCACCACTGCTATGCTGATGATGTTCAATTAATCCTTTTCTTCCCACCTTCTGACACTCAGGTTTCCAGTTGTATTTCAGCCTGTCTTGCTGATGTTTCTACACGGAAGGCAGCTGAATCCCAGCAAGACCAATCTGCTGTGCATCCCTGGAGCTAGAGGTCCTCTCCATGCCATCTGCGAGGTTCTCACCATCTCATCTGAGAAGTCCCTCTGAAGATGCATGAAGACATCCCAGCAAGACCAATCTGCTATGCATCCCTGGAACTAGAGGTCTTCAATATCTCATCTGAGAACTCTCAGAACTCCCTCTGAAGAAGAATGAAGCCTTGGTGTAACTCCAGTTGACCGGTTATGATCTTCAGCTCATGCTGAAAACCTGACTTGGTATTGCCAGTTTCTCCTTGACAACGTCCAGAAGACTAGTTTCTTCATCTCAAGGAAGGCCATCCAGGTACTTGTTTAGTATTTCAAGGCTGCTATAACATTCCTACCCCAAAGTGGCCTACCAGTCAAAGTTTTTGTACACACTAAAATTTTCTACATTTGCATGTTACTCACGTAATATTTATTAAAAATGTTCTCGGTATTCTTTGCCAACGAATATACTTACAGTATGTTTACTATTTGAGTGCCTTTATTAGGCAGAAAATGTCCTAATTTTATTAATCACTACTGACCTATGAACCACACCCCCCTATTTATAATGTGGATGCACTGTCATGACATATTTTCATTAATTGTTGTTCACTCAACAGTTTTCAGAGTTAGAATCAGAAAACTTCCCAGAGGGAACTGCTTAAATGCTTAACAACAATAAAAATCAAGACAGGCAGAGCAAGATTTAATTTTGACAAGAGGGATTGTGTGGGATAGAAGGTTGCATTTTGTTGATGGGGATGGATTCTTCCCTTTTTGGGGCCAAGATAGTTACAATTCATCGTCATATCTGATTCCTGGTCGGATTTTATCTTGAGACTCTACAATGAATTTAGAATAGTTTTTTTAAAGATGAGAAAATGAGGAAGAAAAACAGACTCCACATTGTTCCATTCACATAAAAACTGGGGTTTTTTTAACCTTGTTTGACATGCCTATGATTTGCAGCTGAAACTGCATTAAAAATCTTGGGCCCTGGGAGTTTGGCGCTTGAGCTTCACACCAAATATGTTTCTCTGTTTCTCGGTTTTGAAAAGTGAGGTGATTGAAGTTTAATGCCACAAGAAATGAGAGTCAGTTGGGTCAGTTGGAGCAGTAGCCATCATTTACAGATCTCACTGTTTTCAACTGAAATGATCACTTGTGAAATACTCTTCATGCCATTTCTCAGTCCAGGACAGTAATGAGGAACCCGCAACAATGAGAGAAACGATTGTAAGATTTAACCACAAGAGTAGTTACATTTCAGTCTTGGAGGAGGTGGACATGAATTGTGTTTCTGACCCGCCTGTTGTCTCCCTCGTGTAATCCTCTCGTGTTAAACAAAGTAGTCTGTCTGACCCGCACACCCCTGATCTCTTTGATATTTTGTGTTAGCTGCACCTTCTGTCATCCTGCAGCTCCTTTTCAAGGCCCCTGATAATTTGCATATCGTAACATTTACACCAAGTCTTTTATGATCCACGCCTTGGCCTCTTCATCTCATGAAAAGTCAACGCATGCTCCCTGTATTATAAATGGTTGTGACTGATCTCATGAAATAAAATTAGTTTTCATTTCTCTACTCAAAAAAAAAGTTAAATATGGTTGTTTGTCAATAAATCAAGCACTCTGGAAGGTTACATTTTTACTGCTTTGATCAAAACAGTCTGTAATAAAGACCAGTTTTTAGACCCGTAGATGGACTGTTTGACACAGTATGACATGCTGTTCTGATTATGCCTTTGAAATATAATTGCTATGCAAGGTTATACTGTATAACTGCCAAAGCTATTGGCGTATCCACAACAGCCTTTTATGTTTTTCCTGCCTCATAATGAGGGGTGCCTTCTGAAGATGTGGACCAGGGTTTAAACTCAAAACAAGAGGTCAGGAATGGAAAACGTGAACTACAACTGGGAAAAAACGTAAAGCATGAACCGTCTGGAGAAAGAACAGGTTGAGACATGAGACAACAGCAACCCTGGGAAGAGGTAGAGTTGCAGTATTGTACTGTAAAATTTATGGAACATTATGAAATATGTAGTTTGAAATATGAGTTTCCTACAAAAAAAATCTCTCTATATATACACATGTATGGAAGATATAAAACTGTTCATGCTTGCTTTTAAACAGCCCCACAAAATAAATAATTTAAACAGGGTTAGACTGAGGGGTCGATCGGCTCTGCTGGAGTTGTGTGCTGTCCTGGTCAATCACACATGCTCAAGGATATACAGTGTGACGTATGGAAATCTGCTCTTTCCCCATAGAGAAAGGAGTGAGTGTTCTGTCAAAACAAATACATTATCATTAGAACACCTCCAGTCACTCACATGGCTGGAAGTAATAAGACTACATAGTTGCCTGTGACGGCACTTTAGCAACTGCAGCAAAACTTTCAACAGGACAACATTAGACCAGAGTTCAGTTGATATGTGATGCAGAACCACAGCACAGCTATTTTCTAACATTTGCAGAGACAAGACTCACCTCTTCAGCAGCGATTCAATCGACCCGGTCTACGAAATCACACGTTGCATTGACTGTCTTCTGTGATTGCTTATCAATTTCTTGGTGTCGTAAACATCGACATCTAGCATCTCTTGGCAATGTCATGTCCGTCAACCAATCAGATTCTGTGTTTCTGATTGCATGTGTGTATGGCAGCTCTGACCTCAAATGAATTGTGTGTTAGAGTAACATGAGATTGACCCCTACCTCCTTTCTGCAGATCTATACTATTGGGCAGAACCTGAAACAGTGGTGATGTCGCCTCACAGTCAGGAGTTCCTGGGTTCACTTTCTGGCTGTGTTCAGTTCTCCCCATTAACACTGCAGTAATAGTTATGATAGTAGTAGTAGTAGTTTTATAGTAACATTACTGTTAGAGTAACATTAACACTAGAGCTGTGTTACAGCTACATTAATGTTAATATCAGAGTTAATCTAGATCAGGAAAGCTGGCTCTGTGGTGGGTGAGGAACTGGACAGCATGGAAACTGTGACTGAAAGGAGAAAATTGTCCAGACTTCAGTCTATCACGGACAATGTGGACCACACACTCCACAGGGTGGTGAACGATCTGAGAAGTACCTTTAGTCACAGACTGACCAGCTTAAGGTGCTCCACTGAACGCCACAGAAAATCCTTCCTTCCCACTGCCATAAGACTCCACAA
>JBBJLS010000041.1:15349937-15365769 GCA_037577275.1 Bryconaethiops microstoma | reverse complement strand
TTTTTCTTTTTCCCTATGTTCAGCAGTTTGAGGATGTTCATTTCTTTCAAGTCATTCAACAGTAGTTTGTCCTTTCAAAAATAAAAGTTCAGCTTTTTATTCTTAATCGCTTCTTTTGTCTGTCTGTGATTCTATCTGTCTGAGAAGTGGATAATTAGTGGTTTTATATATTACGAGTACCAGATTAACTCACTAAAGGTGGAAAATGATAAAAGACAGTTACTTTTAAAAAGAAATGAGTATTTATACAACTGTAAACATTTTATTTCTTTCTTTTAAGAAATAAACACATGAACATTTAGTTAAATAAAGCTTAATAAATAAGTTACTCCAAGTTTACATAGATTACATTTAAATGAAACAATGGATAAATAAAAACTTGACCTTTCTATCAGCTTTCAAACTTCTCTGCTGGAAAGCCCTCGAAGCTTTTTCACCTCTTTGACGCTAGATGGCAGTATCTATACGCGCATATACACTGTGCATTAATGTATTTATATATCCATCCAGCAGTTACAGCAGTCAAGCCACTGACAGGTGAAGTGAATTACACTGATGGTCTCTTACACAGGCACCTGTCGAGAGGTGAAATATTAGAGAGTGAGAGAACGGTCAGTTCTTGATGTGTTGGAAACAAAAAATGAATGATCATAAAGATCTGAGTGACTTTATAAGATAAGAAAAAACTTTATTCATCCTGAGGGAAATTCTTTTGTCATAAACATGCTCAATGCAGCAAAAGCAACAAGAGGAATAAAGATATACAATAAGAATTTAAAAGAACCGAACACTTTAACAAGATCAAGGGGGGGGGGGGGTTCCTGGGCAGTGGTCAGTTCCTACCACCAAAGTGGACCAATGACAGGGTCACAGACACCCGAGGGCTTTTGACCTTTTATATAAACATCATCGCTACACATCGTTGATGTAATATTCCAAAGACTCTTAACTGAGATATAATGGATTTTATCAGTAATATTAATTTGTCCATGAACCTTATTAACCACACCTGATTAAACTCATGAGTGAGTCGGTAAAGCCTTTGTGAGCTGAACTGACGGTTAGAGGAGAGAAAATGTCGACGTCTGCAGAACTGTGGTCCTCCAGGGACTCGTCACAGGTTTGGCACCCCTGGATTTGGGCTTAGATGGAACCATAGATTGTTCATGAGAGACAGAAGGTCATGGGCCTGCATTAAGGGAAGGATATCATTGGGCCATTGGCTCACTTCAGTGACGTCTTTATATTTGTTCATTTCAAACTCAGACAGTCTTCAGGTTGAGATGATTTAGGAATCTGAAAGATACGTATAGAAAAAAGCCGTGTTGCTTGTCAAGCCATGTAGCTCACTTGTTTAAGTTGTGACTTCAGAAACATGAGGTCATGGGATCAAACCAAAGTCTTTAGCTTTATGGCTTACATGGCAGACTTCATCTGAAAGTCAAATATCGAAAAAAAAAAAAGTGTGGGCTGCTTTGATTTAAGCTGTGGCCTCAGTACCCAAAAGTTGTGAGATCATACCTAAGTCTTTAGTTTTAAGTCTTGTATGTCACACGTCATCTGAAAGGCAAATAGCCAAAAATAAGCTGTGCCTCTGCCCTGTAGCTCACAGTTTAAGATACAGACTCAAAAACAGAAGGTTTTGGGGTCAAACCTGAGTCTTTAATTTGTCTTGCATGTCAAACTTCATCTGAAAGTCAGATATCCAAAAAATGAGCTGCGCTTCAGGCCTAGTTCTATAGCTCTCAGTTTAAGCTAAGGTCTCCATAATATAAGGTTGAGGGTTCAAACCCAAGTCTTTAATGTTATGCCTTGCATGTCACACTTCTTCTGAAAGTTAAATATCTTAAATACGTTTGTTGGCTTGTCAAGCCCGGTAGCTCACTACCATTAGCTCGGGTCTTAAAATTAGACGTATGTAGGATCTAATCAGAGTGTTACTTTTCATTTCTTGTATGTCACACTTTATCTGAAAAGATGTGTGCTTCTAGCCTAGATCTGCCTAGCCTAGTTTAAGCTACAGTCTCAAAAACAGAAGGTTGTGGGATCGAACCTGAGTGTATAATTTGTCTTGCATGTCACACTTAATCTGAAAGTCAAATATCTAAAACATGAGCTAAGCTTCAAGCCAAGCTCTGTAGCTCACAGTTTAAGATACAGTCTCCAAAACAGAAGGTTGTGGGATCAAACCCAAGTCCTTAGCTTTATGTCTTGCACGTCACACTTCATCTGAAAGTCAAATATCTTAAAAAAAGCATGCTGAACCATCAAGCCCAGCATCTCACCTGCTTTAGCAGTCATTTTAAAACCAGAAGGTCATGGGATCTAATCTGGCTTTTGTCTTGTGTGTCACATTTAATCTGAAAGGGAAATATCCAAAAAAGGCACAACATCTCTGTGATCCTGTGGCTCAGTGGAAAGGGTGTCGCTTCTGTAACCTGGCAGTTGAGGGTTCTAATCTGACCCTTTAGATTTATGTCTTCAACGTCAGACCTCATCTAAAGGTCAAATGTCCAAAAAAAAGGCAGAACTGCCGTGGGATCTTGTGGCTCAGTGGTAAGAGCATCGCCTCCATGACCTTACTGTTTAGGGTTCTAATCTGAAACTTTAGCTTTATCTCCTGAACATCAGACCTCATCTAAAGGTCAAATGTCAAAAAAAAAAGGCTTGAGTGCTGTGGGATCCTGTAGCTCAGTGGTAAGAGCAATGCCTCTAAGATTCAGAGGTCATGGGTTCAAATCCCTGGCAGGGGTCTCCACAAACATCAATTCCTAAGAAAGGGGGGGGGGAATTTAAGAAAGGGGGGGGCTAATAAAGAGACACAGATTGACTGCAGTCTGTAGTTAAAAACTACAAAGTGCACCTATATGGTAAGTAGTGCTGATGAAATGGTTGTATTTGGTACAGGCCAACATGTAGAATTATTCATTTGTAATGATTATTCATAATAATTATTAACAAATATGAATAATTATTAATAAAGAGATAACATATTAGGGGAGAAAAGAAGAGAGTTCTTCAAAAGACCTGCATCACCCTTGCTCACTAGTACAGACATATTTATTTTCCTAGAAGTTTTATTGACATTTGAATTGTCTTCATTCCCTCATTCCCATATTCCTGAACACTTGAATCAGGTAGATTTTTTAAAAGAGTTTGTAAATTACATAATTATAAACTATTCAAATAATTATAAATAATTATAAATACGTTATTATGTGCACTATTATTTTATTAAAATGTGCAGAAGTCTACTATGTGCAATATTGTGCAAGTTTCTAATCTGGTGCTAAAATATTTTCATCATATGCAATATCTTATTATTATGTGTAAAAGTCTTACAATGGATGAAAAATATTCTCTGTTACATACAATAACAGATTCCTAACCACTATTTGTGTTACTAGTAATTAATCTAAGAGTAACTTATTTATTAATATTAATACTCCAACATTTGTGTATATAGTACAGCAATGAGTATTTTCTGCAGAGTTTTTATTTGTCTAATTTAGACAATATATTTTATATTGTTCTTGTCTTTGTGTATGACTGTGCAGTCTTAATGAATCAATGAAGTCTTCTGATTCTGAATGTAAAGAACTCCTGCGATATCATTAAAAGCTGCAGGTTTGAAATGCCTTTATTATATTTCAGCTCCAATGGATTATCCATTTTTTCAGGTATTGGGATAACCTTTAAAATGGCCCGTAAGGTTTGTTAGCAAGGCCACTAACAAGTCTTTGTTCATCTGTGGTGAATCACCAGATAATGATGTTCGCCACTAGATGTCAGTGTTGAGCTTCTAGAAGTTCCATCCAGAAGCATGTTCTCTGCACCAGCAGCGACATGTGACAAATGAATTGTCAGATGATATCCATCAGTCACACAAAAAGCCATTTCCCCCCACAGCTCTGCTCCTATACAAAGCTTTCAGAGAAACAAGGCACAGAAACAGAGGCAAGAACACTCTATTGCACACGGCATCCATTTAGAATGAATGGGGCCATCGTTGGGAACAGCACCGCGTCCAGGCCTGATAGGTTTTAAAGGTTGAGCTGGTTGGGATTTAAAGGTCAGGGAGGCAATGGCTTTTGCTAGCAGTGAAGAAAAAGTAGTGGCCTCTTTAAACACATGGGATCATCACAGCTTCAACAACAGCCTTCGCTCTCAGGGCCAGGTTATAAGCGATATGGCCTCTAGCGATGCTAGCTCATCCAAGACATGGAGATCTAAAGTATGGCCATTGATTCTGAGTGTTATTCCAGGGATTCGCTCCATTGCATGCTTGTTTGCTCCTCTCTTGCTCCCTTGGCACGTTGAGGCTAATTTGCTGGCCTGAGTCCTGCTGTATGATGGCTCCGAGGAGACGCGGGAGTCCCAGAGCACTGCATAAGTAATAGCCTTGCTGAATGCAGGCACGGAATAATGGCTAATTCACTTCCCATTTGGGGCCGTAAAAGCCTCATTCCCACTTTGTGTAATTACCCAATTAAAGCTTATTCTGCAGATTTGTCTCTGTCACTCTCTTTCTCTCGTTTCTTTTGTATCTCGGCCCCCCTGACCCCAACCGAAACTGACAGATATTCTCTCAGTTCTGTCACTGAAAAGAAAAAAAAACATAAGCCCACATGAGCACCAGGCTGTTTTTAGCTTCACGTTTAATTAGTATGAAAACTCACTTCATCACAGCTGCCGATTGAATGGCGCACCTCAAAGCGGTAACTGCCCTGTCCTTTCTCTGTGCTATTCTATGTTAACGGGGTGACACTACACACAGATTTCAGCACAGTCTAGAGCTGAATCAGCATCGCTCTGAAACCAGATGTTCATTAACACCACCATGTACATTATGGTGTATCTCAAAAAGATGGTTTCTGGGTGGATGCCATGTGGACCATGAGAGGAACAGAGTGTTTTCAAGTTGCTTTCAGAGGCCAGATGGAACCAGGCCCAGTGACAAGTGTTGGCTAGGGCGTTCCATTGGGGCCGAGATCTCTAGAGTGCTGGAGTGGTTTTGTTATCCTGACCTCACTAAAGCTCTTGTGGATGAGTACAATCAAATCCTTACAGCAGTATTCTGAAAAGCCTGTGTAAAGCGATCCAAGAAGAGTAAAGGCTGTTACTGCGGCAAAGGAGGACAAATTCTCTATTAATACGTCTGATTTCAGTGGGCATTTTGACAGATGCCTGTAAAAATGTGAATACGCTGCATTTTTCTGAAGATGATAAAACATGTCATGTTTTATTTTCTTGGGGGTTCAAATGACGTAATCGAACATGGTTTCTGGTTGTGCATCAGCTGGAGTTCCAATAAAAAAGACAACTATGCAGACTACATAAAATTCAGGGCAAAAGTGGCATGACAAACTTGGTCTCTCATTGAACATAACAAATAAATCCACAG
This sequence comes from Bryconaethiops microstoma, assembly GCA_037577275.1. NCBI lineage: Eukaryota > Metazoa > Chordata > Actinopteri > Characiformes > Alestidae > Bryconaethiops > Bryconaethiops microstoma. The sequence continues at coordinate 15,360,365 of JBBJLS010000041.1, read as the reverse complement.
AAGACTGGGAGAATCTAGCCATGTAAAAGAAATAGCACAACTAACTAACTAACCATCCATCCATCCATCCATCCATCCATCCATCCATCTATCTACCTATCTACCTATCTATCTAGCATAGAGGTATATTGGTATGCTTTAGGTAAGTTCAACTGTGGTTCATCTGCGGCTGATACTGACAAGCTGTAGACACTGTTTATCTAAATACCACAGTCATTTAAAAAGAACACAGATTGACAAGATTCTAAGCTAAAAACAGACTTAACCACAGTCTTGCTCCCGATCTCGACAGTTTAGAGTCAGTTTTAATAAAGTGTGATGTTAGCAAGTAGAAAATGACCCATAAGAGCATCGCTATATAGCTAAGTTAAGTTAACTAAGGTAATATTGTCCTTAACATGGTATGAATATCTATTAAAACATGCTGTAAAAAACACAAACTACAGCTGTGGAAAAAAATAAGAGACCACAGCAAAATGTTCAGTTTCTCAGGTTTGATCCTATCTCTCCTAATTTCCAAATCATAAAAATATTTTGACAAAACATCAAAATAGGAGAAATGATGCAGTGTTTACAGAACTTGAATAATTCTAAGAAAACTAATCTCTCGTTCACTCAAAATGGCAATAATTACCTCCAGTGAACCTTCAGTAGTTTTACCATCCAACTGGTCTCATTGTGAGAGGAGAGTGTCGATTACAGTAGTGTATTTTATACTTTTCCTCATTAAATAAGATTTGTTTCAGGTTGTCGCCTAATCAGTACCTCAAAAACAGAATGTGGCGTTTTGTCCAGAGCTGTATTTTTAAAATACACCATTTTTCTTATGTTCTGGATCGAGACTTCAAATAACTGCACGGGAAACCACTCTTCAGAGTTGGATTGAGCAGGTTCTGGTTAGCTAAATGTCCCTGCTGTTCATCCTATTCAGTCTGAAAACACTGCTTAAATACTGAGGTCAACTATATTGGTTGTCAGCATATAAATTTAGTCAAATTAATAAAAACCCCAGGGCAGCACTGCATCAAACAGCTCAAAGAAACAATATAACTGCATGAAGCCAGATGTGCAATACAGCATCACCACTTACTATTTCACACTTTGAGTCTATTTTTTTGCCACTTGCTAGATGTTTCTAGGAATATTACCTCCTGTATAACGGAGTATCAAAACAGTATAGTTCAGCAACTGTAGACTGTGTGATGCTCACATGGCTACAGCTGCTGAACTGTACTGTATTGTGATTGCACTAGTAGTTCCCTGTAAAACGAACACAGGGAATTCAGACATCTTAAGGGAGATCCATACCATAAAGAATGACGGTGTTCACTACGCTATTCCCTACAGAGTTCTCTTACAGCTGAACACTGTCATTCTTTATGGTATGGATCTCCCTTAAGATCTCTGAATTCCCTGTGTTCGTATCTCCCTGTGAAGAGAGATAGGTGTTGATATAATAAGTTCTTTCCCCTTAAAGTGTGATTCCACTCCAGCTTTGTGAAACTATAACATGAAAGTTTGGTCGTCAGTGTCATTCTGATGGTTAAGCATTTTGCATTTTACGAAGGACACAGTCCATAAACCGTGCATTAAGGTTTCATGCATAACACGCAGACAGAATGTTTGAGATTTGTGTCTGAAACTGCCACTAAAGGCTTAGTATATTGGACCCTCACTCAGTGTTTATAACAGCATCACGTGGAAAAATGTCTCACATACTACATTTAGCATGACGTGTGGGCCATAATTCCAGAGTGAGTCATTCCACTTTGATTTTCAGAAGTGATATAAAAGGCTGTGATTTATGAGCATGTCCACAGTGTGCTCCATGTGACTGTACCGCATGTTTTAGAACAGCATGACATTTCCACTGTATTATTATAATTACAGAATAGGACTGTAATGGAAAGGTGTGTGGGGGTGGTGAACAGATAATAGAAAAGTGTGTGTATGTGTGTGTGGTTGGGAGACCATGCTGAGTGGAATTATGAGGAAATGAACGCTCTAGACCTTATTCATTCACCCCCGCATGAACGGTTATGAATGCCTTTTCAACATATTTTTCCCCAAACATACTGAACACATGCAGTATACAACTGTTAAGCGCCTGAATATATATGGGACTAAATACTGATACTTTCATTATTTACTTGTGTTTAGCGAAGAAATAAAGGCTTTAGTGTTTACTCCCTCTTGAATAAAGTCCACGGTGTGTTGTGAGGCTGCACATATTGTTACACATACCAGTTGTGATATGCCTCGCTATATATGAAAATGCATTGGTGAAGAGACACTTCGGCATGGTTAAAGTTATTGGCTTGCATTAATTGTACCAAAATAATTTACCGTTGTTGGATTACATGAATGCCTTGATTCCTCAAATGTGATTAATTGAGATGCCCACGGCATACACTGATTGGAGTGATCATTTGCATATTACAGCCTTCTGCCAAATCAGCACTGCAAAGGCCAATTGTGTGATAATGACTCAAAAAAAGATGCAGACAGGTGACACATTAAATGAACAACAAGAATAAATGAATGGAGAAACAAGTGCAGATGCCTGTAAGTACACTCCATGATAGGATTAAGCAATTAACTGCCACCCGACCATGCTCTGTGGCCTGTGGAAACAAGCTAAGTGGGGCCAGTTGCTCTCAATTTCTATGTCAAGAGGAAAAGATCTACTTTAAAAGATTGCTGTAGCACAAATGGCAGAAGCTTCAGTTGCAAAGACTGCTCTACTGGCTAGTGTTTCAACCGGAACGGTGACTAAAGTGACAAAATCATTTAGACCTGTGGTAATGTCATCAGTAAACAGGGCTGGAAACTGTGGCCTGAGAAGCTTGTGTGGTAATGTGATGGTTACAAAATGCACATAAGAGTGTTCAGTTGTGTGAAAACTCTCATCTCTACAGAGAAGTGGAAAAAAGATAAGATAACCCTTCTATAAAATATATATATATATGGTAGACCCCCCCCCCCCACAGACTTTTTCTTAGAACCCAACAAATAATTGTTCGCGGAAACTGCAGTTATCCTCTGCATTTTCTTTGCCTTTTTCACGGCAATATAGCGTTTTTTATGCATTTTAGTGACAAATGATTAAAAAATATTTACTAATTTTCTAACATAAATATTAACAACAATTCAGCTACATTTCCATAAAAAATATAACTGCATACATTTTTGGTACTGTCCAGAGTACACAAAGAAAGCACGTCTTGGGATGGTGGAATACCCACTGTACTCAGAAGCGGGAGGTTTGAAAGTAGCCAATCCGAGAGCATTATTCATTTCTCCTTGCTGCTGATTGGCTGCTGCCCTGTGACGCATCTCTGCAGTCCAGAATTCCCACATCAGAACAGTTTCCCACGTGGAAACTCTTGAGTGTTCTTGTGTTTTTTGTTTTGTTCTTCTTACTATAAATTAAATTACATTATTACTGTATTTACCTGCTTATACCTAAGAAAAGGACAGCGCATACCAAAGAAAACACCCCGTGCATGAATTAGAGTACAGTCAATTATGAAACTCCAAAGTGTTCAAAAGTATTCTGAAATATATGAGAATTATATTGTGAAATACAGCTCACTATTGTGAAATATTTTGCATTCTGTTATATAAATTTACTTATTATTGTGAAAAATGATTTCATATTTTACTTATTATTGTGAAAAATGACCTCATATTTATGAGGTGACCCTGACACTAATTGACAGACGAAGAAATTTGCTCTACAGAATGAATGGGCACAAATTCCAACAGAAACTCCAATATCTTAAGGAAATCCTTCCAAGGAGAGTGGAAGCTGTTATAGCTGCAAAGAGGGACCAACTCCATTTTAAGGTCTGTGTATTTAAATGCAATATTAAATGGTCAGATGAATCATCCGTCCTTCACCGTATTCACTGCAAGTGAGTGAATGAGTGCAGCACATACCAAGAGAAAGGTACAGGCCTGAATCCTTGACCCTGCACTGAGTGTGTGTCCAGTGGTTCTAGTACATTTCAGGGTACAGTTTGGCTCCCCTTATGTGGTCTCTTCACCACTACTGTTGTCTTTTGACTGGGGGAATGATGCATTTAGGCTGTTCTGGCACACTAATAAGGCACTTTATGTTGCTATTTTCTTTAATATCTGTATATGGTGAAGCCCTAGTGTGTTAAATGACAGGAACTGTGTGGCTGTTTCTAAAGTAGACTGTTCGACGTTGTGTCTCCAGCCGGGGTTGACAAGGAAGTGTTCAGGGACTTCTCACTTTGAAGTGTGGGACTCCATTCCTGTGCAGGGCTTTTTTATTGCTCCTCTGCAGGCTGTGTGTTGGAGATAGTGAGAACACAGCCTAAGCAGGTGAACACAAACTCATGGGAAATTTGTAAATCTGTGTGTCTGCATGTGCATTGTTACAGTAGCAAAGTGGACAGTAGCAAAGAGTGTGTGTGTGTGTGTGTGTGTGTGTATATATATATATATAGACACACAATATGTACACCCTTGGGGTGTTCAGATAACTAGCAGCAACAGACATTGATTGATACACAAGTAATATTCATTCGACCAGAAAATTGCACGAAAAATATTGCACATGAAAGAACCATTGCGCTTACCAGTCCTCGGTGTGTAGCATTCTGGCCTTACCAAACTGTGTAGAATTCTGCCTCACCACACTCACCACACTCACCACACTCACCACACGAGCATAGAACACAGCTCCACATTAACCCCTCAGAGATCGTTTCTTTCCCTCTAAGCACTCTCGGCTGCACGGAACTGGTGTGGGTGAGTTCGGGCAAGACATGTCTTTGTGCCTGCAACTGTTCCACTGTTATGGAAATGAATGCAGCAAGAAGGTGGGCTGCTTAGGAGTGTGTGTGGGTTGCAGTGGGTTTTTAGAGTTGGACATTAGCCCTCAGTCTCAGAGGTTAGTAGCTCAATTGTAGAGTTTTTCTTTTATTCTCTCCCAAATTCAGCAAATGGTAACTTGTCATCATGCAGCAAAACATAGAAGTTCCCCTGGTTTGTGTTGATGTTCGAGGTGTCAGACGTCATGCTGAGCTTTGGTTGGTGTTTCTGTGTCATGTAGATCCAAAGCTATTATAATTTAAAAACATGTAAAAATAATAAGAAGAACCACTACTGGGGTTTTAAAATGGTGTCATACACAAATTAACATATAGAACAAAAATGAACACATTTCTTGTATTTTAGGTTTTAAAGACGAACCCGGGAGAACTTCCACTTGTCTCCGCTCACGAGTGGGTGGGGAAAACCCACAGAGGGAGGGGCTCCAAAGAGCGGCCGAGTGGCGGCGCGCCGAGAGAAAGTGCAGCAAACGGCGAGAGTGTAGGAGAACAAACACCGGTTCTAAACTGTTTTACACCATTTATATTTACTGAAATCAGAGTTTACTGATACACTGAGTTCTGAGGGTAAACACCGGTTCTAGACTGTTTTACACTGTTGTCTCAGAAACTGAATCTTGTGGGTAATCCTTTAGAGAAGAGTAGAAGCTGTTATAACTGCAAAGGTGGACCAACTCCATATTAAAGTCTATGGATTCGAATGCAATGTCATTAAAGTCCCTGTTGATCAAATAGACAGGTGTCCCAATACTTTTGTCCATATAGTGTATATGATGTAGTGCAGCTTTAAGTGATAGACAGGCAAGAACAAATACTCTTGGTGGGTAAAACAGGTATCAGTGAGGCGTGGAGGTTGTATGTTAGAGACAATGCATGCAGTGCTTAATAAGGAGAATGCAAACTCAAGGGAAACGTGAAAGGGTGTGAGTGCACATACGTGTGTCTCTGATGAAGATTTATATACAAACAAGTGAGAGAGAGCGTGTGTGTATGCATGTGTTTAAATCTCAAGGGCAATGGGAAATCTCTTGTACATTTTAGGACCAGTCAATACTGTCCAGTGATCACTAAATGGCAAAGAAACTTCACCAAACTTCTCCTCTTTCAATATAAAGCTAATGACCGAGAGAAAAGTAATCTAGCAAGCATTACCATGCGTGCAGGCTAGTCCATCTATCTGTCAGTAAGTGAGACATGAGCCTCTTTCACACAAGCACGTTCACCCAGGAATGTAAAAGTAATTAAAAGGAAAGAACTTGAGTGTGAACACAAACCGGATTCAAAATCCCCTCAATGTATTCTGCACACGACCCATTACAATACCCATAAAATTATGTGTGCATAAATATGAAGGCAGCCATCAAAGCCTTGCATTTTGTGTATGAAGAAAGATGTGAAAAAAAAAATACTCTGCATGGCTTTTGTGTCCTTTTGTGTGTGTGTGTGTGTGTTTTTTTTTTTTTTACATGATTCAGAAACAAAAGAGCTTCTGGTTGTTCCCTCTGAGAATGTCACCTTCTGTTTACTGAGAAACTAAATAAACCCTCCAAAATCTTGAGTAAAGCCTTCCAAGAAGAGTGGAAAGCTGTTATAGCTGTAATAGTGGAAGCAACTCCATATTAAAGTGTATGTATTTGAATGCTGTGTCATTAAAGTCCCTGTTGGTGGAGTCAGGCGTCCCAATACTTTTGACCATACAGTGTACATTATATATGGAAATGGTGTTACTTTGCATTTATAATGCATATGGAATATGACCCCACTCCTTGACAAGTTATAAAACAATCCTGGGTGTGTGTTTCTTCTGTTTGGAGCTTCTAGAGATCTGCCTTACAGCGACGAGACCCAGGGGAGCTGGATGCAGACCATGCAGGCAGTTCTATAGATGCCTGCTGGGTGTCCTAGCAGCTCCCCGAGCTTCTCCTATAAAGAGCGTGGAGCTCCAACAGCGCGGTGGAGGCTGCGGAGGGGGCGGCGGGGAGCACCATCTGTAGCCCAGCCTCAAGCCTGCCGCAGGGGATTCACTCTTTCACTCCCTCTCTCCATCAAACACTCACACCAGCACGCCGACACACAGACAGATACAGAGAAGTAACTGATTCAGACACAATAGGCACTGACAATAGACACTCTTTCATTGTGTTTTTTCCCCTTGCGAGTGTTTCCTCCTTCTCTTCTCTTTCTCTTCCCCTCACCCTAGACCGCCCGTCTCGGAAGAGTTTAGAAATCTTTTTCTCTGTCTCTTTTTTTGAACATCACTTCACTTATTCTCTTTTTGTTGAGGTGGTTGGAGCTGGAGCCCACGTCGGATTCAAAAGCGGAGTGGAGGGCCTGCAGCAGGAGAATGGGAGGGATAGGGGGCTTTTGTTGGATCTGTATTTGAAAGAGCAGTGCTGTCTTGAAACAAATGACAAGTTGCTGGTAAACAGAGAAAGAATATTTCATTTAATCTTTTGGAGCCTTGAGGACATAGAGAAAAAAAATATTACACGCATGTACATGGACAGGCAGGGCTGGACTGGGCCAAAAAAATTGGCCCGGGCATTTTGACCCTAGACCGGCCCACCAGGCTGTCGTTCCTGAGGGTGGGGGTTGCTGTTGATGGGATTCTGCCCCGGGGCCACTCTCGCTGTCGTTCCGGGGAGGGGGGGTGGGTGGGTGCTGATGGGATTCCATACCGGCTCAAAATTACCATCAGCCCACCAGGCAGCCCGGTATGCCCGATGGCCAGTCCAGCACTGTGGACAGGTATCACAATAAATAGAAACCCATCTTAATCCAATCTTGAAATCGTTATTTTTGACAAAAATCATATTCATTATCTGTAACCACTTAATCCTTTCTAGGGTGGCAGGTACTCGGAGCCTATCCCCGGGTCTATGGGCGTGAGGCAGGGACTCACCCACACACACACAATTTAGAATCCCCAATTCACCTGACACACATGTCTTTGGACTGTGGGAGAAACTAGAGACCCCAGAGGAAACTCACGTCACCACAAGGAGAACATGCAAAGTCCACACACACCAGGACCCAGATTCAAACCGCCAACCCTGGAGGTGTGAGGCAACAGTGCTACCCACTGCACCACCATGGGCCCCTTTGACAAAAGCTGCCTCTGAAATTTAAACCCTTTAAAAAAAAAAAACTCTGAAATTCATTCACCATGCAGACATTTGCATCTTCTCATTTCAAACTTAGTAGTTTTTTCAAAGTATCGTACATTTACAAAGACCTAGGGTTTCCTGAAGGTAAGTCTGCGAACCTATATGAGCAGCTTAAATGGAGATGCCACTGATTTTCCAAAATTTTGCAATAATTCCAGAGTTGTGCAGTAAAAGTGTCTGACTTTTCTAGAACATAAACAACATACAAAGCAATAGAAATCTAGTTAGCACGAGTGCTAGCTCGAGCTTAACATCATGTTTTCTTCATTTTCAACAGTGATTTAATGAGAAACCAGCTCTTTTATCAGGCGAAACCTGTTAGTAAACTGCTCCTGAATCCTCACTGCCTCCTGGCACGTTATGTAACTGGAGTCGACATCTGTTAGATCATTTCAGTGTGTTCATATGTTTGACTGGGGTTTATCTACGGCTAGGCTGTGACTGAAATGGATCTCTACTCACTAAAACATGCAGATTCATAAATGAAGTTGTACACTGTCGTCTTCAGTTTGTCGTCACATAAGCAATCCAACATTCATGTTATTCGCTTGTGAGGCGTCAGAGGGCTTCGATCTTTAAAGCTATTATAGACATGATGTAATGTTTTTAAGAGAGGGTGAGGAACAAGTGAAACTTTTAAATAAGCCACACATTTCATTCTTGGTCCAGTGAATTTCTAGTAGGTGCTGTAAAGAACATTAAAATCATTTGCAATTGTGCTCAGCTGCACTTTAACCGTACTGATAACTCAGAATGTATCAATAAACTCTGATTTCAGTAAATATAAACAGTGTAAAACAGTCTAGAACCGGTGTTTTCCCTCAGAACTCAGGGTGTATCAGTAAACTCTGATTTCAGTAAATATAAACAGTGTAAAACAGTCTAGAACCGGTGTTTACCCTCAGAACTCAGGGTGTATCAGTAAACTCTGATTTCAGTAAATATAAACAGTGTAAATCAGTCTAGAACCGGTGTTTGTTCTCCTACACTCTCGCCATTTGCTTCTCTTTCTCTCGGCCGTTCTCCGGAGCCCCTCCCTCTGTGGGTTTTCCCCACCCACTTGTGGGCGGAGACTATCCTGAACGTTCTCCCGGATTCAAAGATCTTGTGTTTTTTTCTTTTTGTTTCTAAAACCTAAAATAAAAGAAATTTGTTTATTTTTGTTCTTTATGTATATTCGTATGTGACACCTTTATTAAAACCTCAGTAGGGGTTATTATAATTATTATTATATGTTTTTAAATTACAATAACTTTGGTTCTGTGTGACACAGGAACACCAAACAAACACCTCGAGCATCAAAACAAACCGGGGGAACTAACATATAAGGAGCTGTTGATGACAATTCACCATGTGTTGCTCGTCCTGCTCGCATTCTTAGGGTTAAGCTGTATAATCAGATGTAACGGTCTGGTTGGTCTTTCTTGGTGACCTTAGCTTGCACTGTGTGCAAATTCTGCTTGTGCCTGCGTGTCCTTCACTGAACCAGTGATATGCAATCATCCATAAACCCTCAGTCATGGAGAACACACACACCTCTCTCTTGGGCAGGGTCAACAGACAGATTCATCAGTGACTGCCATTATACAGAAACGCTTTTATATATGACAGCAGTGACAGCCGGCTCTTATATGATGTTATCACCCTCATAAAATTTCACGCCTTTTCGTGGTCAAACAATTTGTCTGTCACCTTCTGCCTCATTCGCCACTGGTCAGTTTTAAAAGACAGGCATTGGTTTTTTTGCTATGTCTTGGTTAAATAAAAATGCTGGGCCATCTATAAATACATAGTCTTTCCCATTATTCTTAATGGGACTGTTATAAGAAGGCATTTGTTTTTATTGGCGTGGAGGTGAAGGGAAGCAGTCGTAATGGACACTGCCTGGACTTGGATTGTGACTCAAAGCCCACATCACCACACCTGCTCTCCAAAGTTCATTGCCATTAAAAGGCAGTGGTGCGTGTCATGATGACCAGCTCATTTTCCCTTAAGTGCTCATTAAGAAGTGTGATTCATCATCATAAATGTAGTAAGTGACAAGTCTGTGTTATCGTGTCAGATGATGCGTTGGAGGACTGCTGGGCTCTTGGCGGGGGACAATAGTTTCTTTTTTTGCTGCAGCAGTACCTCGGGAGTTCTTCAGAGACCAAATTAGCCGTATTAACTCTAACCCTCAGATTGTATAGGTAACCTCTGATTTCAGTAAACATAACCGGTGAAAAACAGTCTAGAACCGGTGTTTAGTCTCGGAACTCGGAGTGTATCAGTAAACTCTGGTTTCAGTAAATATAAACAGTGTAAAACAGTCTAGAACCAGTGTTTACCCTCAGAACTCAGAGGGTATCGGTAAACTCTGATTTCAGTAAATATAAACGGTGTAAAACAGTCTAGAA
>JBBJLS010000041.1:15334822-15346874 GCA_037577275.1 Bryconaethiops microstoma | reverse complement strand
CCGAACCCAGAGAACTTGTTAGTGACGTCCTGGATCACCTTCACGTTTCTCACAGAGTTAAAGATAAATTTGTTAGTGTACAAAACTCCCACTGAAATTTATCTTCAGCCCAGACAGACGGTCGAGCTTGTACTTCATTTACTTCCCAGTTGTTAGTTTGCATCTTCATTGCTTTTTTGGGTGAGGACAGCAAAAACAGTGGCCTCTTTTCATGCTTACATGACATTTTGACCAATCAGAAAGCAGCGATGCAGTCAGCTCGGCTGCGACCTACTTTTAGCCATGCCGTCGAACAGCTCGGGTACGACTTGAGTACGGGTTGCTTTAGTTGTAATTGAAAAACTTTTGCAGTACAGCGCAGTTCCTTGTGCCAGTGGAAAAGTGCTTTAACAGTTTGGACCATATTAAAATATCGCCTGGAATTCTACACACTAGGCACAGTAATCAGAACTCAAATACACATATTGAAGCACAGCCCTCATCTAATAATCGTGGTTGAATTAATTTCACTAGTGGTTAACAGTTCGTCTGGGTGTTGCAGAGCCTGTTCGCTGGGGAGGCTGGACATTAGCATCTACAAATACTGTTTGTTGGTACTGGTGGGCGAGCGCTGGACTGTGATAAATGCTAAAAGGCCATTCCCATGGGGAGAAACCTGTGTGAGACGGGGCAATAAACTGTTTAGCACCATGCTTGTATGGGACACCCCTCAGGCACAACCCCGCGTTAAATCCCGACCCTGAATGGGGCTTAGGGAGCCGAGATGGCGACATGTGGTCCCCCACAAAAACAATGTTTGTTTTACAGATTCGGAGTTTGATTTTGTCTCCGTGGAGCGGAATGGGCCTGTGTTGCCATAGTACAGGCGCTGGCCTAAGCTGCTACATGGTAACGGGTCATCCCTGAGTCTCTATTGGGAATTCCGGGGCAGGGGTCTTCCTCTGACAAATGGGCCTTTCTTTACGGAGATGTGGGAGGGGTGGAAAGAGGGGGGGTGTCTGGGATGATGAAGGACCATCAGGATAGAAGGTAATACCCTTTTTGTTCTCTTATGGATTATATAGCCATAAACAAAGAAGCATGCTGAATCAAAACAAAAGAGAGGATAAGGAGCGGCGGGGCGGGGCGGTGGTGCGGCCGTGGCTCTACTTCAGATGGCCCTCGATCTGATTTCCCAGCAAGTGGGGATCTCCATCATCAGCTCCGTACGTGTGAAACACTGATTAGCTGAGCGCCTGCATAGAGGACCAGTAGTAGCACTGCCTGCTTCCTCCAAAACTGAGAAAGGGAGAGGCTGGAGGAGGGGTGGACTCATTTTACATCCAAAAAAACGGGGTCGAACCAGTCCATCCTCTCCAGCGGGGAATAACAGAGGAACTGACATTTCCCTGAGAGCAGTCGATCACATACGAGCACAAACCCAGAACAAAAAATGAGCATGATCCACACCAGAGGTCCCCAACCATCGGGCCGCGCACCGTTCTCGGTCCGTGGGTCGTTTGGTACCGGGCCGCGCAGAAAGAGAATAAAAATGTTTTATTGATCATCAGAGTCTGAAAGATCTTCTATTTAGAAAAAAACGCTCGTCTCGGTCACGTGATACGGTACGTCAAAAAAAATTTAGCCCACAAGCTAGTAAAAAAAGACACTTTGTTTTTAGTTGTATCAGTACCGGTCCATGAAAACATTGTTTTACATGAAACTGGTCCATGGTGCAAAAAAGGTTGGGGGCCGCTAGTCTACACCACCAGTGCTCAGTGAATGGGAATCTGACCACTCAAGGCCCACTGGTCAGGAAGGAGAAAGGTAAAGAAAGACGTAATCTCCTGAGGCGACTGCCGGACGCAGTCATTCTTTAAGCACAGTTCGGAATGGAATAACCAATCCAGCAGTCCCTTCGCTGGCATGCACAGGTGGTAGTAAAAACAGGAATTCTCCACGTAATGATCGGAAATCAGGCGCACTATTTGGCAGTGAAAGCTGTCAGAACTTTTGAGGGTCAATGGAGATCATTTAACTCGAAACGACTCCTGAATTTCTCCCCAAACCCCGTCCCGCAGCTTTCTCCGGAAACACCCCGTCCAGCACAACAGGAGCAACCGTCTAGACTGTTGTTTTCGTTGGCTTTTTTTGTTTTGTTTTTTTAAAGAAGCACTAGATACGTAACACACAGCATCGAACTGGCAGCCATCAATAAATACACAACGTACGCAATATTAATAAATACGACATTACGCCATGGCTCCCTTTCTGCTAGCTTAAGAACTATCTTCAATGAAGTCTATTACGCGTAAGGAAATACAGTATATGGGCTTTTGAAATAGACACTGGAGAAACAAACACAACTTGAGACCAACAGAAACAAACGAAACAAAACAGCTCGTATAAGGGAATGCCATTAGGAACCGCAAGCTTACTGCAGATGAGGTGCAGGAGTCACGGCACCGCAGGCGTTGGTAATGGTAATGTACTGCATTTTACCATAAAAAATACACAAAAAAACAAAACAACCCCCCCCCCAAAAAAACAACCCACTGAATCAGACACAGAAGATCCCCGAAGTGTCATTGTGCACTAGAATTGTACAACAGACAATTTCACATAGATTTTCGATTAATAAGGACAAGGCTTTACAGCACAGTAAATCACGAATCCCCAATTTGTTCGGTACCATTTCTTTTAGCTCTATTACATACGGACAGATCAGTTCAGCTATCTAATATACAAAGAAAGAGAATACTGAACACTCCACCACAGTTGCCTCAAGACAACACGACGCTCCTGATATTCATCGCACCAAATTCAAACACATAAGTCCAATTTCTTTCTGTACAGTCGGCCTCTTCTTATCAACATTTTTTTTTGCACAGTTTTGGGATTCATTTTTTGATGCCAATGGAACACATTCAATATCATCATCATACACTATATGTACAAAAGTATTGGGACGCCCGACCATTACACCAACAGGGACTTTGATTTAAATATATTCCAGTTCCTACCAAAGGTGCTGGATGGGGTTGAGGTCAGGACTCTGTGTGGCCAGTCAAGTTCCACACTGAACTCCTCCAGCACGTCTTTATGGAGCTGCTTTGTGCACTGAGACACAGTCATGCTGGAATAGAAAAGGTTCTTCCCCAAACTGTGTCCACAAAGTTGGAAACATGATGTTGTACAAAATGTCTTGGTGTGCTGAAGCATTAAGATTGTCCTTCACTGGAAGTAAGGGGTCTAGAGCCCAAACCCTGAAAAACAGATGTGTCCCAATACTTTTGTCCATATAGTGTACGCCAACTGGAGATGCACAGTGTTCTGAATGTATGGTGGTATTTACACACATACTGCCAAAGTTGTAAGCAAGCAATGGTGACAGTTGCAGTGTCTGGCGTGAGTGTTTGATATTCCCTTACGTCTCTACACAGACGTTCCCAGACTTCTGGGACAGAATGAAGATACAGTGCATTAAACTATATAGAAAAAAGAAAGTCTTGATACAAAACAACATCTGTCATACATTCACATCTACACAAAATTACAAAAATATGAAAAGAGTGTATGTCTGATGTTACAGTTTTACTGAAAGGACATAAAAGAGATGCTCCTCTGAAAAAAGAAGAAGAAGGAAAAAAAAACAAAAAAACAAAAAACGGTGTGTGCGCACGCATTGTACAAAAACATAAAATCTTCCCCAACAGGAGAATGACCTGAGAGCATGACAGTGGTGTTGAGGTAGGTTATTAAAAAAGAAAGAAAAAAGGATATAATAAGCACCAGGGCACTGTGGAGTACTGGAGGATAAAGGTGGTCCTGCTTAAAAGAAAACACACCCTCAAGGCCCTAGGAGAAGCGCTAACTCAGCACTGAGCAAAGACTCGTATCTCTCAGGCCAGCAGGAGAGATTCAGAGGCTGTATGAGTGGCAGAGTGGCACAGAAGAGTCTTTCATGGACTGTATTTTGTCGACGCTATATTGGACGCTCCGGGAACCGACTGGTCGCTTGGTATGCATGTGGCATTCGAGCCAGGTTCGTTCTACCAGGTGAGGTTCTGTTAGTTCATTCGTAAAGGATCTGAATGGCCAGTTCATAAAGCATCTGTGTAATTTATCCCAAACGAGCACACATTGGACACAACATAGTATAGACCAGGGGTCTCAAACATAGGGTGGACCATTTTCAAATTAGAAAAAAATGTATTAGTCTTTTATTATTTTTTGTTATTATTAACAGGGTGACTTTCTATTTTAGTTTTTCGACACAGTGAAAAAATATTATGAAAAAATGACTGTATTTTGACCTCAAAACTACACATTTTTGAGAGTTCAAATTTAAAAAAATTTTTTTAATCCATTTCATTTAATACCACTGAAAATATTCTTGCAATCAAGAGGTTGAAAAAAATCTTTTAGGATTGCTTAAAGCGCTGGTACGCCAAAAATGTTTACAATTTTACTTCACCAGTCCGGCCCGCGAGACCTTCCATTTGGACCCATTTGGCCCGCAGCGGAAACGAGTTTGACACCCCTGGTACAGATACTTTATGCAACAGATATATTTTGGCTATTGTCATAAATAACACCACAATATGCCACTGGTATCATTAGAAGTTCTACCATATTGAACAACCGCAGATATGATATAAACAACAACAACCATAGTATAGTAGTGTTGATGTGGTGTAGTGGTCATCTGGTTGTTGTTGTAATATGATTACATGATATATGCAGTTCTTCAGTCTATCATATTAGTACTTCTACTAGACGGAAGAACTGCATAAATCATACAATACAATCCTGTAAACAACAAAAACAGTGTATATTAACTCTATATACTGTATACTAGTGTTGATGTAGTACAGGTTCATCAAGTGAGATGGTGTGATCCCAAATACTACAAATACTAGTTTAATCACATTTTCAGTAGTGATAAATTACCTATATTTACTATATAATGTGTATAAAGTAGTATTTCTACTACTTTATGCACATTTTCAGCAGTGGTAAATAACCGCGATTTTGTAATTTATTATTATTAATGTGTAGTTGCACCACTTCACTTTTTGAGTGACAAATTGTCTACCAGCATAAAACCTATGAAATATATACCAACACACTGAATATATTCTTGCAGAAATTTACATCATGTCCATTTGAATAAGAATAAGAAAAATATGAATTGTATTTTATGACCAATTGGGTTTTTTTTCATGTGGTAGTAATGTTTACTGATACATTTTGTTCCAACTCATTCATAATCCTCAAGAGAAAAAATAAATACTGTGATACATATCATGTTTTTAAACTTTGGATATTTGTACACATTGGACATGTTAGTAATATGTCTATCAATAACAACAATATTTATGTTGGGGCCATATATTATAGTTTTTGTGCTTAAATGGCCAGTACGGCAAAAATGTAATACCAAAATACTTCAAGAAATGTTCACAAATTTACATTACAATTTATATTTTCTGATATCTTATAAACTGGAACAGACAAATAAAAGCCACTATTGTTACATTTTAAACAATGCCTTTTAAAACTATGAGTACAAATGATATTTAATCAGTGTTTAACATGCTGCACTGCCCTAAATAGTTATACGGGTCTATTTATGCTCTATTGTAATGAAACATGCAGTTGGTCAGTGTTTTTTAAGTACTGATGATATTACAATAAGCTCAGAAAGTCTTTCTATGGCATACTGTGGCGCAATTCATCATAATAGCGATATATGTCATCATTCTGCCAGCTGTTTGAAACCGTGTTTATCTACAGTGTTTTAGGGATATACATTCTATGCGAGTGCGTCCAGGCACAAAGGTGAACCAGGTGAAAAGTTGTAACCGTCACATGATGTAAATAATTCAGGTCTTAAGGCCAAAAACAAGAGTGGATCCCACATGACTCAAACGTGTGCATGATCTCTGCATCAGTGAAATATTCGGATTGGGCCACATCGTTTATTTATCTGTTGTTATTATTAACGTTGTCTCATCCCTTCACCACCTGCTGCTCTCTCATTTTATTGCATTCATCATATTTTCAGGGCACTAAGTCACTTTTCCTAACCACTTGCACTAACAATCTTTTTTTTTTTTTTTTTAAATATATCTGTTATAGTTACTTGTTAGCTCTAGTTAGTTATTATTATTTGGTTATTCCCTTTGCACTAATACTATTGTTTTTTTTTTCTTTTTCTTTTTTTCCTTCCTAAACTCTGTATTGTCTTGATTCCTTTTATTGCACTGAGCATGTTTATGACAAGATAATTTCCCTCGGGCTAAATAAAGTTCTTTCTTATCTTCTTATTAAATCAACACCACTTGCGACAACGTTTCATTCCTGTGGAAATGATGCACACATCTGAATCCGATATATTCAATGGATTACTCTTGGAATGTCCACTCCTACAGTTCTCTTCTGGCAACACTATGGACTGACTGAGTACAGAGTGTGTGTTATATGTGTGTGAATGAGTCTGTATGTGTGGTAGCGGCCAAAGCAGCCTTGGACATATCGTTCTAATGTGGTTGGAGGAGGAGCCAGCTTGGTAATTGATGGACAGGCCCTGTGCTTCCTGTCTGAAGTGTCCCAACAGGCCGGATTGATTGGATATTTCATTACTTCAAAATCATATTACAGTGATGTCCTGGCGTTTCACAAGCCAGTTATCTTCCACCGGGTCTACATTTACCACACACTAATATCGACACCTGGGCGGGCACTGTGATAAATCTGTGCTTAGTTCTCTTAAGTAGATCATATTTACAACGTACACTGAAGTATTTCCCTCCTGTCATCCCTGTCACGCGATACAATTACAGAAGTCCACCACACAGATGTTTGCACAGACAGTCTAACTCAACGCTGACGTGTCTCGTCCTCCCTTCTCCTCCACGTTGACAGCACACGGATGGTGAATGGCAGAAAAAATATCCTGAAATCATTAGTAGCAGTGCAACGCATCTCTAACAGTCTTTTCATTAAACTAAAGCAACTGAAAAAAATACTTAAACGCATAAAAAATAATCTACAAATACTATGGACACCATGAGGGGGAAGAAAAAACGCCGTCACAAACAGAATTCACACAATGTCATCTGACCAGTTTGCATGAGGTACTGACATATTCAAACACAGCAATTCATCAACGTCGGGAAGAAAGGATCTCGAAAAAAAACAAAACTAACAAAAAAAAAAAAAACAACAAAAAAGAAATACCCACAGAGGATACGTTTCATTATGAAAAAAAAAAAAAAAAAGGACAACAACAACAACAACAGCATTGTTATCTTGAGGTAGAACATTGACTTCAACGTTTGGAAGTGCTATATGTTGGGTTTCTTCTCTCTCGTTTCACCTCAACGAGTATGAAAGTGGTGGTTCTTGACATCTGAGGTAGCACAGCACCTGTTTCTCTTTCTTTTTTTAACTTTCTGACTGAATGCTTGACAGGTAACGAAACAGAACAGACAAGAAGACACCAATCCGAAAATTAAAAAAAAAAAAAAAAGGCTTCCCGTTACACATTCATTCCGGCTGAGGTAGGTTTCTGTTGCAAATCCCAGGGTTCGTGTAGCCGAGCCTAGAGCCCACAAGGCTGATGACTGATTAAAGAAAAATATATATCGATATCATGGAAAAAACATCCTGAGACAGAGTAATAGTTTCAAATCCCTGGAAGAAGGCCGTAGTCTTCGCTGGATGGGGTTTGTGGAGTCATTGGTAGGCTGAGAGTAGGCAGCAGAACATTTCTCTTTCGAAGAAGTGTAAGAAAAATACATTTGGATTAAGAAATAATGATTTTTTTTGTAATATAACCAGAGGAGACACTGTAGTGTTGGGTCTTTTCGCTGCTGCTTTTCCGATGGACGCTCTGTTCACCTTCCAATGAAGAACTCGTAGATGACCACGCCCACTATTAAGCCACGTGGGCCTTCCCAGTTATGGTGTCCAGCTATTCCCGCGTGTGGGGAACGTAACATATATAAACTCTGCACAATAAAAAGAGGACAAAAAATAGGAAATACTTCAGTTGACCTGAGGGGGAGAGTAGTCTGAGAAGAACTGAAGGGTCACAGCCTTCGTTACGTCATCAGCCTTCGCCCGGCTGCACCCCTGTGGGTCGCCCGTGGTACTGCGACTCGCACTCCTCTACCAGGCTGAAGTCGTCCAGGGGAAGAGTCGACATCTGGGTCTCGTTGAGGGAACAGGAGACCAGCAAGCTTTGCATCTGCAAACATGCAAGGATCCATTTACATTAGATATTGTGCATGCACAGACTCTTATAAGATGCACTACAAGCACTTTTCCATAGACAAACAGGAACCGTTCTGTATCTAAACTGTACTGTGATGGTACTGAAGTTGTATCACGTTTTGATGTTCTAGTGTATCTCAGTTCAGTAACGGAGTTTCTGACTCAATTCTCTCCGCAGTTTATGGCCGGACGTCCCGAAACCGCGTCCATGGAGTCGAACCTGCAGAAAGTTTTTCTATCAAAGCTGCTTTTGTTATTGTGGCCTTTTATTATTTATAGTCCTGCTTGAGTGTTTGATGTTTTCTCTGCGTTCTTTATCCGTGTGATGAGAACCGAACCTAGAGAACTTGTTAGTGACGTTCTGGATCTCTTTCACGTTTCTCACAGAGTTAAAGATTTATTTGTTAGAGTCGTAGAAAAAAACTCCCACTGAAATTTATCTTCAGCCCAGACAGACAGTCGAGCTTCTACTTCATCCACTTCCCAGTTGTTAGTTTGTCTCCATTGTTGTTTTTTATGTGGTCATAAATAAACAGTGGCCTCTTTCCATGTTGTGATGACATGTCAACCAATCAGAAAGCATGGCTACGGCTCGCTTTCAGCCCTGCTGTCCAGCAGCTCGGGTTCGGGGCTCTTTATTTGTAATGGAAATCATTTACATTTACAGCATTTAGCAGATGCTTTTATCCCTAACTACAGGGGGCAGTCTCCCTGGAGCTACTTGGGGTTAAGGGTCTTGCTCAGGAACCCAGTGGGGGTGTGCTGGAGGTAGGATTCGAACCCACTCTTGGTCCAGAGGCAAGTATCCTACCACTAGGCCACCACCACCCCATTTGTTCATGGTACCCCATAGTTCCTTGTGCCAGTGGAAAAGCGCCATAAGTGTAAATCGTTAGGCGTTGTAAACTAGGACAAGAGTTACACGGCTAACACTGCAAACAAGAAGTGGCTCACACTGCATGGCTAACACTGCAAACAAAACAGCTGGTATGACAGCAGTGTGGGAGGGTCTCAAAAATGAAATCGCCTCTTTGTCAGAACCTGCTGGATGGTTTATTTAATCCTCTGCCAGGAGAGAATATGTGAGACAGTCAAGTTCTTCCACACTGAACTCCTCCAGCACGTCTTTATGGAGCTGCTTTGTGCACTGAGACACAGTCATGCTGGAATAGAAAAGGTTCTTCACCAAACTGGGTCCACAAAGTTGGAAGCATAGCGTTGTCCAAAATGTCTTGGTCTGCTGAAGTATTAAGATTGTCCTTCACTGGAAGTAAGGGGCCACCTGAATTCAGTTTTTTTTTTTTTTTTCGAATACAATTTGTCCATATAGTGTATTTCTGCCGTTGTAAAGATGATTTAAAGATTTTTACTGTTTGGAAGACATTATCTGAATGTCTGTCTCTTTGCTATTGCTGCATATCATTTTGACATTATTTGAAAATGTCAGCTGCTTTTTATACTGTTAAACTTTCAGGACTATTGGACTAATAGAAATGGTACAAAATACCTCAGAATGTCATAAATTACTTCTGAACCATACGGACATGATGTCCAATGTATAAATGAACGAAAATGTATAAATCCTAATGAGGCGGAGGTCAGTTCTTCCTAATGGGGATGACGGGGGTGTCTCATAGTCAGAAAGAAACTGAGTAAAGAATCGGTTAGGGGCTCAGCGGGTTCAGAGCTCACCATGTGTGCAGCATCATCTGAACCTGAGACGAGCCTCTCCCTCTGGCTGGAGCCGGTCAGGCTCTTGGCCCCGTGATGGGCCCCGTTGGGCTCGGAGCCGGTGCTGTGCAGGCCATTGAGGGCCAGCGCTCCCGGTGGAGAGGAGGAGGACTCCAGCACCGCTGCTGCTGTAGCCGGGTTCCGTCCCACCTGAGGAGTGGCCTGCACTGTCTTACACAACATTAACCTGCAGAGAGAAAGAGAGAGAGAGAGAGAGACAAAGGGACAAAGAGAGACAGAGAGAGAGATAGAGAGAGAGAGAGGAAGAGGGGAGAGAGAGAGAGAGAGAGAGAGAGAGGGAGAGAGAGAGGGAGTGAAAGAGAGAGGAAGAGCAGAGAGAGAGAGAGAGAAAGGAGAGGCATTATATTTCACATAATGTAGGGTATGTAAATTCTTAAGCAATGTTTACACAAATATTTACCTATCTATCTATATATTTCAATTTTATTCTATCGCTAAAAAAAGACAACGAAAATAATTTGCCAGCAGCTATCTTGAAGAAAACATTCTTTATTCTGGTACCAAAGCAGTGTGGGAGGGTCTCAAAAATGGAATCTCTTCTTTGACTGAAGCTGATGGTTTATTTAATCCTCTGCCAGGAGTGAAAATGTGTAACATTTAGCAGAGCACTGATAGCAGCAGAGCACTGATCTGTACACACTTTAGTATAATAGTATAAATCAGGCAATACAGATGTAGTGTAGATCAGGCCTGAGGTTTTAAAGTGAACACTACTGTGATTTCAAGCCAAATCACAGGAAAAGTACCAGCAATGGACACTATATGGACAAAAGTATTGGGACATTGTTTTTCAGGGTTTGGGTTCTAGGCCCCTTTACATCCAGTGAAGGACAATCTTAATACTTCAGCAGACCAAGACATTCTGGACAACACAATGTTTCCAACTTTGTGGACACAGTTTGGTGAAGAACCTTTTCTGTTCCAGCATGACTGTGTCTCAGTGTACAAAGCAGCTCCATAAAGACGTGCTGGATGAGTTCAGTGTGGAAGAACTTGACTGGCCACACAGAGCCTTTGGGATGAACTGGAATGGAGATTGTGAGCCAGGTCTTCTCCTCCAACACTAGGGTGGGGAATGGTGGGGAATGGTGAGGAATGGTGGGGAAGGGTGGGGAAGGGTGGGGAAGGGTGGGGAAGGGTGGGGAGGGGGTGAGGTTCTGTACGTCCTGGCGTTGTGGGGTGGACGAAAAGAATGATTTTGAAAAGTCCCCCCCTGCATCCCCATCTGCTATAATGGTTCCGACGCCCATGTTATATATACTGTTGACAAAATTCCAGCTTCAAGGCTGCAGTATTTAAATGAAAGCAACCATTTCCCAACAGGGTATAGGAATTAATTGTTCAGCTACATTAGCTTTGTAAGTCCAGTGAAGAAACAAACCTGGGACATCAAACCTTTCTCGGCTGACTGACATAATTGGGGTAATGGAAGAGTGTTTTAAACTGTAAAGGGCTAAACTATCCCTTCTGAACAGATGCTCCTGTTCCGCTGAAGAAAAAAAAATGTCAAGGGTTCTAAGAGATAAGAAGATTCACCATTTCTTACATTTAATTAGAATTACACAGTGTAAACAAGGTGTATAGTGAAAAAATAACAGTGAGCTTAATTTAAAATTCTACATCAGCTACATCAAAATGCACCTCAGATAGGTCAACACTGTAAAATATATATTTAGCTTTTCCTCCACTTGGATGGCTCTGGCATTGCTGGGAACTGAACTGGGAACTGAAAGCTCTGTCAGCTGAGCCATTAGAGAGCCCCTGGGGTTATTTCAAGTAAATAAGATGGTTCAAAGTTTAACAGAGTATAAGAAAGACAATTTTTTGTTGTTGTTGTTGTTTTGTTAACTTTTTGTATTGTTTTGTTTCTCAAATCACTCAAAATTGTAGGTCAGCCAGAAATAAATTTAAACTAAATTTAGATTTAACTGTAAAACTGCAAAAACAGCAGGACTGTGAGATGCCAGAGTCATTGCCAAGAAGAGGGCAAATACACACAAACACACACGTGCGCACGCACACACACTCATACATATAT
>JBBJLS010000041.1:15303398-15314084 GCA_037577275.1 Bryconaethiops microstoma | reverse complement strand
ACCTCAACCCCATCCAGCACCTTTGGGATGAACTGGAACAGAGATTGTGATCCAGACCTTCTCGTCCAACATCAGTGACTGACCTCATAAATGCTACAGAATGAATGGACACAAATTCCCACAGAAACTCCAAAATCTTGTGAAAAGCCTTCCAAGAAGAGTGGAAGCGGTTATAGCTGCAAAGAGGGACCGACTCCATATTAAAGTCTATAGATTTGAATGCAGTGTTATTAAAGTCCGTGTTGTTCTAATGGTAAGGTGTCCCAATACTTTTGTCCATATACAGCATAAAGAAGCCAGCTTTGGTCACCGGATGTGTCTTGGCTGATCAGCTACATTTCGGGAGGGAAATTTCTGTCCCCCATTTCATCCACATGACTGGATGTCAGCCAGTAATACGCAAAGCACAAAATATGAGTCAGTCTGTCTTTAAATAGGGGATTAAACTTCAGAACCAGGAGAATGGATGACTTAATTGTACTCAACACTGACTGTAACAAACGCATCCAGCTGAGCTCCAAACAGTCCCTTGTTCAGAGAATGGATACAGCTAAAATGAATCGCTACTAGAACCGAACCCATAACAATCATTCAATAAACACAGAGCTCTATCTTTAGTCTCATTGTTTATTGTGAACGAGCTGGCTTTTCAGACACACACTGAGCCTAATTCTCCTTAATGAAGCCTTTGAGTGGAGAAATGGAGAGTCACTTCAAAGAAATTGAGGGTGAGGCTTACTCTGCATTAAGAAAACAAGCCTAATGAACATTCCTCTCTTCTCCACCGGTCTCGTTTCTACACTGATCCACTATGGTGCTTAGGACCAATGTATATGCCAGAATGCCAGCAGCCAGAGACAGAAATGTGGAGGGATAAAACAATGGGACAGTGGGATTTGGGAGTTAATGACAGAGATAAAAGCAAAACACTGCATGATTCCATGTCTATGCACTGGTCCCGGCAGGCTTCGTCAGATGTTTCTGCACAGGTATTTGTTGATGGCATACAGGCCAGCCAGCACATCAAGTCTCATTAGAAACATCTGCTTCGAAGTCTGCAGTGACAGCTTGAGAGATTGCATAGTGCACCGTAAGTCTGCTTCTCTTCTTATTCTTTTTTGGGATTGTCACTGACTTTGTAAGCAACCTGTATCAGTCAAGCCAATGTCCATGAAATTCACTGGTTCAACCAACCCTAAGCATCAAATGAGCTACCTCAACCAAAACCTAGTCCAATAAAATCCAACCAACTAGATTAAATTCAGTGATTTCATCAATCCCACCATGAATTGATTGCCAAATTAACCGAGTCAGATTTTCAATGCCTCTAGAAACCCCAACTATCAACTCATTGTCTCCACCATCCCTAACTATTAAAATCACTGCTGAACAAATTCACTGTCTCAACCAACACTGACCATCATTATCCTCCGCCGCAATTAACCCAGACCATCAAAATCACTACCTCTACTAAGACTATCAAATTCACTACCTCATTTAACCCAGACTATCAATTCACTGCCTTAATTAAAATATTAATTTGAATTCACTTCCTTAACCAACCCAGGCTATCAACATTATTGCTTTAATCAACACAGACCATCAATTCACCACCTTGACCAACATTAATCATCAAATCCAGTGCTTCAATTGAGCCAGATGATCAAATTCAGTGCCTCAACCATCCCTGACCAACAAATTCACTGCCTCAATCAACACAGACCATCAAATTCCGTGCCTCCATCAAACCTGACCAACAAATTTACTGCTTCAATTAACACAGACCATCAAATTCTGTGCCTACATCAACCCTGACCAACAAATTTACTGCCTCAATTAACACAGACCATCAAATTCAGTGCCTACATCAGGGTTGTCCAACTCTGTCCAGCGCGTTTTGGTGATTTCCCTGCTCAGAAACATCTGGTTCATCTCGCCAGTTAACTGTCAGGTTTAGTGAATGTGTTTGAGGAGAAGAACCATCAAACTGTGCTGGACACCACTGGCCTACATCAACCCTGGCCAACAAATTCAGTGCCCCACAAATGCTTACCATCAAATTCACTGCCTCAATGAACCCCGGCTCTCAAATTCATGGCCTTAACTAAACTGCTCCTTTGAATTCACTGCCTTAACCAATCTAGGTCATTGACTTTACTGCCTTGATTTATGCAGACCATCAATTCACCACCTCCAACTACTCAGACCATCAAATTCACCACCTCGACCATCTCTAACCATCTAATTTACTGCCTCAATTAACCCAGGCCATCAGATTCACTGCCTCCACCAAACCTAACCATTAAATTCATGGCTTTAACTGAACTATTCATTTGAATTCACTGCCCTAACCAACCTAGGCCATCGACTTTACTGCCGTAGTCAACACAGACCATCAATCCACCACTTTCAACCACTCAGAGCATCAGTTCACCTTCTCCAACCACTCAGACCATCAAATTCACCAAACTGACCATCCCTAACCATCGAGTTCACCTTTCTCAAAAAACCCTATCAATCTCATTCACCAACCCAGCCCAACTTCACGGCCTCATCCTACAGTGACCACGAAATTCACCACGTCAATCAACCCTGGCCTTTAACTTCACCACCTCAATCAAATGACACACTGACATGCTTAAGGAACTCATCCCAGCCAAATCAGCAACTTGATCAGGGGCCTCATTCATAAAACTCTGCGTAGAACTCACACTGAAAGTGTACGTGCGACCAAAATGGTGCATGTAAAGAAAAAGTCAGATTTATGAAAACCTGCAAGCAAAACACGCTTTATAAATCGCACCCTACCTGGGATTGTTCGCTCATGGATTTGCCGCACATTCCGCCCTCTGAAAAAACGGCATGGTGGCAGGGGGAAAGTAAAACATTTTTTTAATCGAAATAGATGTGCTTGTGGGTGAAGTGGACAGTCGGAAAAATTTTGTTTGGTGGTCACAGTAGTGGGGTGACAAAGAAAAAAAAGAAAGGCAGAGTATTATCCGGATGTTCACCAAATATTTGAATAAAACAATATAACTAAAAATTTGAATAAAACGATATAAAGGCACAAATACATACACACACATTTTAAATTCTTTATTTGAACCCACCAATCACAGCGAGACTGCCTGTTACCGCGGATACAGAGCAGAACCATGCCAGATGTTTGGATTTTTCTTTAGCTGGCCCTGCCAGTCGTAACCCACTGATAGTTAGTTTGTCCCAAACTGCCGAATATCAGTACTATCAACCTGCAACAGTAGCCTAGATGACTAATCTCTGCAGGTATGGGCTGGTACTTGGTCATTTTATCATGGAAGACCACGTCCATATACACATCATAGACACACCCTGTCTCCAGGACCATCACCTGCTTTCTGTCGTTATATATAAACACATTATCAGGGCTGTTAGGGAAGTTACAGAACACAACATCAGAGCTGCTGAACCAGTCTGGCACTATGCGTGAGTGTTTGTACGCAGACGTATTGTTTGGAAAGACTTCTTTAACAGTACTGGCAATGAGATTAAAAACACGGTCGTGACGTGCAGTGAGGAGTCCTTTGTATCTGCTACAGCCAATTATAATATGTGCAACAGATTCTAGGTGCAGATCCTGTTCAGAATGCATCATGCAGTGTGCGTGATGTTTTTCAGGGTACCATAACGCCAGGTTGTATCTGGTCGGTAACACCTGTAGTCTGGTCTTGATCGTGAAGCAAAGAACGTCCTCCCCTACAGCAGCGTTTCTGTACAGTGAGAGTGAGAGACAGAGTTTTCAGCAAAATCAAGGGATGCGAACTTTCGCTGCATTTTAAGTCCAGTCCAGTGTTGTTCTGTCACCATCTGGTTAACGTTAAGGAGGATTCTTCCTGCCGTTGTGTTCCGGAGTGTATGTTGTAATCCGTTATAACAGACAGCGGCCTCTACCAGAACCGATGGGTCTGTGACCACTGCATCAGATGGTCCTGGTGCAATGTATGTGTGTTCTTTTGTCTATTTTAGGTCGACCGCCATTCTGTTGCGCAGGTCATTTAGGTCCGGCCAGTCAGAACGGACCCAATAACCCGTGACCTGTGTGTCCAGTTCGCCATTGTTTTTCCTTTTGAAGCCCAGGAAGCTGTCTTGGTCGGCTGTGGTCAGAGGAGCCTTTCTCTTCCTGAGGTCCGGCCGAAGCGAGGCTCTCGCCGCTCTCTGGCTGCAGCATCGTTGTTGTTGAGCATGCTGATGAGGTGCGCCACACTAACCCTGACCCAAGCCCGGCAGAAAGATAATATCCCGCGTAGTGTCTGAGTTCAGTCCCAGTCATTTCCTGACGGCCTCAACTGTTTTATTATACAGGTCCTTAAGGACATTTTGCGGAATATGAACATTTGCAAACAAATGGTATATTTTTGCTAGGGCCACTTCTCTGATGGACTCTAGTTTCATAACTACAGGAATTGGGGAGGAATCAATCGGAGAGATTCTGTTCACCCCACTCACCTGCAGTGTTAAAGTTATGGCCTAAGTACTGTAGGTGAGAAGACTCTTATAGGCTGTCCCATAACTGTAAAAGAGGGGGTTTCTCGTATTTGCACTTACACCAGCGGCTGCCACTGCGTCGTTCATAAAATGCTGCACATTTGGTGGGTTTGACCTCTAATTTTGACCATTGCAGGAATTTATCTGTCGGGGCCAGAATGTTGGTAATTACACTTTCATCCCTGGATGACACCTGAACATCATCAGCACACCCCTGAACAGGGTTTGGGGGATCTTACACACACACACACACACACACACACACACATATATATATATATATATATATATATATAATTCTGCTCACAGCTACATTTTTGTGGGGTAATTTTTAAACTTTATACAATTCAATTGTATGACAAATTTCCGTCAAACTAAACAGAATAAATACAAATAAGTGACTCGCATATTAAGATTTACACACTTTAAATTGTTCAAGCACTAGAGTTTAACAAATTGATTCAAATACATCTTAGTAAACATAGACACTTCAACAATAAATTAAACAATCATAAATCTTCATAAATCATAAATTAATTAAATGTACAAGCTATAATAAAATGTATTTTCAGAATAGACTTTACAAGTTTTCTTTCATAAATTTAATACAGTATTATTTTGTATTTGAAATATATATTTTAAATGACATTTATTAGAATTAATTTTATATACAGTCAATTTTGAGAATATTTTATTAAAATTAGAAATTTATTTAAAACTTAACATGGTCACAAATCACTGTTTCAGCGTAAAAACTTACTGAAAGATAACAAAAGAAAAAATCTTCATTAGTTGCATCAGAGGTCTCCTACATCAATACCTGACAGGTGAAAAAAAATCATCTTTTCTGTATTTGGGTCTATCAGGGTTAAGCACAGCAGTCACAACTAATACATATAATACAAAAACAACAGTACAGTCACTGTTTTCTCAAATGTTTAATAAATATGCTGAAATATGACCTTGAAGAGATTTACAATCAGCAACAATGCCATCGTTCTTAGTCATACAACATCACACAAGTGCTCTATTTATTTACATACTCCTGTCTAGCGTAGCAAATGCACAGAATCTCTGGTTTACTACTATAAGCGGTGGGGAGGTGCCTCTCTACTTTACTTATATATTTATTCACTATTATAACTATGTGACTGAATATGTGAAACTGAATGTATGGTGTATTACTCACTAGCACAAGGAATTATTATATGGGCCTATGTACTAATATACTCACCCTCTTGACCCGTGGTCGCATTTTTTTTTTCTTCGTACATACGCGCATATTCTGCCGTCATGTTTTTTTCTATAGATTGCAACGCATGCGTAGGAAGAGGCGTAGGCATCTTTTAGGTCCCGTTTTGTGCGTTCGCGTTATAAACGAGGCCCCAGATCACGATCTGCGTGCGGCTCTGCAGTACTGCAGGCTAATCCAGCCGCTGAAACAGGCCGCAGTTTAACCCCGCGCAGACACTTAAACACTCGCGCGATTAGCCGCCCGCTCCTATTCAAGGGCCGCGTTCCTCCCCACAATCCCCTCTTTCACACTCTCTCGCGCTTTATAGCAGAAGGGAGGCGAACTACTTCAGCCTCGATTCTGCAAATCCCCCACAGAGCTGCCCTGGTCAATTACGCAGCGAGATGCTCGACAGGACAACCAGAGAAGGTAAATTATAACTTTACAAAGCTTAAACTCTTTCCAATTACTCCTAAAGAACAGAACAAAAGCTCGTCCATCGCCGGAGCCCTGAAAGCTGTTGGGTGGCCAGAGGGGGGCTGCGCGACATTTTGAGTCCAGTTGCTTGGTGACGAGAGTGTGAGGGAGGTGGGGACAGAGAAGCCTGGACCAGCGTAACGTCCTCATCCTTCATTCAGATGATGAAAAGCTTCCTGAGACCTAGCTAATGAGGAACCTTACGCAAAAAGAAAGTGTGTGTGTGTGTGTGTGTGAGAGAGAGAGAGAGATAGAGAGAGAGAGAGGTGTACACACACACATACACACACACACTCACATATATATATATATATATGTCTCGTGATTAATGCAAATATATAACAAGATGAATGCGAATTCATTATTAAAATTAACGAATATTGCCTTCTCTGTCTGTCTCTGTCTGTCTGTCTCTCTCTCTGTCTGTCTGTCTCTCTCTCTCTCTCTCTCTCTCTCTCTCTCTCTCTCTCCTTTTTCTTATATTCTACCTTTTTTCCACTAATTATGTTAAGTAATGATTTGTGGTTTTACAGACACAAAGCAGTCATTTAACAGACCGCTTTCTAATCTCTTTTCATCCTTCAGGATGAATCGGTCTGCTGCGCCTTTAAGGTTGATGTATGTAAATGAGCTGTGTTCTGACTGACTACTCTGTAATGTGCTTTGTTCAAAAGGCGGTCCAGATGGAAACATTCCTTATAACTTTATACAGGCGGGGCTGAACTGCTGGAGGCCGTTGTAGGATGGATGTAAATGGGTAGCGCTTATATTATGAGCACTTTCATGTTCTGTCAGTCATATTAAAAAATAAAATAAATAAATAAATTCATACGTCTCGTTAACAAATTATCAATATTATTCGTCTTATGTCAATATTACTGAACACAAACCTCCATTTGTGTTACTTGTAATTCACTTGACTGTAAGTTAATTATCTACAGAATTTAAACCCCAGCATTTGTGTATATATTACAATGTATTGAGGATTTCTATTTTTATAAAATTTTATTTAGACTTTATATTCTATATTGTTCTCGTCTCTGTCTCTCTGTGTGCCTGTGCAGTCGTAACATGCACAGTTTTCACCCGTCCATGATTAATTTTCTTTATAGGCTTCAATATGACCGATTTCTCACCTAGATATCGAAAATCAAACCATAAAAATCAAGTTTAAAATATGATTCATCAAGATCATTTCCACTACAGTGACGTAATGATCCAGTAAAAAGTATGTATAGGATGTTGCTTAGGAGTCCGCTATGAAAAAAAAAAGTTCCTACACAGTTATGGAAGAAAAATCTATAATGTAAATAAGGTAAACATTGCTTGAGCAGATAATATTTGTATTCCGTGTCATCTCCAAACATACCGTACCTTCATGGTAAGAGGAAATACTGTAGGTTTAATAGGTGCATTTGGCATTATATTCATCATATTGCTTCTAGTTTTGAGTTTATATCTATTTTTTCTTTATACATGTGCATTCTCTGTGTCTTTTAAATATCACTGTTTACATGCATATAGCTGAGATGAAAATAAAGTTTACTTTGACTTTAACTTTGGCTGGATATCAATTTAAAACTAGTATTTAAAGCCCCTTGCCAGTTTTTCATCATTTCCACCATTCCTCCTTATTTGTTAGTGAAGATAAGGGCGATGTATAAATGCCGACAGGGTTCAAGTCGAAAGCGCACTTATTCAAAGAGACATGCAAATATGCTTTTGTGACATCATAAAAACATTTCTTCAGAGAGGTTTACAAAAGGTTTTGTAAAGACGTGTGATTAGGAAACACCTTTTTTTTTAAAAGAACCGCCACTTAATGGGAAGAGTCTATACAAATGAAACATGTGTCCAAGCTAAGAACTGTTTAAGAAGCTTTATATAAGAGTGTAGGAGAGAAAAGGAGAGATACAGAGAGGCACCAGGGAGAAGTAGAGAGCAAAAGAGAGAGAGAGAGAGAGAGAAAGAAATCCATGAAAGAAATGTTTTACAAAGATAAGTGTTCCCTGGAAAGGCCAGGCGATTGAGGGGTCCGGCGGGGGAGCGGAGCTCCGAGCAGCATCCGACTGTGTGCCCAGAAAAATGGCAGACAGGGAAATAAGAAGCGGGATTTATGGAGAAAAGGGAGCGTGGGTGAAGGGGGAGGCACTGCTTGTGCGCGGGGCTCCGCTTTATCCGAGCCTTCACTAATCACGGCCTGCTTCGCTGCATTCTCTCCACGCCGGTGTTACAGGAGTCCTGTAATGGCCCAAATTACCCGGCGGTACAAATTGAGCAAGAGCCCCCCGAAACGAGCACAAAACCGAAAACAGAAAGAAAGGGAATGGAGACGGGGGCCGCGAGACACAGAGAAAGGCGGAGGCGCTTTGATCTAGCGGGAGGCCGAGGAGCAGATCCGTGTCACTTCACTGGAAGCGGGAGAAAAGGCCCGGCCCGCTGCGGCTCTAGAGAGGCTGAAAAAGCTGGAGTGGGGGGTTGAGGCCTCTTAAATGCTAAACACGCCCAGCTGGTGGTGAGGGGAGGCCCGCTACACGCCTGGCAGGCCGCAGTGACACAGGGGGCTCTGCGGCGCACGGACGGGCGCAATTGACATGTCCATGCTCCGCCCCCCAATCTCTTCTTTCTGATCCACTGTTCTCAGCCTGGACAAGCTTCACAAAAATCCCATTCAACCCAATGAGAAACTGTAGTGCAGTGTGGGCCAAAACACTTCCATTTAAACCGCCTTTTTAAAACGACATGTACGTGAAAGTTTGTTCCATGGTGTTATCAATGTTTTTAAGTATAATTACCTACTTAATGCGTCCAAAACATGGTCCTTTATTGAACCGTGAACACTCAAAGAGCCTTTTGAATGCAAAGACCATTCCTTGCAAGGTTAAACTGTCCTACTCTACGACAAAACACCAGCGGAAAAACTTTTTGATCCTATATAGAACCATTTTTGCTAAGAGTACAGTTCAAGAGAAGTTATCGACTGTAGCTGCCTGTTAACAGTAACAGCACGGCCTGCGACACTACATACACTTTACACTTACTATCAACATCACACGTGCCATGTCAACGTAAGGCTCTTGTGAAGACACAAAGCTTGACATTATGTTGCGTTATCTGCCCCGTGGCAATGACGGAGAGATAAAGAGGAGGAGATCATGGACAAGTCAACTGATTTACTGCTTTGGGAGAATGAGAAGACATGTGAAACAAAGTTACAGGGTTAAAGTGACACAGATGAGTTATTTTTTAAAGCTATGTGAATATACAACTGGCTGCAAAAAGGTAAATTTGAACAGTTACTAGGTCAAGAAACAGTTGATTAATAGGCCAAACTGTTGGCCTGTTGTTACCTTTTTTTTAAATAAATTATGCAAAATAAATGTTCCTGCAGTGAATTAGAAAATATCATTTAAATTTATGTTCGCTTATGTCTCAGCAGAAACTAAAGGGAGCTGTTTGTGAGTCCTTATGAATCAATCTAACTTTCAGGCAGTAACATTGGAGGCCCCACAAAGAAAACAGAGTCTGTCTCTACGATGCTTAATGAGACTGAAGAAACCACGGCATGGGATCCGAGACCATTCCTCCATACAGACTCTCTTGAGATCCTTTAGAATACAAAGTCCGTGAACTCCTCTCCTCAGCTCATCCCACTGGTTTTCTTTCATGTTTAACGTCAAGGGACTGGAATAGCAATGGCAAAACCTTGATTCTGAGGTTTCTGAGGTTGAAACTTGCTTCGGACCACGATTCTTGCTAAACGTGACCCCATGTATCCAGGCAAGTTTCAAACAAACCCCAGGAACATCTGGCTTGAGATTCCAGGTCCTTGGCAGCAGAGGCTTTCTTCTAGCATCACTCTCAAACACCTTTTTTTTATGTAAGTGGTGTCTAACTGTAGTTTGGGAGATGCTCTGAGGCCTAACAAATTTCTGCAATTCTCTATTTATGAATCCTTGGAGATTCTTTGGCTGCTCTAATTACACTCCTCTCTTTGCATGGGGTCAATATAGACAGATTTTTCTTCAGAGCCATTCCTTTCTTAATTACTGCCCTCTTTTCTTGATTTGTGCAACACCATTATTTTTATTTTTACAATTACATTGATTCATTTTGATCTACAACAGAGGCAAAATGTTCATTTAAAATGTTCTTATTTTGCTTGTATGCAAGAGAGTCTCCATTTCTTTAAGCGCATTTTGCTGCCAGTGGTTTCATTAAGCCATTGTGTCTTTGTTGCAACTAATGTCTAAAAAAGATCTAGACTCACCTCAAATGTTTTAAATAAGAGATTTTTCTGTCAATCTCATAATCACAGCTTTCATTCAGATCATTGAAGCTTGTGTCTAGATATATAGACACATCCAGATAAATTTACTATGCAAGAAGCAGTGAACAATCGGCCCGTGAATCCGGCTACGTGTAACCCCCCCCAACACCCCCCAACCCCA
>JBBJLS010000041.1:15233394-15246025 GCA_037577275.1 Bryconaethiops microstoma | reverse complement strand
CACACACACACACACACACACACACACACACACACATATATATATATATATATATATATATATATATACATATATATGCTCTGGAAGTATATTCAATACCAAAGGATCTGAATACTTGTTTCCCTTCACTCCATTAAGTAGTGAGGTTTAAATACATTATAGGAGTCAACACAAGTTTTCTCATTCTAAGTGTGCTGCTGCAGTGAATGCTTGAAACTGTGCATGTCAGGGAGCCCTGTAGACTGGAGCTGCTGTAGAGAACAAACACACCACAGTGAGGATTAAACTTCTGCGCATGGCTGCCCTATTGCCCTGGCACAGAGGCATTTCCTCATAGCCAGGGACGGATCATGGACTTGCCTGGACCCTCACACTCCAACAAATAATCATATTATCTACAAACAAGACCTGAAAAATGAGGGGAAAAAAACCAATAGCTCATGTTAATATTTATATGCAATTTAAACTACGCAAAATTGCTTATTTGGAAAATAAACATATTTATACCTAATAGCGCGCAATATTCAATTGTTTGTGCCTTTTCTATAAAATCTGTGTCTGTCAAAATTAAATCATGATTTCTTTTTCTTTCAAGCCTGGTCGACTTATAACAGACATAGTAAGCAGACATAGTTCAATATACCTTAAAGGGTAAATGCTAACACCACTGTTACACACAGTCTAAACCATTCAATTTGAAAAGCAACAACATCCCATGAGTCAGTAATAATAGTAAACTTGTGCTTAAATTATTTTTTGTTCATATAATGTTTACATCTGCATTAGATTGTCTCAAGCATTTGAGCCCATCAGGGCTGTGGTTTGAGACCTCTGGGCACTGGCCTTAGTTCCTGTTCTTCATCTGTACAAAAGTATTGGGACACCTGACCATTACACCAACAGGGTCTATAATTACATTGCGTTCAAATCCATAGACTTTAATGTGGAGTTGGTCCCCATTTACAGCTATAAAAGCTTCCACTCTTCTTGAAAGACCTTCCACAAGATTTTGGAGTTTCTGTGGGAATTTTATTACTAGTAATTCATTTAACTGTAAGTTTTTTATCTGTAGTATTTAAACCCCAGCATATATGTTTATAGCATAGTGTATTTCATATTTGGTATTTTCTGCAAATTGGTTTTTTATTGGGATTTATTTAGAATTAGACTTACATATTTTATACTGTTCTTTGTGT
Organism: Bryconaethiops microstoma; assembly: GCA_037577275.1. Taxonomy (NCBI): domain Eukaryota; kingdom Metazoa; phylum Chordata; class Actinopteri; order Characiformes; family Alestidae; genus Bryconaethiops; species Bryconaethiops microstoma. The sequence goes on along the minus strand of JBBJLS010000041.1, from coordinate 15,244,829 downwards.
CTGTGCAGTCAAAACAGAAGTAATTTCCTCTGGGATTAATAAAATTTTCTAAATCTGTTTCTGAAAAAGCCTCAATGTGAAAGATGGCTCATAAGAGTTTATTTTGTAAGACTATTACACGTCAATGGGATATTCCTACTATACTTGCGTTTTTTCTTTACACTGGAATTAAAGGCTTTTATGTTAAAACAGCACAAAATACATCGTCTGGGAACTTTACAAAAAAGTTTTTTATTTAATTTATGTCATTAAAAAAAAAAAATCTCAGCCAGCATTTTCAATACAAAAAAAGGAAGAGGAAACCCTTCTGAAATATCATAGCAACTTTATCAAACTACCATACAGTCTGCTGTACAGGATATAACACCACGGGGGTGGGGGGTGGGGGGGAAGAGGGGCTGTCATACAGTTCTATGAGAGAGGAGTAGCCGTAACTCTGTCCTCAGTCTCGTTTCTAATCAATCCATCAGTGCTTGCTTCAAGTAAAACTTGAACGAAAAAATAATTACAAAATAAAAGCTTTTTTTCCACATACACTTAAAAAAAAAAAAATCTAAAGAAATGTAAAACAACAACAAAAAAAACCCTGAACAAACATCGGAACAACTGACCATACAGAAAAGGTGAACTGCTGAGTTAGTAAACATCAAATAATGCTAAAGAAGTGGTGAGTCGCTATATCTTTCTGGCAGACAAAGTTTTCCCACTAAATTTTTCAACCACATGGTTTTGGACGTGCACAGAAGTTTGAGTTTTCCTTATTCACCTTTTCAAACCTGTTCTTGGATTCCAAGATCCTGAAGCTTTGGTTAATTTTGAAAAGGAAAAAAAAAAAAAAAAAATTCATAGGAATAATAAACCAAACCGTCCAAAATCCAGTGGAAAATCCCTATCGGCCAAAGAAAGATATGCAACTTAGTAGTCTATATCACAACACATCTTTAATAATCCATGCCATGTTTTCACACAAGCAGGCTCTTTAGAAAGCATAGAGCACTAGCAAACAAACAAACAAACAAACAAAAGAACACATTCAGCTACAAAACCAATAAAAGAGAATACTTGGGATTATCTATCTGTACAAGAGTCAGGCTGCAGACTCGCTGGCTTCTGATGAATAAAGGTTTAAGGAGTAGATGACCGTGTTATGAGTCTTCACAACTTTATGATTAACTTTATGATTAACACCCACGTAATGATAATAGTAAACAACTGTTTCTTTTTTTCCTATGAAAGTTTAATATATACATTTACAAACAGACTTTCAGAACCACCTACAATCTCCTACAAACTTGCTACATAAACTTCGCAAACTATGCCAGTAGTGTAAATGTGATTTAATGTGTCTTTTTGAGTGAAGGTTCCAGTGCTACACGACAGGCTTCTGTCCACCAATCCCACATCCCACCCAAACCCCCCCCCCCCAAAAAAAAACCCCCAAACTTTTCTCCCCAAAGTTTCATTTCAATAATTCTTTTTTCAAATTTAGAATTATACTAAAAAAGGGTATAAAATTCTTTAAAAAAAAAAAAAAAAAAAAATTCACAGCTTCTTTGGTATCGAGGTACAGTAAGGCTAAAACGGATTGTAAAGATTTGGATTTGAGTTTTAGTGCTGTGACTGTGTTTTAATCATCAGGCACAAGAATAAATAGCAATGTATCATCCAGTAAATTACTACAGATTCAGATTCTTGCTTATAAACACTAATCGAGATTAAAAAAAAGAAAAGAAAAACAAAATTAAAAAAAAATTAAATTCTCACCTCGACTGACGGCATAGTGGTACTGGCTATATATTCAATAACACCTTTCATTTCAAATGAACGGTGCAGAGTACCTGAAGGGGGGGGGGAGGGGGGGGGGTGGATAACAACAGTCATATAAATTGCCACAATAAAGTTTTAAAAACCTTCCTTGGATTTAAAATTCAGCATTGCATTTGGTACAAAGGCATATATTAAGTGAACGTTACTCCACTAACACCCTATAATTCCAAGATAATATTAACTGCATTTATACAAAATATTTCAAAATGTTTTTTTTTAAAAAGCATCAGATGGCAGACATAAAAATGCAAGCTTTAAGAACCAACTTACAAAAAAAACTGCAGTCACCAAATTGAAAAAAGTGGCAGATCCACTCGAGAGCTTATAAGTGCATAGATACAAAAGAAATCTAAAGACTAAGTGGATCCTGAATAAATGACACTATTTTCCACAAAGTAAAATTCCTTATTCCGTTTACTGAGATCCATTTTGGCGTTTATGAATCTGGCTTGGGGGGCAAAACACACTATTAGAGCCCAGTTTTGGCTGTCCAGGTTCAAGAACTGAGATAAATAAATAAATAAATAAATAAATCAAAATGTATTTACTACAGTCTCTCACTAGAATGGTTATCATGTCATATTACACACTTGCAAAACAGCGCACTGAATTATGTGTGTACATTACCTCAATATAACTGGATCAGTTTACCTCCATTTGGTAATATTTTTAATATTTACTTTATGTGAAACCACATTTGATTCCTTTTCACATTTGATCCTTTTCGGTGTTTTGTAATCATATGATCACTAATGCTGGTGCAATTGTGGATCCTGATTGGGGCTTTAAGAATAGGCCTATGTTTATTTATTTAATTATTTTTGCATATTGTCTTAAAAAGAATGACCCTTTGTGTCTTCAAGACCGCCTGGTTTCCATCACAATATACAAGATTCCAATATACAAGACGTGCCAGGTAGTGCAAATATTAGAGCCATTTAATGATTGTATCAAAACAAAAATACCTTTTAGAGCATTCGTTTAATTTTATCCCTCAAATCTAGAGCTTGGGGAACCCTGAGATGCTGTGAGGGATTTAATGCCACACAAAATTTTAATAAAAGTTCTAATTACTTTACGTAATGGGTATTAGTTCCTATAAACAATAATTCGTTTACAACGAGGAGCAAGCCAAATTTTAGATTACTAACAATTCATTGTGAATTAACTTTCAATTTGAACAGCTGCCTTGAAGTACCAAGTCATCGTACTTTTGAATTCATATGAAGGCTATGAAATTGAAGTACTGAAAAACTTAAGACAACAGACACAATATTCCCTTTTTGTATATACTCCCATACTTTTTACAGCCCATGTCTACAGTCTAGACAACATAGATTATTATTCACTTAGAGAAATATTACTCACTTATGCATCTATACTTTTCTGCACCTGGAAGCACCTATTTAACATCTGGAAATTTGAAAGGGTGACCGAATGAAGCAGAGTACCTCAGCTAGCTCAAAGTCTTAAAACCAGTTTTACACAAGAAGCTGGATTAAGAAAATTGATTTAAATTATATTTTCCCAAACACTTTAACTGGATCTCTTGCTTACAAAATGTGCGGACATAAAAAGTTCCTCTAACTTGTTTTGAAGAACACAGAATAGAAAAAAGTGTTAAACTGAACCCTCACAGCCACTTTTGACTCTCGGTCATGGCTCCAGCACAAACCACTTATTTTCATTTCTTTGTCAAGAACAGAAACCTGTTTTCTTTGAAACACGTGAATAGGGAGAAAAACAACAGGACAGCACCATAGTCTGGGACAAAGGTGCACATTACTAATTAGAAAAAGAACCAGCATTCTCGAAAAAGTGATAATTTCTGTTCGGCCTGGCACAACAGTCTGGATCCAAAGTCCAGAGACTTGATTCTGTACAACACAAAAGTGTGAACACTTAACACAGCCAGGATCCTGAAAAAACACACAGATAAACAAAAACATCCCTTCAAGTATCCAAATATATCAAAACGATACAAAACTACAAATTATCCCAACATTTCCACTGGTGCCTGGTCCTTGCTCTCTAACCAGTCGAAGCCAGCAGAACTCACAGTCTCGCTGCAGATCTGCTGAAAAAGTGGGTCATTCTTCAGCTCCTCCAGTGTCGATTCTTCATACGGCCCGTGTTGCTGACTGGGGTTAAACAGAAGGTTTGTGTCCAAAGTGTTTAGATCATTGATGCTACTGGAGAGCTCGGAGGCCAATCGCATATCGCCAGGGAACTCAGAACTACCAGCACTGAGTTCTGAAGCCTGGCCTGAGAGCTGGGGACCAGTGTTGAGGCCGGTTTCCTCTAACAGCTCCTTAGCAGTGCTGTTAAAATGCAGAGACTGCTGGTGCTGATGTTGCTGGAGGTTGGGAACCAGCATGGCCCGATTCTGCTGCTCTTCATCAGAGAGCTGCTGCTGCTGCTGCTTCTCTCCCGGGGCTGACTGTGTTTGGCCGTCGCCTGCTGAGAAGCTAATCTGCTCACCTCTGGCGTTCTTCATGAGGTAAGCAGGCTTCTGAAACTTGTAGGCCGAGGGGCCGGGTGAAATTTGAGCCTGGTGGTTGGCACTGTTGGGGAAGCTGGGAGCAGCAGTGGTTTCCAGGATTTGTGTGAGGTTCATGCGGGCAGTGTAGGCAGTGCTGTTCATGCCGAGTCCGCGTACCGAACTATCACCATCGCCATCCATCTTGCTGAGTAGGACATTACTGATCTTTTTGGTGTTGCCCAACTGTCCCGCAGCCTGCATAGGCAGAACTTCGGTTTGCATCATCACGTTCAGTGGCACAGACTGGCTTCTCTGTGCCATACTGCTGACGCTAGTGTCTGCTTTACTGTTTGCAAAGATGTTCAACACCTCAGGAGTCAACGGTAAACTAAACGGAGACACCACAGACCGGGGAACATTGGGGTTTGGGGTCCCACTCAGGTTGCGCTGCCTGACTGCTGGACTAACGCTACGACAGCGAAACGTACCAGAAGCAGAAGAAGTGCTGGTTTTGTTATCAAGTGGGGCTGGAACAGCAAATCCCTCCTGTTTATTGAGATTGGCCATGCTTGCCACCTGCTGCTGGACTGGGGAAATAGGTGTCAAACGGCTTGCGTGTGTGTCATGGTGCCTCATTTGTGACTGATAAGTCTGACCAGGGATCGCAAAGGCATGGGGCTTCCGGAATTGATCGTCCACCAGGTCTTGATAGCTGGGCAGAATGTTAATTCCATTACTGGAGTTACCACTAGTGCTGTTGTAGCCATTATTTATCCACTCTAGTTTGGATTTATCTGGGTGGGTGGCCATTGGCCTCTGCATGGGCTTGACTGGACTGGAAGAGACGATGCTGCCATCGTGGTAACTTGTGACACTTGAGTTGATAGGGGTGAAAGCAAAGGGGTTCCGACACTCAACAGGGCTGGGTGGGACGCTGCTGCTGCAGTTGGAGTGGGGTGTACTAATGGGGGTTTGGCAGCTGCTTCCCAGTGCACTGTCCACAGGGGTAGTGGGAGCCAAGCGAGAGCAGGGACTCTCTCTGGTCAGTCCTTGCCCCCCTCCTATCATCTCTGTGGTGGGAGTTGGTGTTGGTGTGAGAGTGTGGATAGGCGTGCTGCAGCTGTGAGCTGAGCTGTAATAAGTCGTGCTGGGCTGGTGATTGGATATCATGTTGTTCTGCAGGATAGCCTGCTGACCTTGCAGTGCCATGTCGACACAGCCACCAAAGTCTTGCATGCTACTGTTCATCTTCATCTGTTCCTCCATCTGAACTAATTCCTCTACAATACTGTCCTGAGTCATGTCATCATCATTAAAAGGGAAATAGCCCACATTTGGCTGAGATGACACATAATCCACCATATCAGTAGTCATCTGTACGCTCTGGCTTAGGGCAGAGGGCTGAGCCATCACTTGAAGAGGCTCCATAACTGGAGTGGATATTTGCTGGTTTTCTGCCATTCCCTGCTGAGAGTAAGCTTTTTGCTGAGCGCCATCTTGCTGTCTGTTATCCCAGAACACACTCTTGAGTTCACATGCTGCAAAGTCATTCTGCTCTTGCATGGGTTGTGGATTTTTGGTTGCACACTGCTGTAAAAACATCTGAGCTGTGGCACTAGGAGTCTGAGCAACAATTGGCTTGCTGTCATTACTGGATAAAGACCCCTCCCACCGACCTTGAGAAACACTTCTTGGTCTGCCAAAGGTCTGATTCCTGATCTGAGAATCCTGGCAGGGGCCACTTGCAGCTGTGGTACCAGTAACAACATTTTTCACACCAGATGAGGATCCTTCCCAATGTCCTTGGGATACACTTCTTGGCCTGGTGAAAGTCTGAAAGCCAGTATTCCCAATTGGAGAGTCAGAGTGTGCAAGAATGCGCGTTGGAACACTGGAGTTAAGCTTCACCATAACTCTTCCAGCAGCAGAGGCAGGTGCGCTCTCTGGTCGGACAGGAGCATTGGACCTGGGAATATTCTTCACTGTGGCTGCCATCCCTGCTTTTGCACCTTCAGTTTCTAAGTCTGTTAAAAAGACTTTTTTGGCAGGGGTCAGACTTGAATCTGGGCATAAGCCTTGTCTTTTGCGAGGGCTTATGGATGCATCCCTAGTTGATGTCACAAACGCACTACTAGCGAGTGTTAAAGCACTGCTCATGGTCTGACTGGGGATGCCCTGATGAAGAGTTCTTTCTTTAGTATTATTATTGCTGCCAGCAGCCAGATTGCTTTCAGTAGGGAGCATCCTCCCATTACATTTGGTCCCTGTTTGCATGTCCAGTCCTGCACATATCTTAACGAGTGGTGTAGGCACACTAGCCGCCCTCGGTTTAGGTGCCCCTTCCATCTTTTGTATACCTTCAACAGCTTCCTGCGAAGTTGCCAGCCTGCCACTGTCACCCTGGACTTGTTCACTGCCAAGTACAGAGTCCAACTTGATGTTGCTGACTGGAGTTGCTGTTGTCGCTTGTCCTGGTCTTGCCAGGGCTGATGGCATTGCTGCAATGGAGCCGCTACGGACACGCGTAACAGGCTGCAGGTCATCATTAAGGCTGGCAACTCCAGCAGAAGCAGGCCTAGGTGTGCTGGCGGTGGTTGAGATGGACGCAGTGTTGGTGTTGCTGGGGCCTAGAGATATGGTTGTCATTTTGACAACATTGACAGAACTGACCTGGGGTGTTGGCATAACAGTTTTTATTGGACTGTTGGTAATAAGGAATGCAGGGGGTGAGCGAAGGGTGATTGCACTAGTTGTTGCCGGTTTGGGCAGGATTTGGGCATAGCGATGACGGGCAGAACGATCACCCCCAGGACTTGCAGGTACATTCTGAGGGGTCTTGGGACATTGCTTCACAGGCTGCACTGTTTGGGTGACCACTTGAAAATTGACAGGGAGAACTTTGTTTTCGGCAGCTGCAATTGGGACAGGGCTGGGAGACATCAACTGCCTGCTCCTCTGGACCTGCAGGACATAATAAATTATGACAGAAGCAACATTAATAAACATTTACTGAACATGCTAAATGCTTTTTTTTTTTTTTTTAAACGCATGCTCAAACAAAACTACTTCCACTAAGCTCTACTGGGCTTGTTTTTCACAATATTCCAACAAATTAATGGCAATGCTTAGACAATGAACTTGAATTCACTACTAATAATAAATCCCATTCAAACTACAATAATTACAATAGATTTTACTGTAATAGGGCTAGGAACTGCAGCTACCACAATGCCGATGGTAGGCTGCGTTGAAAGCAGGGCAGGACTTCCACACGAGATTCCAGTGCCTGAACCAGGCGTAGTGCCCCCATCTGCCCTCCTGGCTTGGGCTTCAGCAGGAAGTGGAGAATGGAGTTTTTGTTCCTGCTGCTTCTTCTGGATCTTTCTCTGGAGCTGCTGTTTGGCATCGATGGAGGGGGATGCTAGCGTTTTCATCTGGGGCTGGAATGAGTGGGCATCGGCCGTGGGCACAAACGCAGACGACTGCACAGACATCTTAGCCCCTACAGGAATCAAGAGGAATAGACACATAGTACACAAATGTTAACAGATTAGAAGAGCTACCATATTAACAGCAGTTATGGACAAATAGACACTCAGCCTACATAACATACAGAACGAAAGACTGATTATCAGCAACAGTCGTATGATTATCATAACAGTCAATTCCTCTTATAATTCTGTAGCAATCAATGACCACGTGTTAAGTAGGTACTATGAAGAAAATGCATGTACTCCAATTTCTTCTAGCATGATTAAAATCGGAATGAAACTGGATGTTTTCTGCTCTGAGCATGTAATATGCCAAATTATGATTTTTATATTAGATCTTAAACGGTCATTTTAAATTGTAATATCACACTTATGGTGCAACACTAGTCACTCCGGAAGGTTTACAACCCTTACCCACTTAACTGCTGCACTGCTATAGTGTCTATTTATTGTATTGTCTCAGATTAACCGTCCTATTCTCTCTGCACTGTTACACTGCTATATTGTCTCTTTATTGTAATTTTTCTGTCATTCCTTGCACTTTGTTCAATGCTGTAACTGCCTCCTGTGCAAATACACTTAAGATGCTGCACTAGTCACTCTGGTTTACATCCTATTCACACTATACTGTTACATTACATTCCTGTACTTTGTTGTGGTGTCTGTTTATTGTGCTGTTTGTATTATTTCTATGATAACCTGCGCTCTGTTAAATGTTGCTATATTTTGCTCTGTGGTACGTGGAGAAACGTTTCATCACACCATGTATGTTTTTACAGCTGCTGATGATGAAGTAACCTTGAATATTGAACCTATGATTTACTGGAAAGAAAATGAATGACACCCACAGGAATGAAGGCCAGAGCTCACCTGGATTTTGATGCAATGAACAATTACACTTAAAGATATTCATAAGGATATTACTTGACAGTGAATCATTCTTAAACCCTACTTTTCTTTCTTTTGTTATCACTGGTTACTCTGAATCAGAAACGTATGAATCAACCAAATTACTACTGAGGAATTAGACCTTATTCATAATAATTTCCTTCCTTATTATGAAGTTCACCTCTGCAATGACTGTATTATTGTTCATAACACCACATGTAACTGGAATTTTACGCATACTACTCAATTATATCAATGAGGAGTCAGACCTAATTTTTAATAAGTTCCTTGCTTATTATGCAATTTAATTCACCATTGCAATGACTGTACAATGATTTAAAACATGTAACTGTGGAATATAGAGTCTGTGAAATATTATCATGTAGCGTCATCGGAATAGTAACACTGGGATTGCAAGCCACCAGGGGGAGACATGTATCTGTCTAAATGACTCAAGGAAATCGCAAGTCTGGGATAAGCTCTCAGTACCTGAAGGGGATCCTGACATGACGGTGAGAGCGGCGACAGACTTGGTGCCGATGTAGTGGCTGTTGAGGAGGAACCGAGCCAGGTCCTCCACGCTGTCAAACTGCCGACTCAGCACTTTCTGAGCCCACTCACACACCAGGCCACAGGCAGCCGAGCGAACCTCGTCTTCACCACTGAAGCTCTGCCCTGCGGGCTCAAACACCTCACACTGCCACACACACACACACACTTTTTTGTGAATGTAATTGACATGAAAGAAGCAGAAGCAATTTGATTTTCGAAAGAAACTATGAATCTTTTTGATGACATTAAAATCATTCGAGTTCCACATTCTTTATCCTATTCAGAATGTATGTCTAAAATGTACACATGCATCCATGCTCTGTTACTAAGCATCAGCGGAAGTTGCTGAATACTCATCGGCTCATCCCTCTTACAAAACATGGCTTATGAATTATACTAAATGAACGAGACACAAGAAGAGTAAAAAGAATGCAAACTTACCCCATCTCCACTTTTGTGTAAATCTAGGCTTGGAAGAGAGGGCATGTGAATGAAAGCCTTCTTTCTTAGGCCACTATAGCAATACGTGAGGAGATGTTAAGGAAAAAGTCAGACTAGTTTTGTGATTGCCCTGCTTAAACACACCTTGCCTATTTATTTCAGGTTAAGTAAGTTTTATTGTTAATTCATATACACACAGTATGTACAAACAGCACATAGTGAAATTTGAATTTTTTTTGGCTGAGTGCTTAAAAGTAAATCTGTGGCTTCATGATGCTCCTACATACCTACAGCGAGTTGCTCATACCTCTATACACCACAGAGACAAGAACTCTATGGCCACACAAGACTGGAATGGTACTTAAGAGAAGAAAAGAGGGGGCATCTAACATGACCAAATATCAGAATGGAAAGTTGTGTGAAAACCTATTATGGTACATAAGTTACGCAAGTTCAGGACGTCCAGCTTTGGTATGAAGATGGTGTTGCTTTCTTAAGAGGGGTTGAGGGGACTCTGAGAGGGCAGCTGTATTAGATTTCCGTTACGGCGGCAACCGATGTCAACAAACAAGTGTTATTTCAGAATGGCACCAGCAAGGAAATATAAATAAAAGTTGTCCTCATGAATGCACTCTTCACCCTGTTTTTTTACCCCTTTGGTCCAACTGAAATACTCATCAGCTCATCCCTCTCACAAAACACGGCTTATAAACGTTAGGTTGTAATTAGGCCTGGTGGAAAATTGTAGCTGGCTTACGAAACGTTCCAGTAGCTCGATAAGGCCAGCAACCGGGTTTTTTCTGCGGGTAAAAATATTAGCAACCCGAATAGGAAAGATGCAGGGGTGGGCAGGATTGTGTGGAAGAGGACTCGCAATGGACAATATTTCTTAAAGGTCTGCCACACTAAGCGGCCCCGTCCCATCGCACCCCAGCGCTTTGTTTGATGCAATTTTCTGATCTATATTTAGGAGACATATGAACTACAACAACAGATGCTTGAGGGTTCAAAAGTGGCGAGAGATGGAGGCAAACGGTTCCAGAGAAGGATATTTGGATTTGCCTCTCATGCCAAGCCGGCGTGCCTTCATGTTGGGAAAAACGTTCTTCATGATCTTCCCAAAATCGGCCGCGCTGAGAGCATGGTAGCCCAGATTGTCACAGTAGCTCCTGAGAAAAACAAACAAACAAATAAAAAACCCCAGAAACACGTAGATGAACAATGTAAACCAAGAAATATTCAAGAAAGTTTTAACCATGGTGTTGGCATTTAACACCAGAGGAAATTTTTCCCATTGTGACTACATCAACTTCTTTTATTTCTCTGGAAAAGTTTATATGTTTCCTCTCACATTCCCTCCTCACCTCACCTCACTCCTTCACCACTTCACCTCACTCTCTCACCTCACTCCCTCACTCTCGCCCCTTCACTTCACTCTTTCATTCCCTCACTTCTTCATTTCACCTCACTCCTTCGCCCCCTCACCTCACTCCCTCAATCTCACCTCACTCCTTCACACCCTCGCCCCTTTACTTCACTCTTTCATTCCCTCACCTCATCCCTCACTCCTTCACCTCACTTCTTTACCCCCTCACCCCTTCACCTCACTCCTTCACCCCCCCAACCCTTCACCTCACTCACTCACCTCACCCCCTCACTTTACCCTTTCATCCTCCGACCCCTTCACCTCACTCCCTCACCCCTTCACTTCACTCTTTCATCCCCTCACCTCACTTCACTCCTTCACCCCCTCA
>JBBJLS010000041.1:15190339-15203331 GCA_037577275.1 Bryconaethiops microstoma | reverse complement strand
CTCAATGACATGCAAATCAATTTATAACTTTTATGTAACATGTTTTTTCTTGATTTTTGGTTGATATTCTGTCTCTCCATAAAAATGAAACTACCTCATAAATTAGAGGCTGTTCATTTATTTGTAAGTCAGCAAACTTACAAATTGAGCAGGGAATCAAATAATTGTTTTCAGCACTGTAAGTCCATGTTGGTGAAATGGTCAGGCGTCCCAATACTTTTGTCCATATAGTGCAGCTGTAGTTATTAAAAACTTGCTGTAAACTCACTTCACTCCGTCATTTTCTTTCAGATGAGCCCATTAGGAAGCCGATCCCCCTGCAGGATCAGACGGTCAGGGATGAGAAAGGCCGTTACAAGAGATTTCATGGAGCTTTCATGGGGGGTTTCTCTGCTGGCTACTTCAACACAGTGGGGTCGAAAGAAGGTCAGTTGGTGTCTGGATAAAATCAGTGTATCTTTCTGTTGAGCTTGATCTCACTTCTCAAACTCCACTGACCTTCTCTAGGCTGGGCACCATCCACGTTCGTGTCATCACGACAGCAGAAGGCAGAGAAGCACAATGCCAGACCTGAAGACTTCATGGATGAGGAGGTACATTTAGGACTGTGCTTTGTAGGCCTGATACTGTTAAAGAGCCCTGTTCTTCATGCATCCATCCCACTATCCTGTCTGTATTATGTTTCCTATCTTTTCTTATCACTCAGATTTAAACTGCTCAGATTTGTTTTCTGTGGTTCTTAAGCTTAATGTATAGAAAGGATTAATCCAGGGAGGTGGGAGGTACATGTGGGACTGTCTTGTATCTATCTGTCTATCTGTCTATGACCCCCCCTCACTATCATATTTGTCTGACATTTCCGATCTTTTCTTTTCCCTCAAATTTAAACTTATATTTGTTACTGTGGTTTTTAAGACTCATTTATTGGAAATGATTAATCCAGGGAGGTGGGAGGTGTGTGTAGGACTGTGCTTGGTGGGATTGATACTATTAAATACCGCTTCTCTGCATGATCGATCCGTCCATCCCTCCCTCCGTCCGCCCCCCCACACTATTTAGTCTGCCATTGTGTTGTATCTTTTCTTATACATCAGAATTAAACCGGTTGTGTTTGTTACTGTGTGTTTTTTAAGGCTGATTTATACTAATAATTGACTCAGGGGGGTGGGATGAAGGTGCAAGGTGTGAAAAGTCAACAATTACAACAAAAACAGCTCAGAAACCTGACACAAGAAACATCACTCAGCATTGGGCTTTGACTCAGAATTTGCCCCAGTTATGCTCCAATACTACAAAGTATATACTCTTAATAGTATTATAGAGTTTGGAAAGACAGTACACAAGATATTTACATGCTATACCGTTTCATATTAACGGGAAATGATAGTGTTGCTGTCCCAACGTATGTGATGCCAGACTACATCTCTGAAGACTGCTTTAAAGACTTTTTCATACAAAATATGAAAAAAAAAATACTCTCACCTTCTTTAAGGCCATTTTTTTCCAAAGCATTGGAGACGAATGGTGTCAGTCAATACCATACTCAAAAACTGACCAGTTTTAACTACGCAGTATACTCAGCTTTGACTACTTAGGCAAACACAGGTTTGTATAAGTATTAAGTGCACTCTTGAAACACTCTGTCTAAATCAAGAGGGGGTTGGTGACTACTGTTATAAATAAGATAGTCTTGTACTCAAACCACCTGCAGTTCAGTTGGTGTGAGAAATATGTATTGCTGTGGCAGGCCTGTAATGAATAGACCAGATGAGCCAAGGTAAACCAGATAATGCCGGAGCTCCTTATTGAGCTGTGACAATTTAAAATAGCTGATTTACTGTACCTCGTTTAAAAACAGCCTGGGTAGAAACTCCCTGTCATTTTAATGTAAATGTGGAGGGTTAAACAGCTTAACAGTTGCAAGTCTATATATCTCACAATGTGTCTCAAAAATAAAATTTCCATGTATACTTGGCCTTTGACAGTAGTAAGTATTGTTAATCTCAGCTAGAGTGCCTGCAAACAGCACTCAGCATTTTGCATGCAATCTGAAATCGAAAGCGATCAAGCATACCAGCTACAGTGAACAAATGAACATAATCCCGCATCATGAACTTGTTCCAGTTGTCCTAACGCTTCTTGCTAACCGTAATTTAAAAGCAGTCTTAAATATAATATGTTAAATGTAATGATACTGTAATCTACTGCAAGATCAGTCAGGGTTGAATCATAAGCAGCGCTGCCATTGATCTTGCTTATGAGGTCACTTCTGTCCATATAGTTAACTTTAGTATTTGATTCTGTTTAACACTTAGCTCTGTGGTGTCTGTATTATTTTTATTTATTTATTTATTTATTTTCACTAAAGGATTTTAGTGAGCACGGAATTGCACCAAGAGAAATCACCACCACAGATGACTTTGCTTCTGAAAGGCCAGACAGAATTCGGGATAAAGCTAAAGCCATCACTTCCCTCATGGCCCCCATTCCAGGAGACACTCTGCTGGAGGAACTGATTGCACCTGCTAGGTATTTAACTGCATTATCATTTAACATGGGGATCCCTGGACCTACTTCTGAATATGTACTGCCTTCCAGGGTTTGACTGTAGTACAGTAACTGATGAAAGACCAAATGTTAGTCTCTGTTGTGTGCGCAAACAGCATCTTTTTTCTTTCAGTTGTTTTAGAAACTACAAAAGCACAAGATTGTCCAACGGATAACAAGAACACAAACTGTTGTGAGAAATTAAGCATGTAACCATGTAATGAATAAGTATTGAGTTGCAGTTTGTGCACTGTGTGTTTTGCAGGCCATCTGTAGGGGTTGAATTGCTTAGAAAAATGGGTTGGAAGGACGGACAAGGGATTGGACCCAGACTAAAGCGACGACAACACAAACAAGACACAGGTGAGTCTAATATACTCCTTATTAAAGCAGCTGTAACTGTTGCAATACAGAACTTTTGTCTATATGTCATCATTTTTATGACTTATTATTTTTGTTTGCCTGTTAAAGATGTCAGAGTTTTTGGATGTCCTTTACCACCCGGAGGATCTGAGGAGTCAGAGGTGAGTATGAGGTCCTGAGTATCGATCGGTATATCATCTGTACTGTAGCATTTTTCGATAAACAGATGCTAATTGTTTGATTTATTAATGACAACATTCATGGAGATTTTTTTTTATTGTGGCTTAAAACTGAAAATCAACTTTCTCTCTAGAAAAGAAACTTTCCCCTTGAACATGGCTAGTTTGGAAACATAAGATTGTGATATTTGTGTTGGATACATTAGTATTTTTATATTTTGTGCTGCAGAAGAGAAATTATGCTGGATTTTGTAGAGGGAAAACTGGATATCAGGAACTGACCTTTAACTTTCCACGTCTAGAATGATGATGAGTTTGCTCCGGAGAATGTGACCTTCGCACCTAAAGATGTGATCCCGGTGGATTTCACTCCCAAAGATAACCTGCATGGCCTCGGCTACAGAGGCCTGAACCCCCTACAGGCCCTGAGTGGAGGTTCGGGGATGGGACATATCGACCTGTTCACGCTGGGCTCTGATAGGACGAGCAGTCTGTTTAAAGACAGGAAGGCAGGGCAGCAACGCAAGGGAGGAATCACAGGACAAGTGAGATCTATTTAACTTTCTGAGCACTACTGCAATGGGGAACCCCCCCCCAAAAAAGCTTGACATCATTACAACCGCTGGTAGGACTGCACAATATATTATCATGTTAATCTTTGTGATATTAAACCCTTAAATGACTAGAACCTACCAATTAGTCCAGAATACTCTATATGAAATACGCTATGCTGTTATGTGTATATTGTGTTGTGTATAGAGTATCTTCAGAGTGTTACTGCAAAGTTTTTATTTTACTTTTATTTAGACTTAATATTTTATATTGTTCTTGTCTCTGTGTCTGTGCAGTCGTAACATATATGCAGTTTCTTCTGGGAAAAATAAAGTGTTCTGCTTATTGAATAATAGTTCAAGAAATTTGTTATTGAGAAATAATACTTAGTCTGTTAAAAAGGCTAAGATTTTGAGGATTTTAAGGTTTGACGTGCTTGTATGTCTGAGCAGGCTTTTGGAGTGGGAGCGATGGAAGTAGAGGATGACGATATTTACCACAGAGATGAAATGTCCAACTATGATACTGTGTTGGGCGGAGAGGAGCCAGGGGACGGTCTGTTTGGATGGACTGCCCCTCAGCAGTACAGTAAGAAAAAGAACGGTGAGTCTTCTGTTTTCTCACACAAGTTGAGGTGTGGTAGCGTGCAGTAAATAGTTCAACAGACATGCACTCACCATCTATTTTATAAAACTGACCTTACTCTGACTCAGTGGTCCACCTTTATAGGTCCTCTATATAGGCCTTCCCTATCTGATAAACCAATTTCATGAAGCTACTCTGAAAATGTTCTATTTTTAATTGACGAAGCATCACGCTTCAGAGATATATACAGATATTCTCAAAAGAAATGACATTTTTGTGAGTTCAGGATATACATCACCACGGCTAAATAATATTAACGGCAAAGCTATAAAATATAGCACTATTCAACAAAGTGCAAGTTACAACAGAAGGCAAACACAGCTTACAAGAAAAACAGAAACACACACAGTAATGCGTCACTAGACACATTGCAGGGGTATTACAGGGTTTGGTTAGGTGTGTAACTTAGCTGGCAGTAACTTGGTTAAAAGCAGGTGTGGATCTTTGTGTAGCTTTACAGGTATAAAGAACAGACGTAGACTACTTAAGCACTGATGTACGTCGCTCTGGATAAGAACGTCTGCTAAATGCCGTAAACGTATTAAGCACTGTAGCACTTGAGATGTTTTTATAAATGTAATTCTTACTGTTAGATCAAGTTCATTGCTCAAACAGCTCCTGACAGTATTGCCATTGCATTTTGCCTTTTGTCCAGACTCCAAACGAGATGCTGCATATCTGGGCAAGATTCTTGAAGGTTTCACTCTGGGTTCCACAAGCACAGAGGTTAAAATGGTATGTGCTCAATTAGTAACGTGTCTGATGCATTTTAGGCACATATAAGTAAGTTAATATTTTAGTCACATGTATGTCCGCTTTGGTTAGGTGTTTCCTCCTCCAGATCTTCCTCGAGATTACAGGCCGGTGCATTATTTTCGGCCTGTGGTGGACCCGTCCTCGGTCAGCCCAATAGTGGCCCAGGCTCTGCAGGCCTCGCGTGGACACCTGTCCCAAGATGCACCACAGCAGGGCCGCCACCTGCTAGACTCTGCACAGAGGGGAGAGATGTTGGGTGAAACTACCTTGCAGGGTACAGATGCTGTCTGTGTGTGTGTATGTTCTGTTATATAGGGCCTGTTTTCTTTTCTGGTGTCGTTAAATTGACTGCAATAAAACACATATGGGCATTTTGACATTATAGTGGCAAATACAGGGATATTTTCACAGCCGAAAAAAATTAGCTCAAAAAATAAGTTTATTTTTTATTAAATTAGACAACAACATAAACTATGGTCATTTTACTTACCATCGTTACATTGTGCATTAAAAACACAATGTTCCATATAAAATATTAAAAAAACATTTTTTTTAAATGATATATCCATCATATCCCATAGTTTTTGTCAGGGATACAACATAAACTGTTTCAAAAAAGTTATTTTTAAATATAGATATCTGAAAGGAATTAAGTTTATGAGAAGCCTGGAAATATCCTATATACACTGATATGTGTCACCAGCAGATTGTGTCACTCATGTTACTCATGAAGTATTGTCAGTGGTGTTATGGTTAATGTTGCTGCAAAGTTAATTATTTAATTCACGATCAACCGTTAATTTATATAGTTGTTTGTAATATTGAACATATGACAATCTATGCTGAAATACCTATAAACACATATGCCATCAGTAAATGTAGAATGACCAATATGTATATGTATGGAAAAATCAGTTCAGTAATAAAATATTAATTACAGTGTAATAATTATAACAGTCGAATCAAATGTAAGATCAGATGGTGGGGTGGTGGTGGCCTAGTGGGTAGGATACTTGCCTCTGGGTTCGAATCCTACCTTCAGCACCACCACTGGGGTCCTGAGCAAGACCAAGTTGCTCCAGGGAGACTGCCCCCTGTAGTTAGGGAATGGAAATGCTGTAAATGTAATGTAATGTGTGTTCGCTCTGCAGGCCCCAGTTCTGTGTTTGAGCTGCTGGACAGTAAGGACAGAGAGAGGCTGAGTGGGTTCCGTAAAGCCGCAGAGGAAAAGAGAGCGCAGGGGGACATGTCCTCTGCTGAGGGTCGTGCAGCGGTCGTGGCTGCAGCCAAAGCCTCTGCCTTGCAGGCCATGTCCAGCCGCTTCCAGTCCACCTCCAGCGCCCCTCAGTCTGACCCCCAGCCCCCTGCGGCTCACCTGGCCCTCCGTGCTTGGTCCAGCCCCACAGCTCAGAGTGGCCAGACCTTCAGACCGTTCGAGAAGAACTCGGCCAAACAGGCCCGGTATGACCTTTACATCAGCCGCCTGAGGCAGGGGGATAAAGGTAGGAAATAATACTTTTTAAAAATGCATCTTTTCATTAGGAATGGCTCAGGCCTAATTAACATACCAAATTGTTAGATTAGTGAAAGTTTCCATTTGTGAACATGTGAACAGCACAAAATTTTTTCTCTGTATTTAACAGTGGTCTCATGTATATATGTATGTATATAATTACCCATGTGTGTATATATGTATGTGTAAATATATAAATATAAAATAGGAAATGGAAGTTCAAAACTTAAATTTGTGGTTCCAACACAACATTAGGTAGTAAAATATATATATAATCGTGGATTTATAATCAACTAACATGTGTTAAGCCTAAATGAACACAATAGGAGGGTTAATTTAATTGAGTGTTAATGCAGAATAGTATATACATTTTTGTGTTTTATTGACTGTGTGTGTGTGTGTGTGTGTGTGTGTGTGTGTGTGTGTGTGTGTGTGTGTGTGTGTGTGTGTGTGTGTGTGTGTGTGATTTCTTCAGATGCTTTGGAGTTGAGTCTGGACTCGTCAATGACAGAGTGGGAGAGAGGGCGAGAGAGGGATGAGTTTATACGTGCGGCTGTTCTCTATAAGCCCAGTAACTCTTTACTGTCCTCTCGCTTTACCCGCGCCAAACACGAGGACGACACAGATTCTGTGGAGGTGGCACGAGATCAAGAGGTCTGATAGTCACACTAGTATACACATAAATTAGGACTGTCCTTTGTTATACGCTGCCTGTCAAAAGTTTGGAATCATGATGATAATGGATAATACATGTAGTTCAAACATATTTATTCATTTACCTTTTTAATTTGCTGTAAAGGCTGTTTTGCTGGAAATAAAACCATTAAAATAGGTATACAGCGCATATATATATATATATATATATATATATATATATATATATATAAAATCTCCATTGATTTATCATTTGCCAGAACGCTGGAAATATTGAAAGAAACACCCTAAAACATTTTTTCCGGACAGTTTCTAGATTGTAGCATTAAATCTACGCTGTACTTCATTTCTGAATAAAAAAAACCAGCAGTGATTAAAATGACAGTACACTCTAAACTTTTGAACAGGAGTGTATATTTAATTGTGTATTTAGATTTTAAGACAGAAATATGAAATGAATGAACAAGGTCTCATAGCATGATACTGATATTTATTATCATTATTATTATTATTAAAACATACAATTATTACTATTATTATGTCAAATCATCTGGCACAAGACACATTTTTAACATGACTTTTTTCATTTTTTTGTCACCTGTTTGAACTTGCTTCTCCTCCTATAAATGCTGTCTCGTAGATGGTGGCCTGGTGTTAATCTGTGTGTGTTTGTGTGTCCTGGACTTTCAGAATGATGTGGATGATAAGCAGGCAGCAGTGAAAATGAAGATGTTTGGGAAGCTCACCAGAGAAACCTTTGAGTGGCACCCTGATAAACTTCTGTGCAAAAGATTTAACATCCCTGACCCTTACCCAGGGTGAGAGAGACACACATGCAGACTGACCAAGTGTGTTTTCTTGGTCAGTTTGCCATAGCTTTTTGTACTATTTTGATTTATTTTTAACCTGCATACAGATCTTCATTAGGGTGGAGGAGACTTGTTGATGCGGTTCAGGACACAGACTTTAAAGGTTTAAAAAATGAATGTCACTGATACAGGCAACCTTTTCAGACAGTACCTGGGCTGTTATTCATAAAGCAGCTTTAAATCACAGGACTGAGTCTTAAACCACATGCGCAGGTGGAACCATTGTGAAGATCTGGATGCGGTTTGAGTCTTGGTGATGTAGTTTTATGGAAATTATTTAGGATATTTGAATGAATATTGAATTCTAGTGTTTGTCAGCAACATTAGACTCATGACTTCAGTTCCAAACAAAAGAAGCAAAATCTGGACTTCCAACATACATTAAATGGACAAAAGTACTGGGACACACATGTTATTCAGTGTTTGGGCCCCTTTAGTTCCAGTGAAGGACAATCTTAATGCTTCAGCAGACCAAGACATTTAGGACAATGCCGTGCTTCCAACTTTGTGGACACAGTTTGGGGAAGAACCTTTTCTATTCCAGCATGACTGTGTCTCGGTGCACAAAGCAAGCTCCATAAAGTTCAGTGTGGAAGAACTTGACTGGCCCACACAGAGTCCTGACCTCAACCCCATCCAACATCTTTGGGATGAACTGGAACGGAGATTGAGAGCCAGAACGTCTTGTCCAACATCAGTGCCTGAACCTCATAAATGCTCTACAGAATGAATGGACACAAATTCCCACAGAAACTCCAAAATCTTGTGGAAAGCCTTACAAGAAGAGTGGAAGCTGTTATAGCTGCAAAGGGGGACCAACTCCATATTAAGGTTTATGCATTTGAATGCAATATCATTAAAGTTCCTGTTGGTGTAATTGTCAGACGTCTCAATACTTTTGTCCATATAGTTTTAATTTTGAGCAGTCAAAAACAGTCCACTCAAGATCATAAACTAAAACTCTGAAAGGCAGAAAAATCCTGAACTCAAATGCTAAAAGGGAAATGGACTCAAATCTTAAACAGCGACAATGAATCATGGTAGGCAAACTAGCTTCAAAGTCAGTGTTAACAACATCTCAGCCAAGAAATGTTTCACTTGGGTGTTGCTGCTATTTGGAGGGAGGTTTAACCCTTTGCCAGGCAAAGTACCACTGTACAACCACCGTTTGTGTGGACTTCCACCTAGTGGACAAACGTACTAAGTACCCCATCATCAGTGTTACTCTGTTGGTCACCATGAGGTTTCGAAGCATGTGTGGTAGATAGAAACATGGTAGTGAGCACTGCTATTATCATAAGATCTTAATGTTCTCATGGACCCCCACATAGTCTAGATTTTTACTTGATCCCAAATCATTAAGTCAAGTCAGGTTTATTTTTATAACATATTACACACAAAAGGTCATTCAATGTGCTTTACAGAAAAACTGAAATGAAAGAATATGTTGAAAAGTTTTCAAAAGAAAATGGAAAGTGCAATATAAATGGCAATGTTCAAAAGAAGGCAGAGGAGAATAGCCAGTGCAAGGAACTGAGAACTGGAGTGATGTGATCTCTTTTCTTGGTTTTGTTGAGAACTCTGGCAGCAGCATTTTAAATGAGCTGGAGCTCTATTGGACTTTCTGGAAACTCCAGTGAGGAAAGCATTGCAATAGTCAACCCTGCAGGAAATAAAGGTGTGCATAAATACTTCTAAGTCTTGTCTGGACACAAAGTCTCTACCTATAGCAATGCTTTCAGGAAAACGATAAGGATTCTGAGGACCCGTTTGAGCAAGACTGTAATAATATAAAGAAAATATCTAAAAGGAAATATCCATGTTTAGGAAAAGAAGCAATACTCTGATCATATGATGGAATAAGTAGCTTTATGAAGGCAGGCCTTGAGTGTGGTTTGTTTAAGCAGCCTGAAATTACACCTGAAACAGATTTGTGAAAGAGTCACAGTTGCAATTGTGTTGACTCATCTTTCAGCGTGAACTAATGGATCAAAAAGAGTCTTATGCAACTACTCGATGTCACGTCTGAGGGTTTTTTGATATGAATAAGACACTAATGTGGCGATTTAAGCTGAAGGGGGCCTGCACAACGCAGATAGAAAGGCTATAAAGGGTCCACATGCTTGCAATTAAGGATCTGAATCCTTCATAGAACGGTCAGGATTCTTAGCTTATCTAGAGTGTGAAGGCTGTTTTGGACTTGAATCCCTGCTGGACAATATTTAAACAGTCATTTAGATAAAAGGCATGAATCAAACATGAATCATCATACATGGCAAAGTGGAACAAAGGCCTAGAAAGTAAAGAACACTATCTCAAACAGTTTCACAAAGAACATTTCTGGTCAGGTCTTTTAAACCTGTGAATACTACAAACGTCTTATGCTCTGTCCTCTAAAGCTGCCGACACAGCCGCAGAATTCATGTGGATTGAGGCAAGAGGGACATTGTCTCTGTTCACACAGAGTGTGTGTGTGTGTGTGTGTGTGTGTGGGTGTGTGTGTGTGTGTGGGTGTGTGTGTGTGTGTGTGAGTGTGTGTGTGTGTGTGTGAGAGAGAGAGAGAGAGAGAGAGAAAGAAAGAGAGAGAGAGAAAGAATGTTGATTATTGTCTACAACTGTGATCTTTGTGGGGCTTCTGAGTTTTCTCTGGTCATCATTCCTCCCAGACTTACCTCAGTCTGAGATGTGTGCACATGTGTGTTTACATGAATAAAACTCAGAGCAGACCGCTGGAGTGACAGACATTTTATTTACAGCTAACAGTCACAGCGAGTCTATCATGCTGTCCTGTCCAGAGCTGTGGTAATGACAGCTTTAGAGCAGCTCCAGTTCTGGTAAAATATTTGAGCCTTTTCCTCACAGAAAAAAACAGAATGTGATTGTAGTATGAAAAAAGACTGTTTGAGAACTTGGTCTGGAGAGCTTTTGCTTTAGCAGTTTCCACTGGGAACAATGAGGTTCTCTGATTCTGATTAAGCTTTAAAAAGGAATCTAGAGAGGAAATGAAGCTTCATGGATGATCCTCCACAATATATAGATATATAGATATAGATATCCTGACACTTAATATTCTCATCTAGATCAAGAATAAACACAATGACCAAGGTAACATTTCTTACGTGATTTCTAGATAACATACAGTGCCCTCCACAGTTATTGGCACCCCTTGTAAAAATAAATAAACAGGGTTAGAAAAAAATGTACCTTATGGTGAAGTAGCTTCATCTCATGCAGGCCAATCATGCACAGCATCCAGCTTCTGGGGGTCCATTGTCACACTTTGGGGTGAGATTAAAAACCCAAGAAATGTGGTGGAGTGCTGGTGGAAAGCGTATTTCTCCAACTTGCAGAACAGTTGATGGGCCAGCAACCTCTTTAACACTGCCCTGACATGCTGGGACTGTTCCTCCAAGGTCTTTGAATAGATGAAGATATCACCCAACATGTCATGCAGCACATTATTAATAAACTTTTGAAAGGCTGCCGGACCGTTGCACAAGCTGAATGGCATAACCAAGGTCGCATAATGGCCGGTGGGAGATTGTAAGTGCTCCTAAGGTCCAATTTGGTAAAGATGGAAGCACCAGAGAGGGTGTCCAGGGCGGTGTTGGTCAGAGGGAACAGATGACGGTTCTTCACTGTGATCTCATTCAGTCTCCTATAGCTGGCGCAGGGACGGAGACCCCCATCTTTATTTTTAGCGAAGAAGAACCCCGCAGCCACTGGAGAGGATGAGTGGCAGATAGTTCCCTGGTGGAGTCCCTCTGATACTCCTCCATGGCCTTCTGTTCTTCTTTAGAGAGGGAGTAGAGATGACTGCGGGCTGGAGATCGATGGACAGGTCGTAGGGCTGATGAGGAGGAAGTTGGATGGCCCTACTTCTGCCAGGTCATGGTACAGGACGGGAATGGTCTCCGTGTCAACATTGGGGACCCTGGACTCCCCCGAGCATGTCCCAGCCATCGCCTGGAGACAAAGCTCCTGACAGGTCGGGCCCCATTGAAGAATCTTTTGTTGGGTCCAGGAGATGGCTAAGTAACCAGTTCTCGTACCCAACTGGGCAGCATAAGCCTAGTTGATGAAGTTGCCAGCCTCCCCTGAATCCACAAAGGTGGTGACCCGGACCCATTGGTGGCCCAACTGGATGTGACCCCAGACTGTTAGATGGGAAACGGCCGGTACTATGGAGGTGGAGAGTAGCACACCAGGTGTGTTCCTCCCCCTATTCATCTGGTCTGGCCATTTCCCTGGCGGAAAGGACAGATGGACAACAGGCACAGAGGCCTTCGCAATAACTTCCGGCCCTCTTCACCAGGATTAGGGAGGCACGCCCTAACTGCATGGGCCAGAATGGGCCTCTGATGGAGGTGAAGGTTTCGATGGACTGATGGTTTAAGGCTGGGGACTACGAGGAGCTGGCCTCGGGCAAGAGCTCATGCGCTGGTCTATGCACATGCATAGTTGGATCATGCCTTCAAGAGTGTCTGGAAGCTCTCACCCGGCAAGTTCATCCTTAAGTCATGGAGCCAACCCCTTGTAAAAGGCCAATCGGAGAGCGGAGTGGCCCAGACCGTATGCACAGCCAGGGTACAAAACTCTGCGGTATAGCGGCTCACTGAACGGTCTCCCTGCCGCAGGTGGTACAAACGGGAGTCAACCTCCACTTCACTATCAGGATGTTGGAAGGCGGCCTTGAGTTGACGGGTGAATTCCGGATACTAATAGCCCACGACGTAGTTCGATCTCAAGACCACTTTAGCCCGCTCAGCTGCCTGCCCAGTGAGGAGGGAAGTGTGATGCGACTCGGATCCGAGGGGTAACGCTCTGACTGAAACTGGGGTGGTGGTGGCCTAGTGGTAGGATACTTGCCTCTGGACCATGAGGTCGTGGGTTCGAATCCTACCTTCAGCACCA
>JBBJLS010000041.1:15163170-15177189 GCA_037577275.1 Bryconaethiops microstoma | reverse complement strand
ACGTGTGTGTGTAGTGCTTCTTTAGCCCACACACACACACACACACACACACACACAGACAGCTACCCCTGACACTCAGAGTAGGCAAATTATTTTTAATCATGCCATTTTCAGGTGACTTTGGTGGCTGAGGCAAATGACAGCATGTGATTATAGTTAATTTAGGACGAGACTAAAAGTAAACCTGATAAACAGTGAAAGAAAATGTCAGGTAAGTTACATCTCTAAATAAATCTAATGAAAAGAAACTGAACAGTGTGTTAATATCTCAACCAAAACATTTTAAATGAAGAAAAACGTTCGTATGAGGTCACTAAAGATTAGTCCTAGAATATACATACGCTCTGCTGACCTTCCACCAGATAATCTAGAGTGAATGGGTTCAGCCGGGTTAAGTGTACCATAGACATAGAGTGTAAGGTTCTATATCTGGAGTTCAGCTACAGACAATATCAGGAGATAAGGTCAGCTGCTGGGGAGACACAGCACATACCTTTGCAGATTTGTACCAGGCCCACTACTATAATGAGAACGAGGGCAAGCAGTTTGCCGACGGTGAAGAAATCCTGGATCCGCGTGGCCCAACGTACACTGGAGCAGTTCACCCACGTCAGCAGCACTGAGAGCGAAGGGGAGAGTGAGAGAGAAAGAGAAAAAGAGGGAGAGAGAGAGCAGGTGGAGGAGAGAGAAAGAGGTGGGGCAGAGAAAGAGAGAAAAGGTGGGGCAGAGAGAAAAAAAAGAAGAGAGAGAGGTAGAGAGAGAAAAAGAGACAGAGCAGGTGGGTGAGAGAGATTGAGAGAGCAGGTGGGGGAGATGGAGAGAGAGAGAGAGAGAGAGAGGTTCATTAACATTCCCATACGTATGAGCATATTATAGATTTTATACAGATCGTGGATGCTGCTTGGGACTCTGCAGAATCATGTACTTCAGACACAATGATGTATGAAGTAGTCTGAGCAGTAGTCTGAGGATTACGTTTGAATCCACACAGACCAACCAGTACCTAGTAGATTGTGGTTTGATGTGTGTTAGTGTTTTCGCTTAACCATTTCTAAACCTCTCCAGCATTTACAGATACCATCAGTACCTGCTTCAACTGACCAGTCCTTCACTACATTATCAGGAGCTGATGATGGAATTCAGGCAGGAAACCAAACCCGAGCTGTTCTTAGGTTTGGTTTCCTATGAATGACTAGATAGATACATAGACAGACAGACAGACAGACAGATAGATAAACAAGCAAATAAAATGTGGCTTGTGCAAAAGTTGAAATCTTCTACATTTCATAGTTTATTTACTAATAGAATTGTTGCGTTAAAATGTGTAGAAAATACCATCTTTAATTGTCACTTTGAAACTCATGAGAAAACATGGTAGGGGATGGGATGGGACGTTGGCAAGGAAGGAACTTGCAGGACATTAGACCGAAGCTTCAAGTAACTCTAGTTATTTTCTATTTTCATGTTGTTACATCAATATAAAATGCAACGTTAATTATTGCTGAATATTTAATTTTCAGTCAAACGGTTCCAACTTCCACTGGTTTATTTTGAGTGCAGGGTCATTTTGCTGCTCCTGACAGTAGACCGGTTTGTCCTGTTTTTCTGAAATGTATAGGAACACACATATGTACATAACACACACACACACACACACACACACACACATACACACAAAGATCCTTTGCCAGCATCCTGCTGGTTCTTAGGTTTCAGAATTAAAACACTACAATATTTAGATGCTGTGTTCTGACTCAAGCTCCTCCAACTCCTGCAACGCCCAACATGCCTAAGCTCCAAAAACAGACAGAAGATTTAAAAAGCCTTGGATAACTACAGAAACAGCTTCCAGAAGGGCTATAAATAAACAGAGGGCATCTACTCCTTTCTGAAGTGAACGGTGTAATTACAGAGAGGCTCTCTGTACAGTTGAGCACTTCTTTCTCTCTCCATCTGTCGGTCTCTACCACTCTCACTTTTCACTCTGACCCATTGTGCTGTTAGTGCGGGACCACAAAAGTGGAGTCACATGTTTCGAGGGGATGCGTCACGTCACGCTGCAGTAATGGGAGCAACGTGGCCCAGTTTGGCCACGTGGTTCAGATTTCAGAGAGCATGGGATGGGAAAATCACAGTCATATGTGCTTCATCTGCTGCAGGCTGGAGTTTGGTACAGTGTCTTTCTCCACTGCTCCTGAAAAAAGACCATTCAGTTACTCCCGCTGAGTAAAACGGAAAATTTAGTTAAGGAAAGTGAGTCGTGGTCCAGTTTTCCTGACCCTGAATGCCTCACACTCCTCAGCACTTCCTTATTAGTAGGTATATACTATTAGTAGGTATACACTATTCCTTATTAGTAGGTATACACTACGACATACTAACACAAGTATTGGGACACACTTGTTTTTCAGGGTTTGGGTCCCTCACTTCCAGTGAAGGACAATCTTAATGCTTCAGCAGATCAAGACATTCATGCTTCCACATCAACGCCATGCTGCCAACTTGACAGTTTGGGGAAGAACCTTTTCTATTCCAGTAAAACTGTGCTCCAGTGCACAAAGCAGCTCCATAAAGACGTGGCTGGATGAGTTCAGTGTGGAAGAACTTGACTAGTCCGCACAAAATCCTGACCTCAACCCCATCCAGCAGCTGGAACGGAGATTGTGATCCAGACCTTCTCGTCCAACATCGGTGTCTGACCTCATAAATCCTCTACAGAACAAATGAAAATTCTCACAGAAACTCCACAATCTCGCGGAAAGTCTTCCAAGAAGAGTGGAAGCTGTTACAGCTGCAAATGGGGGACAACTCCATATTAAAGTCTATGTACTTGAATGCAATAAAAAGTCCCTGCTGGTGTAATGGTCAGGCGTCCCAATACTTTTGTCCACAAAGTGTATGCGTAAAAACAGATGGGCGACAAATGAAAGAAAAACCCTCAATAAATGAGTGGAGAAACTATTATAGATGACAGATGCAGGATAGAATTAAGCAATGAAACGCCTGCTACGTTCCGTGGTGTGTGAAAACGATGAAAAGGCCCAGATTGATCTCAGTTTTGTGTAAAAGCAAAAGAAAAAGGTCTGACTGACTGTGAAAGTCATCCATGCCCCACTGCTGGAGTATGTATGGTACCGGATAGAGTTTCGGCGTGAACGGTGACCTCTGCATTCATGGGAAAGACATCGGGAAACCAGGGCCAGAAACATTCGGTGATCTTCATGCTTGTGTGAGTGTTCTAGATTTTCATACAGTGGTACGATGTGATATGATACACTGTGATACATGATATGACTGTAAATGTCAATGCAGGACATGAACAGACTGTGTCAGCAAGAACAGCCCATTCACAACCACACAGAGAGACATTTTAATGTAGCTCTGTGGTACACACACCCCTAATTAACCCTGGATCAGATGCTTTAGTAGGAGGTTGTGTATGTGGGTGGGGGGGGCATGTAGAAACTAAACTGGAAGAAGGCAGATCTCCAGGCTTTGAGGGGTCTCTATAAATCAGGAGCATCAGTAAATTATTCCTACTTATCACCTTTATTCTGTGACATTTCTGTTTTCAGAATGGCCACGAGGGTCACGAGAGTATGAAAATGATCACATGCCACGATAGCACATGCAAATCAAACACTGTATCAACAAAAGTATTGGGACACACCTGTTTTTCAGGGTCTGGAGACCCTTACCTCCTGCTGAAGCAAACTTAATGCTTCAGCAGACCAGGACATTTTGGACAACACCATGCTTCCAACTTTGTGACCTCATAAATGCTCTACAGAATGAATGGGCACAGATTCCCACAGAAACTCCAAAAAATTGTGGAAAGCTTTCCAGGAAGAGTGGAAGCTGTTATAGCTGCAAAGGGGCACCGACTCCATATTAAAGTCTCCATATTATATATTTGAATGCAGTGTCATTAAAGTCTTTGTGTAATGGTCAGATGTCCATATAGTGTATATTATGGACTTGACAGTGGCCAGATATCAACCAAATTGAACTCTAAGGGACAATTTGGACCAATGTGTGATGCCTGTATCATCAAAACACAAACTGATGGAAGAACAATGTTCCTCCAGCTCTATGCTTAAGAGGCACTAAAGTTATTCTGGTGGCCCAACACCTCACTAAGGCACTTTATCTGTCTATTTATTCACGTGGAACCAATCACACATGTGACTCCCAACTTAACTTAGTGTAGTCATATTTTATGAAGTTACTAGCAAATGGCAGCATAATTTTCACACAGAACAGAACAACAAAGTGGACAAATAAAGCCAGTCAAGCTGGTTCCTGTCTGGGTGCTGGACATGCTGAATACATACTTTGTGTGGGCATGTGGGCCTACTCAGAGTGTGTGTGTGTGTGTGTGTGTGTGTGTGTGTGTGTGTGTGTGTGTGTGTGAGAGAGTGAGAGAGAGAGAGAGAGAGAGAGTAGCTCGTTTCTCCTGTATCCTGTCTCGTTTCACGACAGCCCAGTGGAGATCCGGTGTGTTGAGCTCCGGAGGTCCGTCTCCAGGGCCGAACGGCGTCGTGGACACAGCAATGCAGCGAGAGGCGCTGGGCAAAGGGGAGACGGGTCCCCCTCTCATCCATCACCGCCTGGAGCTGCCCGCCCACACACACACACAGCTCACACTCTCTTAAGACACACACAAGCATTGGGCATCCGTCAAAGCCCCCAAAACAAACAGCTTCCGATAGCACCCAACAGGCGTTTTAGGAAAGCACACACAGACACACACAAATACACACACACACACACACATACACACACATAAACACACATACACACACACAAACACACAATTACACACAAACACACACATACACACATGTACACACACATACACACAAACACACATACTGTATATATACACACACACACACAAACACACATACACACACATACACATGCATACACACACAAACACACACAGACACATACACACACATACACATACGCACACACATACACACACAAACACACACACACAATTGACTGGCTATGCTCACTGCAGGCTGAAACTACCCACCAGTTTGACCCTATCCCTTTTCTTAAGTATCACTCACCTGCCAATTTCATATATCTCCCAGGAGATCCTAATAGAGGAGAATAATAATGCAAATAGTAAAAAGTCGTGCTTAAATAAATATCCTTGTAATAAAACTTCTTTCCTGGGCTATTAAAACTTTTGGGAGTTGTGCTGGCAGTAGTGGCATGTAAACACACTCACAGTGATTCTCAAACCAGTCCCCAGACAGTCCTTATTTTTGCTGTATTGTATGCTGTGAGTTATAATTCAATTTGGACCATCTTGGACTGGTTGGAGAACCAAGGCTCTAGCAATTAAAATGCTGGTTTTGGAACAAAACCTTGTGTCTCCAAAATGTTACCTTCACGTGAAAAGAAAACACTCGTAACTTTTAATGGAAGTGAATGTAAAGACATTTTATCTAATTACTGGTGTCTTTTTAACATGAAATTTGGAGGGAAAAAACAATAAAAATGGGATAAAATGGCCCCTCAAATTAATAAAAAAAAACAAAAACTAGAACGATAAAAATGGACATTTGTTCCAGCAGTGACAAAAAAAGTAGTATGTGGCAGAAAAATGAATAAATAAAGTAACGCCTCACACTCTACACTGTAAATGCCTGTAGAGGCTCCTATGTTGAAGCGTCTGCCAGGTGCAGCGATTGCTTCTCACTTCTTTTCAGACTTGACTTCATTTCCCTACGAGTGGTATCACTAGACGGAAGTTATCAACAGTAGCCAAATGGTGTCAAGGGAACACAAAGCTAATGAGAGGAGAATTTCAATGAAGTTCCAACTGTTTTTCCTGCCAGGCTTAAAACCAGTCAGTCCAACAGTAGAGAGGGATTTCCCTATGCAGCTAATTGACCCATAAAACTAACAAAAAGGCTAAAGGCTCTCTGCGGTCTGGGCCTGAAATATCCAGCCCCCCTGAGGGCCTGGCCACAGCCCACACTTTAACAAAAAGTGGTAGAAACATTTTACTTGTATTATTCATTTCTTTTATTTCTTATGTTCATGGGCCACACAATCTGAGGCACCACCCGGAACATTTCTACCCGGAATCACACTATCGCTCATCATCACACTATATTTCTTCTGGAGTATTATTATTTTTATTCCACCCATTTTTTTAAGCATCTCTTCTCCTACAGTTTCGGAAATATGGGCATGGTTCCATCATCAAAACGCTTGTTTTGATCATTTAAAGTACGTGGTCAAGTCGCCTCTGTAATATACCAGGAGAGAGAGGATGGTCGAGTTGCCTTTAAAATGTGTGAGAGTCTCTGATGTCACAGATAAGGAGGCCTGGAATAGACAAAGAGTGATAAAACACAATCGTGATGTGTAGCAAAACACACACAGCCAACTCATGAATGGACTTCAAGACACTAAGGCTCGGGTCAATTATAACGTGTCACTGTTTCTTGTGGTTTAACTAAAAATAATCAGCCCGTAAATGCTGCTACGCATTCAGCCAGCTTTAACCATAAATGGCTTGGTAAGCCCCACACTGGCCTTTTTTTGTCCATCAAACCAAAGTTTTCTCCAAGTACTGGATTTATAGCAACTACGCAGTCACAGCTTGAGAAAGTGACACATTTCCTTGCAGAAATCCACCTTTTCACGTCTCTCTTTGTGAAAATACATTTCATATATAAGGACTGACAAGTGCAAGTAAACCTATGGGTTAGGGTTAGGATAACTCTGCATTATGATTCATTCACGTCTGCTGAGTTGGATTAAGAAATCAGGCTGATCCCTACAGACACTGATAAACTACCAAAATAATCTGGAAACCCCGTTTCATCCAGCTGCAACTGCAACCAGCACTGAGGGGGGCTTGCCGTGCCTCAGGCCCAAGCCAAGAGATGCCTGGTGTGGAACCAAAAGTTCATTAAATCACATTACATTACATTTGTTTGGCAGACACTTACAATTCAAAGAAACACTGAAGTTTCAGGACAGTGTGAGAACCACAGGAGAGTAATAAGTGCTGAAACCTTTTTGTACGAGGAGTGTAAGAAGATAGACAGATCATCAGGAGAGGAGGTGCTCTCTGAACAGATGAGTCTTCAGGAGGTTTTTGAAGGTAGAGAGGGATTCTGCTGCTCTGGACTGGGTTAAGAACTTTCATGTTCACTACAAAAGTGCTTAAATTGAACTGTGCAGGATGATCCAAGCGACCAAAATTGAAACAGGATGACTAAATCCGCTTCAGTCAGGCACTGGAGTGTAACTGCAGGAGGAGCAGGAGCTGTTTTTCAGCTCTGTCTTTAGATCCGGCCCTGTTCGAGTCCGTTATCCCAGCAGGGCTGCGTGTGCGTGTGTGTGTGTGTGCGTGTAATTTCCACAGGGTCATGCCTTTATCTCCAAGGTTTCAAACACCTGTCAGCGAACAAGGTGTTCTTATGGATCTCCGGAGTCGTTTTACGTGTGTGATCTAAGAGCAGATACTCCACAGTGTTCCAACAGATGATGATGATGATTATTATTATTATTATTATTATTATTATTATTATTATTATTATTATTATGTTTTTGTTTGCTTTGTTTCTGTTTGTGTTTTGTTTTTGATTTTGTTTAAACTCTAATAGTTAATGATCTCTTGAATATTGTGAATAAAGGGATTTCTTAAATCTCAGTCTCTCTCTCTCTCTCTCTCTCTCTCTGTCTCTCTCTCTTTCTGTCTCTCTGTCTCTCTCTCTCTCTCTCTCTGTGTCTCTCTCTCTCTCTGTCTTTGCCTGTGGCTGAAATACGGCTCTGCTGTCATGCGGGAGATTAGAGAGAAGAGAACAGCCTGTCAGCAGGTGTGTGTATGTGTGTGTCAGAGTGTGTGTGTGTGTGGGTGTGTGTGTGTGTGTGTCAGTCAGAACAGAAAAGGCCTACAAACTACCATTATGCTTAAGGACACACACACACACACACACACACACACACACACACACACACCTATCTATCTGTGAATCTACTTGGCTGTATTGTTGTTGTGAATGTCCATTCATCTATTAATCAATGTGCGAAAGTACTGGCACCCCTGGTCAAATAACATCTTTAACATTTATGAGACTCTTTTAACCAAAGCCACTTCCATTCCCTAACTACAGGAGACAGTCTCCCTGGAGCAACCTGGGGTTAAGGGTCTCAGGAACCCAGTGGTGGTGCTGAAGGTAGGATTCGAACCCATGACCTTCTGGTCCAGAGGCAAATATCCTACGATGTGTCATCTCTCCATTGAACAACACATAATCAGGGTTGGTCATCATCTGAATTTGATCAGTTCTGATTCTGGATCTGCTTATCGATTCTGGATCGATTCCCCGTTTTGATTCCATAAAGATGGGACAAATGTTTAAATAACAAAAATATCGTTTTTGTAAACATTCAGAATGTCCCAACAGTAATGGGAGTAAAATACTAACTAAAGTTTGTTCAGTTTATTGCACAACTCCCACCACCAACCAGACCAAACCCAGTCAATTTCAACCGGAGAATGTGTGTTCAGTAAAAACGCTTTGAGCAGTTTATTATCTTCACGCATGTCCTACACTCTGCCTGAGCTTCATCTCTTCTATCGTAGCGAAGACACATTTCTGAACGTCTGCCATGATCCATGAGGCCAGGCCACGTTCTATCCTCTGCTGCTATTTTAAACAATTTGCCAAGGATGTTGGTAAGTTTTACGTTATAAATATTAATACACTGGTGACGTATTTGTCTGAAACAGGTTCTGGCAGAGAAACATGCATGTTCTTGCAGATCTGTAGTGTTTAGGAACTGAGAAACAGAACTGAGAGTTGAAAAAAAAAAGGGTATTTTCTTATCAGTTCTAATTTTGGAACCTACTTTCAGATCCCAACTGTATCCACGATATTAAAAGACAAACAGCGGGCGTTAATCCAGGAGAGCGGAGAACCGAAAAGAACCGAAAGGTTACTGAGGTTTCTCATGAAAAGCAACAGGAACGCATGGCGTCAGCATCTCTTCAAGCACCGGGAGCTCCTGGAGGTCCGACACTCCCACACTTCCACCGCAGACTCTCTGCTACTGAAGATCAAAGGGTAAGAAGCAAATGGTTTAAGTTTAATCAGAGTTTAACCATCAACGTGCACGCGGACCCTCCGCAGCCAAAAACGCATGCAGATCAGGTTAGAGGACGAGAAGAGAAACGCAACAGAGGAAGAGAGGAGGGAGAGACTGAGCCTGTGAAACGCTGACAGATTCTACAGGAGGGGTGAGAATTCCGTCACCATTTTCCTTCTCTCAAAGTTTCCGCGAGCATCTGAACCATATAAAGTCTAAGGGGGTGTTTCCAATAAAGTGGCCAGTGATTGAACGAACAAGAAGTTTCTAATAAAGTGGCCAGTGAGTGGAAGAACAAGGTGTTTCCGATAAAATGGCCAGTGAGTGGAAGAACAAGGTGTTTCTAATAAAGTGGCCAGTGCGTGGAAGTACCAGGTGCTTCCGATAAAGTGGCCAGTGAGTGGAAGTACCAGGGGTTTCTAATAAAGTGGCCAGTGAGTGGAAGTACCAGGTGTTTCTAATGAAGTGGCCAGTGAGTGGAAGAACAAGGTGTTTCTAATAAAGTGGCCAACGAGTGGAAGAACAAGGTGTTTCTAATAAAGTGTCCAGTGAGTGGAAGTACCAGGTGTTTCTAATAAAGTGTCCAGTGAGTGGAAGTACCAGGTGTTTCTAATAAAGTGGCCAGTTTACTATTACTTTAAGGCAAATTTTGAGCCACAGAAATAGCAAAGAGAAACACAGACAGCTGTCAAACACCTACACCGCAAAACCATTTAGTGACGCTTCCATTTAGAGACCCAAAGGACTACAAATCCCATGGTTCCCTGCGTCAGAGGGACTGACCGTGCCCCAGCTCGGTCTGGGCGTAGGTGCCGATCGCCTTGAAGTTCTCGGCCAGCGGCAGCCACTTCTGCCTCTGCTCAGGCGTGCACTGGCTGTACAGCGTGGGGAGGAACATGGTGAAGTGGAGACCAAACGCCTCGTTACTGTTCCCTCGCGGAACTCTGCAGGAACGTACGCCACACACACGCACACACACACACACACACACAGTCCTTCATTACCTCAGACTCACTGTTCATCAGGACCCACAACCTCTCCACACTCTCCATGTCCAGGACTTGTTGGTTTATATCTGAATGAACCAGAACCAGAACCTCCTGCTTCCACCCTGTGGTCTCCGTCGGCCCTCCTGGCTGGAGATTCCTCAGTCTAAACTTCACTCCCACGCCTGTGTGTGTAAAAACCTCCGCAACACCACGAGCGTCCAAACAGCCCCAGAGGAAAGGAGGAGGTCTAACAGAGGCTGCAGTCTGGATCTGGATCTGGATCTGGATCTGGACCTGGACCTGGACCTGGACCTGGACCTGGATCTGGACCTGGACCTAGATCTGGACCTGGATCTGGATCTGGACCTGGATCTGGATCTGGAAATGGGCTCCTCTAGAGCTCTGAGCCGTCTCCACTTCTGCATCGCTGCTTCTCTTCTGATATTCAAAACCTGCAAAGTCTCAAATCCTCTCCAGCACAAATATGGTAAGATTTAATTAACGAACCCAAACGTACAAAAAACCCAAAGTTCTGGTTTTTACTGTAAAAATCTCACACACGCATTAGATTTACAGTAAGACGTGCTGGAATTTTTTTTTAAATGTACAAATATTTATAATCACAAGTAAGTCCGTATCTCTTACACACACACACACACACACACACCTCTACCACACACCCCCTCACACGCGCCTCGGTGTTTCTAATAAAGTGGCCAGTGAGTGGAAGTATAAATGGGTTCACTTTTATATGGAGGCACATTTTCAGCCACTCCTTATTTGAAAAATCTTTTAATAACCGCCACCGTATCACTTCATATTGAATGGATACTGGCGGCACTGTCCCGGAGGAATCATCTGACCGAATCACCGGCGTGAATCTGGATCAGAGATCACTGCACCCACTGTACACGACACCGGGCCGAAAGTTTCCTCACTCTTTCATTTACTGCACGGGGCAAAAGAATTCAAACACCATTATGCAATAAAAATGTACACAGTGAACCTTGTCCTACACTGCAGGTCACCTTTCTACCAATCAGATCGTCCCGTTAACCTGCAGCCCCACACCTGACGTCGGTCCATCCGGCAATTTTCTTATCGGGTTTTATTATATATATTTAGATATTTCTAGACACATAGATATATGTGGTCAAATATATAATGTATCTACTGTGCGTGTGTGTGTGTGTGTGTGTGTGTGTATATATATATATATATATATGTGTGTGTGTGTGTGTATGGGTGTCTGTGTATATAAATATATGCATATATATTTATGTGTATATATTTTTTTTAAATATATGTGTGTGTATGTATGTTTAAATGAATAAATACCCTTAATAGTGTTTTTGTATGTTTTATCACTTTTCCTGTTATTCAGGACCCTTTACAGTCTCGTTCCAGCAGTAAATGATGCTGTAAATAAAGCGAATCCCCAATAAAACGCCAAAAACTGGACAAATAAAAAGCAGACAGTTCTTAAACACACGCAGAGACGTTCTATACAAGTTTACCTTGACAGGGTACAGTGGGACTAAAGGTGACGACCTTTCACACACATTTTATCGGCGCGGAACCTTTGGCCGGACTCTGGGGACGAGGGGTGTGGTGTGTACACACTGGAAACCTCTGGAAACCTCTGGAAACCTCTGGAAACCTCTTCACTGGAGATCAATAGACCAGGTTTCCACCAGAAAATTCATTTCTCATATTTAATGTTTTACAAATCATCCATATTTCTATATGTAAATACGATATGAACTCATTTACATATTCATGATTTAGCGCCACCCACTCAGGCTGGAGTATCACTGTATCACGTGCCTTTTCAGAATTAGGCGCAATACCAGGGAGCCAATCAGAACACTGGTCATTTACATATTTCACCATGTCTTAAAGGCACAGTAGCCAGAAGCCTGTTTGGTTCTGAGGGATGAAGAGAGGCTGGAACTGGTCTCGGCTCTTTCCACACCCACCAGCTCATCTCATGGATTTTTGTGAGATGATTTTCTTAAAAACCTCTACTAAGTTCATGAGATCTTACTAAATCCGATCGCTCTGCTCGAACTCATTTCTCTGGTTGGAAAGAAGATCCTCAAAGAATCACAAAAAAATATTACATTTAGTCCTGAGGTCCAAAACTTCAAGACTTCAGTTAAAAAGTATTTGCCGCAGAGCCGTAGGACTTCGCGAGGCCACACTAACTTTACTGAAGTTTCTACACGACTTTTTTCACCATAAAATACATTTCCAACCAAAATCCATAAGATGAACTGGGAAAAGTTCTAAACTCTGAGTGATTCTCTTGTACGACGCACTGAATCACACACAAGTGTGATTAATTCAACTGAAGTTATTTCCTGATTTTTATTCCATAAAATTAAGCTTTCTTTAAAAATCCATAAAAATCCAACTCCGTATGTAAGGAATACGACTGATTTCGGTGCATTAAACCACACAAAAGTGTGATAAAAGTGTGATGGGGGCCCAAAAAAATAAACTGAAATAAAAGTAAAAACTGTGGGATCCGAGTTAGGAGAGGGAGAGAAAGAAAGAGGTCCGGTCTACAGGTCCATCACTGCTGGGGGTCACAGTAATGGGGGCAGTTACTAGTGAAAAGTACCTTTTATAGAAGTAAATCTCCTCCGGATCTGAGATGCCGTAGTCTCTGAGCTTCAGGATCATCTGGGCGCTCTTCTTCACCGCAGCATCGTAGCGCTCGCTGCGCGACAGGAAGTTCACGTCATCGTGGTGGAACTCGGGGTCGTTGATCACCAGGGTCTCTGGAAAGAGGAGCAGGGGGTCACAGGGGTCACAGGGGTTACATGGGGTCACTGGCACCACAGGCCTTATGGAAGGTGCTGGGAAGGAGATCTGCTGGGAAAATGACTTAAAAAAAAACTTATTTAACTCAATTAATACATTTCACTCATTCACCAAGTGAAGCAGTGGGCAGCCAGGAACACGGTGCCCCGGGACCAGTGTGTGGGGAGGGTACCGTGATCAAGGGTACCTCAGTGGGGCCACTAGCAGTCCTGGGATTCGAACCCACAACCTTCTGGTCGCAGGGCGAACTCCCTAACCACCAGACCACCTCTTTCATCCAGGCGTCATTTATGATTTCAGTCCTATTAAAGCTGCTTTTTATGCTTTTTCAGGTTCTTTACAAGCTGAGAAACGAAAGGATGCAGAAAAATGATTGAAGCTATGAAGTAAAAACACAGTAGATGATCTTTATAACTCTTAATACACTTAACACTGTTAATAACGCAGGTGCTGGATTTATTCAGACATTGATATAGGGGTGTGTGTGTGTGTGTGTGACTGAGTGTGTGTGTGTATGTATGTATGTGTATGACTGTGTGTGTTTGTGTATGTGTACATATGTGTATGTATGTGAGTGTGTATGTGTGTGTGTGTGTGTGTGTATCTGACCTATCTCTCTCCTCCTGCGGGTCTTCTCGACGCTGCCGTCCAGGATGTTGGTGAGGATCTCCGTGTTGAAGGAGGCCTGGGCCCGTTCTCTGAGAAGGTCTGGGTTCATGGCTGGAGGTTCAGCTGGAGGTTCAGTTGGAGGACCGTTGAGAGGTTTGAGATGTTGATGCCTTCAGAAGAACCTGTTGTATAACTCCTGCACTCTGGCCCAGAGAGGAGCTTCCGCAGCAGAGAAGAGGAGGTACGTTCCATTCTAAGAGTGCTAGCATCCTACACCCTACATAGCAAATCCTACATAATACACCCTACACTCTACATCATACACCATACATCATACACCCTGCATCATACACCCTGCATCATACACCCTGCATCATACACCCTGCATCATACACCCTACATCATACACCCTACATAATACACCCTACATCATACACCCTACATCA
The DNA here is from genome assembly GCA_037577275.1 of Bryconaethiops microstoma. Lineage (NCBI taxonomy): Eukaryota > Metazoa > Chordata > Actinopteri > Characiformes > Alestidae > Bryconaethiops > Bryconaethiops microstoma. The sequence continues at coordinate 15,163,187 of JBBJLS010000041.1, read as the reverse complement.
TACACCCTACATAGCAA
>JBBJLS010000041.1:15115643-15132935 GCA_037577275.1 Bryconaethiops microstoma | reverse complement strand
TGAAAGGACGTCCTATATAGAAAAATCCTTTCTCTCTTTACACTGAAAAATAAAAACAGCCCTGAGGGAAAAAAAAAAAAAACAAAAAAACAAAACAAAACCCCCCCCCCAAAAAAAAGTACTTTTACATCACCCCGTTATGAAAAAATCTGCGGTATTCAAAATAAATAAATAAATTAGTGAAATAAATAAACAGATAATTAAAAAAAAGGCATCTATGAAAACAGGTGAGCAACTCGACCTTAAAGATGCTCCAAATCATTATGTGGTGACAGAACGATTATCTTTTGCAATCTATGCAGCAGACCCCCAAATTCTATTTAAAAAGGCAGCTTAGTAGGAGGCATCAGTTTGACTGTCCAAATATACTGTTTAGAGTCTATATAGTGTAAACACAAGAGGAAAACCTACAGGGGTTGATCAAGGTCAGATAATGACTGTGGAACTGACAGCAGTCAAAGACTGCCTTTTCATTGTGCGACATCCTTCGATGCAAGATTTGTACACAGCAAACGTGTAATATGGCACCAAAAACTGGTTAAAAAAAAAAAAAAAAAAAGATTAAAAAAAAAACAAAAAAAACCTGAAACCTAACAACTGAAAAGAATCCATTTCTCAGCCGAACAACCTCGCGGTTCTCTCACTCTGCATGTTGCGTTCGCTTGTCTTGTTGATGGTTGTTAAGAAAGAAGATATGTAGGAAAGGCAAGAGGAGTGAAGGAATAGTAGGAGAGGGTTAAGGGTTGGGTAGGCGTTTGTTTTTTGTTTGTGTTTTTTTTGTTTGTTTGTTTTTCTTAACTTTCCAATATCACACTCCACTTACCAGAAACACATTTTCAAACCAAGTCCATTTTAGAGTAAAAGCACTCAGTATGGCTTGCTGTCGTTTTTGGATCTTTTCAGCTGAACCTTCAGCCGCTTCATTCCGATCTGAAAACCGTTCATCGACTGAATGGCCGCCTGGGATGAAACGGGATTGTCGTAACTCACAAAGCCTGCAACAAACACAAGAGCTGCAGTTCATTATGATGATCAAGAGAAGATTATAGACAAGATCTTTCAGCATCAACAGCAGGTTAAATAAAGCAACACTGATTCTGTTGACTACAATATAACTAATACTCAGATGAGAAAATACGCAGTAGCAACCAGTGTTAGATCTTTTCACTAACAGTAGCCTTAAAGTCATGTTTCACTGGATAGTTTATAATTGATTTAAGCCACTGATGTCCTGTTTTGTTTGTCCTTACAATCTGTCATTTAATAAGAGCTGTGATTTTAAATTATACAGCAGTGTACAAAAATTACAAGCAGGACATGTTTCGATGTCTTAATATCTTACAGATTCTCAACTAGCTGTTTAGAGGAGCCCAAAAAGATGAAGTGAAGTGACCATGTCATATGTGAACACACCACAGCGCACAGTGTGAGATTCTCTCTCTATTTAACCCATTCACCAAGTGAAGCAGCGGACAGCCAGGAACACAGCGCCCGGGGAGCAGAGTGTGGGGACGGTACCTTACTCAGGGGAACCTCAGTGGTGCAACTGGCAGTCATAAAATTCAAACCCACAACCTTCTGATCATAGGGGAAACTAACTACCAGGCCACCAACTGTTCCAATTTGTTTAAGTACTTATTATTAAGAGCTAATTACTCCAATCTTTTGAGACCTCCTAAAAAAACCTTTAGGGGACCGACTGAAATGATGCAAAATGTCTGTACATATCAGCATTTTATTTAGTCCGTCTCAAATTAAAATCAAGAAATAAACAGCAATTTTGCATTTTAAAAAATGTAGCACTCTGCCTGCAATCTGCGAACCGCCATATACAACTGTGCATTAGTCAAAATACAGAGATGAGTTTTGAGAATGAAAATAAAAGGCTTGCACAATCCGTGGCCAATTAGTCAATATTTGAGATATATTTATTTTACACAAGATCAGTTTGGGCAATGTTGGATTAATATCTGCACTTCATTCATTTTACTGCATTTGTATCTCTACAGAAATGTTACATTTCTTTGTAATGCCATGGTATACATAGTTTCAATTTCTATGTTTTTATCTAAAATATTCAAGCCACTGAGTAGTAATCTTACATTTTATAGTAATTAATTTAAGTAATATTACCAAAACATTTGCTGAGGTTGGTCTGTTTGTCTATGAACACCTTGGCTGAGATGACATTGCCGAAAGGCATGAACATCTGAAGCAAGTCCTGGTCACCAAACTCCTGTGGCAGGTGATAAATGAACAGATTTGCACCCTCTGGGCCTGGAGAGGAAAAAAAAGAGGGAGGGAGAACAAAGATGGGGGAAAAAATAAAATAAAATCAAAGCCATTTTCTATTATAAAACTGCACAAACCTCTTTTAGAGCTGTACAGAGGGTACCATTGGATATAATTGTTCTCAAGTCAGGTTTAATAAGATTCCCTGTGACTTTCTTTTATCAGTGTAATAAAGTTTACATTGCAATCTGCTACATAATATTTAGTACTGACAAAATAACATTCAACGACTGCGTCTTTATGAAACACGTTAAAGACCACTCTTAAAGACCACCAAACTATCCCAGTATTCTTCTATCCAGCTCTCCCTCAAAATTGCGAAGCCCAAGACCACCTGCCCACCAATGGCGCATTCCCACTGACGCAAAGAACTGCGCCGTTACGTGAACAAAAAGCTTCTCTATTACTAATAAAGTGACCTGTACCCGAGCTGCTCGATGGACAGGCTGAAAGTGGGCCGCAGCCAAGCTGACGAAATCACTGCTTTCGGATGACAGCATGGAAAGAAGCCACTGTTTTTGTTTACTGTACATGCAAAAACTACAATGGAGACACAAACTAACAACTGGGCAGTCGATGAAGCTCTACTGTCAGTTTGGGCTGAAGATAAATTTCAGTGGGAGTTTCTATGACTAACAAATTTATCTTTAACTCTGTGAGAAACGTGAAGGAGATCCAGGATGTCACTAACAAGTTATCTGGGTTTGGTTTTCATCACTTGGATAAAAAACACAGAGAAAACATTAAACACTCAAACAAGACTAGAAATAATAAAAGGCCACAATAACAAAAGCGGCTCTGACAGAAAAACTTTCCGCCGGTTCGACTCCATGGACGCGGTTTTTGGGACGACTGGCCATAAATTGGAGAGAATTGTTAGAAACTCCGTTACCGGACTGAGATGCACTGGAACATCAAAACCTGATACAACTTCAGTACCATCACAGTACAGTTTAGATACAGAACGTTTCCTGTAGACCTATGGAGAAGTGCTTATAGATTCTGTAGCACTAGTAAATAAAACATCTGTATTACTGAGGCCTAGAATTTGCACATTTTGTTTGATGCTGCCCAATCTCTCAAAAAAAGAAAAAATCTGTACAATGATCTTTTGCTTTCAATAAACAGTTTCACCACAAAGGACTACAAAGGCTTTTGAAAACAGGTGTTTTGAAGGAGAGCCAACTTGACTCAACCTCAGTTCTGTGGATTATCAGCTTATCATATTTTAATACTCTACTTGCGGGAGTTTGATTGAACTCTGTTTCTTCCCTGATCCAGTTAAGCACTTACCTTCTTTCTGGCTGCCAGCAGCACTGATGCTCTGCTGGGAAAGCAGACTCTGGTTATAGAGGCTGGGCAGGGCGGCGGCTGCATACTGCTGGATTCCCGAGTACGCTGCCTGGGTCAAGGCCTCCATGGTGCTTCCGGAGCCGTTGGACAGGCCTCCGCTGCCCAGGCCACCATTCAGCGCAGCCATGCCTGTGGAAACATAAGATCGTGTTTTCTCTCCAACTGCCGCTGAAAAAACAATGGGACTTTTCATCGGCAGTTGGAGAAAACGAGTACAAACACGAGTACAAACCAAACACAAGTTGTTTTCACTTGTATCGATACCGGACCATAAAAACATTGTTTTACCTGAAAACGGTCCATTGCGCAAAAAAGGTTGGGAGTGGGGGAGGGGGCGCTGGTAGCATCCCGTGTAGGAGGCAATGTAAGGAAAGGGAGCAGCAGCAGAGTGGGCACACAAGCTAGACTACAGACTAACCCCCCACTCAGCAACCCTGAGGAGTCTCTTTCTCTCCGACTCCTGGCTACTCATCAATAAGGACAAAATATGAATGAGCTGTGTGATGGTAATCACAGAGACTTGACTGGATAGCAACTTTGTGTGCAAGTGTGTGTGTGTTTATATACACACAGCAATAGTTCATAGAAGAATAGCAAACTGTGCATTTTACACACACACACACACACACTGTACAAACAGTGAACAGGAAAAAAGGGAAAAGTGGTCTCTAATTTTTTTTCCATGGCTGTATATATACATACACACACAGATACACACTTTGTATAGTGTACAGTTCATTTTATATTGTAAAATTTTAGAGATTACGCTGCTGCTGCTACTTTTCCCCCCTCTTGTTCTGTCCATTTTGATGTTGTAACAATGCACAATTCCCAGTTGTGGGACTTATAAAGGGTCTCTTATTTTATATTCACTGGTGTACATCTACAGACATTAGGACACTCCTAACATTGAATACCTAGCATTGAAACGCAGACCTTTCTACATGCCGAAAGTGTTTACTGTCTTAATCACAGCTGTTTACATTCCACAACGGGCTACAGCCAACATAGCTCTAAAAGAGCTGCATGACGCAACAGCCAACTGAAAGCACATCCAGGAGGAGCTGGGACTGTAGCAGGAGACTTTAACCATGCAAAGTCTGCAATGCCCGAATTGCATAAAAATGTACAAGAAACAAGAATATTCTAGATCAGGTTTATCCAAGTATTCCAGAAACTTGTAAATCTGCCCCTTCCACACACAGGCCCGAATTATCAGATTGCAGTTTGCATTAAATTTGGAATTCTCAGATCTGTATGCTCTTAGTGGCTCTTGCAAAGATAAAATAGGTTTAACGTTTGTGTCTTTTTAGCCGTTTTTCTGTTCTCACCTGCTAGTGAGCTCATGTTGAGTCCAGCTCCAGCACCTGCAGCCAGAGACTGTAGGGCCCCCAGAGAAGCCATGGGATTCACAGAGGAGCTAGTACTGGAGGTGGGAGAGGACCCTGCTGTTCAGACAAAACAGAGGATAGTAAAAAGGCTATGAAGGAAGAAGCAAAGATATTACAAAGAGAGAAAAATAAAAAGCAAGTAAAACAAGAAACAGCAACAGTGAAAAAAAGAACAAGACAGTGTCTATATGCATAGGCCCAAATATCAATTAAAACATTTAAATACAGAACGTTTACACAAAATTTAAGAGCACAAGGATTTTCAACAATTATCATTGAGACAAAATCTGTCAAATAACTTTAGCAAATAATAAATGCAAGATTTATCAAGAGTTTATGCAGATGTTTAAGAATGAGTGTGAGGAACATGCACAAGTAGCAATTTAAACAAATGCTACTTGAATGCTCTTCACCAAGTAAATAAAGCTTGTATATTACTGGATGCACCTGCAAGCCTTTTGAAATTGTTTTAAAAATAAATGAACTGTAAATACAAAAAAAAAGAAACACGAAATACACACAACACCACAGCCAACAGTACATTTTTCCGATCGGCTCTGACAAGTCACTGTAACGGAAGAACAAAAGTCAGGTAAATGTCAGGATAAAGCATTGGGAGATAAAAAGCAGGACCAACCCTTGCAGCCGTCCCAGGCAGAGTGAGTCTGTTGTCCGGTGGGCGTACCTGAGCTAGTGAGCACGCTGAGTGGCGAGCTGGAGGTGGTTAGCGCGCTGCTGCCAGTTGGAGTGGCCTGAGTGGCACTTGCTGCCGCCGCCAACGCAGCCAGATTCTGCATGGCGTTCAGACCTACACACATGTGCACACATGTGAGCTTGTTTTATTAAATGAGTTCACCTGTAAGAGTTTGTTTTATTAAATGAGCTTATCTGTGTGTGTGTGTGTTCATACACACAAAATAATATTTATTTATACAGCGTCTTTCTCTAGGTCTCAACACTGCTCCCCACACATCTCTTGGAGAGGCTTAACTGTTGCTCTAGCTCCTGCTGCAACTCTCAGAACGCAGCCCGCACTGCATCATGAATTGCATCGTTTTACAACAATAAAACACCATGCAATTCGAAGCATCAACATTCGCATACCTGCATGAAATAAGTATCTGGCCTAGTGGTTGCCTTTGATTTCTAACGTATCTAACCTAACCAGCAAGTAGTTTAGGTTCACATATGGTGTTCTCCCACCAGCACAAGGAACCATGTTGTACTGCAAACAAATGTCTTTCCACTACAAATAAATTGACTCGTACCCGAAATGCTTGGTGGCAGGGCCAAAAGTGGGTCGCAGCCAAGCTGACTGCATCACTGCTTTCCGATTGTTTGAAATGTCATTACAACATGGAAAGAGGCCACTGTTTTTGTTTACTGTCCATGCAAGAACAACAACTACAATGGAGGAACAAACTAGGAAGTCATAAAAGTACAAGCTCTACCTTCTGTTTGGGCTGAAGATAAATTTCATTGGGAGTTTCCTACGACTAACAAATCTATCTTTAACGCTGTGAGAAACGTGAGCAAGGTGATGCAGGACATCACTAACAAGTTCTCTGGGCTCGGTTTTCAATTCACAGATAAAGAATGCAGAGAAAGAAAAAAAAACTCAAACTATAAATAGAAGAAGAAGAAGAAGAAGAAAAAAAAACAAACAAAAGCGCCTCTGATAGAAAAACTTTCCGCCGGTTCGACTCCATGGACGCGGTTTTGCGACGACCGGCCATAAACTGTGTGGAGAGAATTGAGTCAGAAACTCCGTTACTGGACTGAGATACACTGGAACATCAAAACATGATACAACTTCAGTACCGTCACAGTACAGTTCATATACAGAACGGTTCCTGCATACCAATGGAAAAGTGCCTATAGACACCTTGAGATTGCCTGAACTACTTTATCAATTTAAGATGCAGAAATAATCTCTTCTCTGCAACACTATGGCGGGAAAAAATGAACATAGGTCCTGGACTCACCTGACATGGGGTGGAGATTGTTGAGCGCATTCCCAGAGGACGCGGATTGCTGCAGGAGCTGCAAATAAAGCTAGACATTACACCAAAACAGAGAACACAGAGAAAGTCAGGACTGCATCCAGGACTGTGAGCACAGGAACGAGAGAGAGAAGGCGAGAGAGAGAGGGCGAGAGAGAGAGAGGAGAGAAACATAGAAAGGAAAAAGTGTAAAAATGTAAAGTTTCAGTAAGGAAAAAAAGACAATGGTCCAAAATGGAATCAAGACATGTGTAGGAGTAAAATAATCAAATATGACGATGAAAAGAAGGGATGAAGGGGAAGCCGATGGAGATAAAAAGAGAGAAACAGAAGGAGAGAAAGAAAAGAGGACTTTTCACAGCATACCCATGGAGCAGCACTAACACATTCAAACAGGGCTCCACATCTACATTGGCCTACAAACAAAAGTACAAATCGAACATACTGAGGAGTTTCAAGAAGCCAATCTGAAAGGAAAATCTTAATTTTTGAAAAGTCAGATTGTAAATGTGGTGGCATGGGGTTGGCCCAACATAGATCTGTAGCCCAGGTGCAAAAAAACCAAACTTCAAAACACAGCAATACGTGTAATCTGATTATCTAAACTAACGTGATTCTCGTGAGACTTGGAACTGTAAATACTTAAAAGGGCATTGAGGTAAGATTGGAGGGAAAGCATTATTTGAAAGTAATTCTAAAATGAAAGCTTCTAGATAAGTGCTTGATCATGTAGGTCATTTAATGCAACAATCAAAAATATAAACAGGCTGCCATCCTCCCCATCTGTCAATAGATTGCGTAAAATAAAACGCAGCCATTTCTCTATTTTTGAGCTGTGGGTGATGGTGTGTGTATGTATGGGTGTGTGTATGTATGAGTGTGTGTGTGGGGGGGGTGTGCGCGTGCGGGGTACTTGGATGTACTCACTGCGAGATACTGTGGGCCTAGTGAGTTGAGACCAGTTAAATTTCCCCACATGGAGGCAGCATTGAGTTGCTGCATCTGTTGTTGCAGCTGCTGTGCCATGCGCTTCTGCTCCTTATCCTTCTGCGTGTCCGCAAACTTCACCACGATCGGAGACGAACAGCCCTGATTGGAAACACACGTTTTAGATACATGAGTGACCACTTGACAGGACTGGCCAAACTAAAATGAAAAAGTAAGTAAAAGTGTTCAAAAACAAGTGAAAGTGCTGCGTCATGTATACAAAACAGGGGCATGACTCAAGTACCTCCATGGTCTGTGACTGGTGCATGGATTTAATGGCAGACTGAGCCATCTGTCTGGCTGTGAACGTGACAAAGGCACAACCTGGAACAAGAGAAAGAAAGCAAAGGAGGGAGGGAGGGAGACAGACAGACGTGGGACAGAGAGAGAGACAGAGACAGACAGACAGACATACCGCCCGGGGGGGGGAGAGGGAGGGAGGGAGAGAGAGACAGAGAGAGAGAGTGAGGGAGAGAGAGACAGAGACAGAGAGTGAGACAGAGAGTGAGACAGAGAGAGGGAGGGAGAGAGAGAGACAGACAGAGGAGGAGGGGAGAGAGAAAGAGACAGACAGACAGGGACAGAAAAGGAGGGAGAGGGACAGAGAGAGAGAGAGGGAGAGAAAGGGAAAGAAAGGGAGGGAGAGAGAGGGAGAGGGAGAGAGAGAGAGAAAGACAGACAGGGACAGAGAGGGGGAGAGAGAAAGACAGACAGACAGACAGGGACAGAGAGGGAGAGAAGGAGAGAGAGAGGGAGACAGACAGGGACAGAGAGGGGGAGAGAAAAAGAGAGGAAGAGAAGGGGACAGAGAGAGGGAGAGAAAGAACACAGAGTGGACTGTTCACACAGCTGTTTTCCTCCCATATTTCTGGTTCTGTTCTAATAATGAGTTGTTCGTTTTTAACCTTTACACTCAAAAGTATAGACGCAATACAGACAAACAGTAATGCATTTAAAAAACATGCAAATGACACTCAAGATTCCTAAGACAATCCATCTTTTAAAATCTAAAATATTAACAACTTAAGACTAATATGTAAATATTAATACTACACTACTGTGAAGGGTCATTTTGATCAGCTTTGCTGTTAAGTGTGTCAGTGTTTGCCTCACCACGGCTCAACCCATCGGGTCCTCGAAGAATGCGACACTCCTCGATCTGACCGTATGGTGAGAACATGAGCCGAATGTCGTTCTCGTTGCACTTCTTTGAGATCATGCCAATAAACAGCTTTCTGTCTTCAACCGCTGAAAGGAGGGGAAAAAGAAACATTCATAATTTTCTGATTTATTTTTACTTAATTGGTGTTTACGATACTTCAAAGTTATCTTCCACTCTATTAGTCGGAGCTGCTATATGCCAACTTTGGTTGTAAAAAGCGCCATATAAATAAAAATTTAAATGAATTGCTATATTGATCAGACAGCTATAAACAACTTTATACGAGACAGTAAAGAATAGACCAGGGTTATTTATTTTTATTGCGGGCATTAAAAATGCTGTCAGGCCAGTTCAGGATGCAGTATACAGTGTTTTGACCAAAATCAACCAGCACTTATACAATTTGACTGAAAACTCTGTCCCTATCCCATTGTTTACATTCTTTGACTGTAGTCAGAACTTCATTAAACACTCACAGTTGTTCTTCTCGCTGTCTGCTGGCTTCATCTGAATGGGATGATGCATCTGTCATAGAAGAGTGCACATCAGTCATTTTTACTTTTTCACTTAATAGCCATTTCCCTGTTTGCAAAAGACTGTAAGACTACTCACCCCTGGAAGAATTTTCATGTTGTGAAGGGCATTTTGTGCTTCTAACGCTGATTTACGTGTGTAATATGTGATAAAACAACAACCTGCAAAAGAGGCAGAAAAATGAAGTAAACAAACAGTATCACTAGTACCAACTCCACAAGAGCCTCATCCGCATGACCTCGGACTCAGTACAGCGTACTTCAAATTACGAGGGACACTCAAAAAGCTTCTGCACTTTATTAAGAATTTGAAACATTGAGACACTTTTCTACACAGTCAGCTTCCTTTGCGTTGTACCAAATAATGTTTTGGTTGAGCATGTAGCCAATGATGCAGTGCTGCTTTCATATAACCACATGAAAATCTTCCCTTGTGGTTAGGGAGTTGACCCTGTGACCAAAAGGTTGTGCGTTCAAATCCCTGGACTGCTAGTGGCACCACTGATGTACTCTTGAGTAAGGTACCGTCCCCACACACTGCTCCCAGGGCGCTGTGTTCCTGGCTGCCTGCTGCTTCACTTGGTGAATGGGTTAAATAGTGAGGAAGAATTTCACACTGTTCACACTGTGTGCTGTGGTGTGTTGACATACGACAGAATAGTCATTACTTTACTGAAACCTTCTCTGAGCTCCAAAAAAGGCGGAATTCAGAGCTAATCTCTAAGACACTCCAATTACTGCTCTTTCGGGCTTCCCCCGCATCCAAACAAAATATTAAAGTCTGGAAGCTTTCTGAACGTTCCTCGTACTATTTGTGCTGACTACTAGCAGAAACGTCATTTATTTTTTCTTTGGTATCTATATCCACTCCTTTCACCGACCACAGCATTTTGCTTTCAGAGTACTTCAAGTTTTATTTTTACATTATATTTTATATTGTTCTTGTCTCTGTGCAGTTGGTGCATGAGCAGTTTCCTCTGGGATGAATAAAATATTCTGATCGCCATAGAAATGAGTATTTGGTTTTAGTTAGAATACTAGAGCTAAAACTTTGTAAAACTTCCATTCTTAACTAGCGATGTCTGACCTTTGCTCTGTGGGGGGTTTTGACTCCTGTCTCGGAGGACGTTGATTTCATAGACGGCACCATAGGGTTCGAAGAGCTCACGAAGCTGATCTTCTGACCAGGACCTCGGGATCTGACCCACAAACATCTTTATGGCATCGATGTCTGGCTGGTCCGGGTGGTCCAGTGTCCCATTCATCTTCTTTGTTCTGAAGAAACACAGTGAAATTTAGAACAAACTGCACCCCACTAAGAAGGGTTACAGACAAAACATGGCCTTAAAATGAGCAAGAACAAATGTAGTGTTCATTGATTTGACAATTGGATCATATTAGTAGAGCTGAACTAAGCATGGATGTTATCGGAATCATTTGTTTCAAATGTAAGATACAGACCTTATTTGTTAATAAAATGTATTTGTACATTTACTCAAAGATACTTAAATGCTTCAGTAATCGTTTTCTGGATAACAGAAGAAAATACAAATGAACAAATTAAAAGCAACAGGTTAAGAATATTCGCTGGTGGTCTAAAACAAACTCTTTGTATCTACAAAATTCCTCCCATTCTAGGCAGTAATTGACACTGTAAAGCTGGGGGTTAAACATCAATAATAAAAAATAACTAATTGCACAACCCAGGAGTTTGGTCACTTCAAGGAGTTTATTAGTGAAATGTTGGCAATGATGGGACATGCGACATATTATATAACAGCATACTGTTTTATCATAACTAGGTACTTGGTGTACCTTAAGGTGCATTAACTTGTGGCAACACAGTCAGACTGAGCTTTTGTTAGGAATATTGTACTTTGTAAGACTAATAAACTGAAACATTCAATATCATGAGACATGTTCAGCTATTGCTTATCTTTGCTGGATCTAAATTAAAAGAAAACAAAGAAAAAAAGAGTTTTTCTGCAGTAATGTGAAACAACAAAGCTGCAATGCCAAAGGCTATGTTTACCTCATCAGGATGATGTGATGCAAATCTGATTTTTTGCCTTATTGTGATACAGATCAGATGTCTTCTAATCTGTATCTGACCCATGGTTATGAGAGCGGTCAGATCAGAACGTGTGTGTTTTCAGCAGCGTCTGTAGCAGTGGTTAGCTTAAAGTCGCCAGTAAATGTTGGAGAAGCATTAAATCTGTTATTTTCACCTTCTATCAAACACCTGAAAGCTGAAATTTGTGATTTCAGTTCATTCGTCTTTCATGACGCATGTGGATCATTTACGTGATGTTGCTAATTTATGTTCACAACGAGGTCGTTTCTAGGCACAGGATCATTCACACAGAGAGAAGGACCAATTACAAAACACACCTCTTTATACATGCATACAATATGGATAAAAGTATTGGGACCACTGGAAGGCTTTCCTCAAGATTTGGGAGTTTCTGTGGAAATGTGTGTCCATTCACTCCGTAGAGCATTTATGAGGTCAGACACTGATGTTGGATGAGAAGGTCTGGATCACAATCTCCGTTCCAGTTCATCCCAAAAGTGTTGGATGGGGTTGAGGTCAGGACTGAAAGCATTAAGGCTTGTGAGGTGAACAAATTCCTGTGGAGTACGGGCGTTTTCGTTGTCCACTTCGTGAGCAATTCAATACAGAGCTCGCAACAGTATTTTTAAACCCTACTGCTTTGAAGTCACGCAGAGCAGTACATGAAATGATTTTTCTTTTTTTATAATCTCGCTGAACCAAAAGCCAATCTATTTTCATTTTACACAACCTATCAGGACATGTACAAACAAACGTGATTCTACTGGACAGACCTGAAGCTCCCGATTCGTCTTCAGCATCAATTGAGCCGTGAAAAACAACTTCAAGATAGGGCCCGAACGGCGCACCACTCAGGCTTTGCAAAGCATGGCTGACAGCTAAAAGCCAGATTAATGGAGCTCATTGATCGGCGAGAGAAAGAGCCAATAAATCCGGCCCTTTGTCGATTCTCCAGGAGAAAGAACTTGTTCAAACAAGGAGATTACACAGTGTCAAAAAGAAGCCAATGAGGCTGGCAATGTAATCAGAGACAGTAGGTTGGACAGTTGGAGTGGCAACTATTAAGTCTGTTCTGAAATCTGCTTAAACTAATAAGCTACAAGGGAGAACAGAACTTTTAAATCAAGGCCATAACATTATACAAATATACAGTACCACAAAATTAGGCAGGGTCAGGAACCTCAAATATTAAAAAAATATAACTATTTGAATTCACTGACAAAATAATATTATCCAGATTTGTGCCTTAATGGGATACAAGTCATTTAATGAAGTGCCCAACTATTATCCTGAGGACATCCGTCATTAATGACATCCCCCCCACAGAACGGTTAAAACAGCTGCGTTCTGTGCTGGTTTACACTCATGAGACCAGTTACTGTTTCATTTTTGTAGGTTTGTGCCAAATCGCATTTCTTAGGCTCTGAATATACAATGTTTTCAAACAAGTATCTGAATTAACCCACATTTTGTTTACATCTGATATATGATTACAGTTCTAGTGTTCAGTTGCATGTTTTCTAATTCTTTTTAAAAACATTCAAATATTGTAGTTTGATAGTTTTACATATGATCTTTGCTGAGAATAGATGACAAAAGTTTAAGACAAATCTCTAGATCTTTTCTCTTAGTGTCAGTTTAGATCAATCAATCCTGAAGGAAACGGAAAGTTGTGAAAGTTTAGCTGTTTCTAGAGATAATCTGAATAATAAATATAAACAAATACCAACAAAAACAAACATTATATACATAAATATGCAAATTATTCCATTTTTGTGCTCCTAAATCAGGACTTAAGCCTTCAAGATTACGCAACTATAACGGATTAAAATATTGGTTAAAATCTATATTCTCAATATATGATTAGTTAACATTCCGAACGTTCTCCAGTAGGGGGAGGGATTGGCAAGTCGCTTTTGACTTACAGTTGTCATAAAAGTGTTCAGAAGTTTAGATATGGAGACTACAAATAATTCTCTTATGACTGTGCTTCAACCAACATTTATTCCTTTGAATTAATACTTAAAGCTTTTTAATAAGAGAAAAATTTTATTACAGGGCCTATATGTTAAAAGATATCGCAATCGCAGTATGTCTCAGTACAATTGCAACACTCATTTCATCCATACTGCACAACCCTACCAGTAACGGAACTTTAGACTAGGATTCGAGTCTTTATCCTCTAAACTTGCTTCAGTTAGATGGAATCAAACATCTCTTCTGGTGAGGAGAGCTGTTAGCATGTAGAAGTCAGCACCACAATGAGTCACACTATGTTTCTAGCTTGCAGCACTAACATTAAGCAAATGTGACTAATTTTTTTGCAAATTATGGCCTGAATGTATCGGATTTTGTAATTTGGATGTCGTGCACACAGTTTATGGGCTGTTTTTGAAGTAACACCTGATGAAACAACAAATATTGTGTTAATACAAGGTCAATTAGTGCACAAATGTCATCCTACCTGAATAGTTAAGTTGCATTGAGTATTGTTAGTGAAAGGTGCCAAGATAACAGCACCGAGAACAACTTTTCTTATGGAAGCCATGCCAATGGAATTCGTTCTCAATGCTCAAAACTGTCAAAGAACACAACTTCAGCAGTAAAAACTACATCAGAGCAACAATGTCATTTTCCCTAAATAAAATTCCCAGACCATGTTCTGGAGTGCTATCCATTGCAAGGCATTTCAGGACTGTGGGAAACTTGTGTAAACACCCCAACAAATACTGCAACATAAACTCACAATTCAAAATTAGAGTAGGGAGTGATGTTGGCAACTGTTCTTCCTTCTAATTTCAAGAATGATCAGTTTCCTTCTAGGTGACCAAAGACTAAATGGTCACCTTTATAACAAACGTATTTCTAGTAGAGGGGCAACCTGTTATGGACACATTTAATGCATACATGTCTCACACAATTTAAATATAATATTTATGCATCACACAATATTTAAAATTTTACTATTTAATCTATGTTGCAATTTTAGCCTTATAAAATGACATTATTTAGATTTTCTTTTCACTATATTGTAGGAAATGTATATATTCGTTGGACAAATAAGGAACGCAGTTTGAATATAGACCCTGAAAGTTATTTTTGGACACATCTTGCACAGTCTTAGGTCATAATCTTTCCAAAGTTATTCCACTATCAGTGCTGTGAGTGCTGCTGAATTTCGGAAACTTTGTTTTGCTTTACTTTGTTTGGCTATATGCTGTAACGCAGATGTTTCGTCTGCTGGGCTGAGAGTAAATGGGCACAAGTCCGAAAAAAGTGCTGGAGTTGGCATAGCAACTGTGTTCCTATTTTCAAACTGCAGTTCTGGACTTGGTCTAACCTCACAAAAAAAAATGATGGGTCCACACTATAAATACCTATGAAAGTCAATATATCCAACACATTGCACAGTTGGAATGGACTATATTGCATCACACACTTGTCACAATGCACATTTTACTCAACACACACCTGTACACCACTGAATCCAATTAAACTCTACTAAAATTGATCTCTTTGTACTGAAACACACAACTAATCATTTTTAGTAATGACCACATTCTCAAAATGCTCAGGAAAGCAAACTGTATCAGGACTACACAATCTACCACAATAAATAAAATGCCCTTTTAATGTATCTAATAAAACAAAAAAGTTAACACGCCCTTTCTGAGTTTAAGCGGAACCAGGGATGAGAAGCCATGCATTAATTTAAGGTTCAAAACCCACCTTTCATTTTCTATTATTTATATTAAGTTTTAGGCTGTTGTAGTGGAAGGTGGCTCTTAAAGTAAAGTGGCCTTTACTGTCAAATGGGAACACATCACAGCACACAGTGTGAACAGTGAGGTTCTCTCTCTGTATTTAACCCATTCACCAAGTGAAGAAGGGGGAAGCCAGAAATACAGCACCCGGGGAGCAGAGTGTGCGGGCGCTACCTTGCTCAAGAGTACCTCAGTGGTGCCACTAGCAGTCCTGGGATTCAAACCCACGACCTTCTGATCACAGGGGAAACTCCCTAACCACAAGGCCACAAGCTGCCCCTGAAACAAGGGTGCTTTTTAAAATAAAGAAAACAATGGTTGAAATCAACAGCTTTTTTAACAGATACGATTCAGGTGGATAGCTGCAAAAATCTTAATCGCCCCTAGCAGGAATTCAGATCACAATCATCTATTTGGTCGTCTGTCATCCCTTAACATGCTGTACACACTTCACAGATCTTTCTGATGGGACAACAGCCACCATGACAATTACGGACAAAAGCTGGGCACAGACTAAGACTGAATGTACTCACACTGGACTTGAGTTCAGACTGCAGTGGTCCACCATCATCTCTGGCAGAAAGTCCAGCTTAAAGGAAGCCATTTTTCTCAAACACAAATCCACCGTGTCTTCTCCTCAGTGCCACGATCAGGGTCTGACAGACGAGCCTCAAAGGTACGAAGCCTCAACAGAATAATTTTTTTTTTAAAAATCCACCAGACTGCTAGGCGAAACTTGTTTAAGATTTTTCAGTATTTGGGACGAGCTGCATCGGAGTAGCTGAGTGTAAGAGTGTAAAGCTGAGCTCATTAAAGCTGATCAGGGGGTCCAGAAGATTAAAAAGAAAAAGAAAAAACGAAACAAAACACAAAGACCCGCAAAATCCAATACCCGGAGACACGACAAACTCAAATCAACAGAGGGCAAAAAGACACAGCGCTGGCTTCAGCACTGCACTGGGTGACGAACACAGGCCGCGGCCGGTAACTGGGCAGGCACTGACGACCAGGCTGGGGTCTGATGGGCCACTAAAAGCTGCTCCCCTGCTCCCACAAAGGAAAACGCTGATGGAGAGGGACTTTTTTGTGAGCTTTTCTCTTAGCCAAGCAGAACGGAGTGCAGCGTCAGGTAAACAGAGTGTCAGATTGATGCTGATAAGCGCCAGTGATCGGCAGGAATGAATGGAGACCAGTAACACGCTGGTAATCCCTGTGCTGATGCGCCCCAGGACACAATCGGGTTCCACCACTGTGCCACCATCAACGCGGAGGGGGGGCTGCAGACAACAGCGGGGGGCTGGCCATTTGGGGTCATATGACATGGGTCATGCAATTCAGGCTGGCTAGCAGCAAGGGAAGCTACAGGACACAAAGGTTGTTCAAAAACAACAGATCTAAATAAACAGATGGAAAGAATGGGCTCATCATTTGGTCTAAATAAATCAGGAGAGTTCTACAACTTTAAAAGTACCAGTTATATGAAAACTACTACTTTTCAATACTAATACCATCACCACCAGTACTATTACTACCACTAATACTACCACTACCCTTACCACTACTACTACCACCACCAATACTATTACTACTAATAGTTTTGTTTTATGTATAGCAGAGCCAGACATCAGTTGGTCATGGTGCTAAGGTTCCTCCTTTAAAAAAAAAAAAAAAAAAAAAAAAGATTTCCAGGGTTCCAAAACTGCAAACCAACCAAAAAAGTTTTTCTTTACAAA
>JBBJLS010000041.1:15094511-15107010 GCA_037577275.1 Bryconaethiops microstoma | reverse complement strand
TCAGGTGATCAGTAATCAGTCCCTCATAAAGCAGAATGAGGTGCTTGTGTAGGAATTTAACAGACACTGGTGTGGAACGGTTTCACACTCAGATGCTGATTTCAAAATAAACTGCAGTGCTCTTTTTTTTTTTAGCTGTATTTTATTAAGTTTTGATCGAAGGGTCAGACAACAGAGTGCTCTCTCTGTGTGTATAAATACAAAGGCCTTGGTTGTGGTTGTGATTTGTAAACTTGGTTGTGGTTTCACTTCCTCTGTCTCCTGCCACAGTTGGTCACAGAACATTCTGTTCTGGTCATATATACAACCCACAGAGTCAACACATGTAAAGAAAGCATTTAAATACTTAATATGGTCCAGCAACTTATATACAAATGTTCCATTACAATAGGTGCATTATTGCAATGGGTATTAATGTCTCAGGAGGCTACACTGCATACAACGCAGAGATGTGTGTGTCGTCTGTATCAGGGGACCTGTGTAATTGCATGGCATGCTAAAATGAAATGAAGATTAAATGAAGTTTAATGTCAGAGTTTTTAAATGTACCCTGAATGTCGCTGGGCGTTCACCTGGGGATCTGCACACCCCAGTTTGGGACCTGCAGCTCTAGGCCAGGCATGTGGAACTCCAGTCCTGGAGGGTCATGGTCCAGCACGTTTTGGTGATTTCCCTGATCAGAAACACATGGTTCACCTCACCAGATAATTGTCAGGTATATTGAATGTGTTTGAGGAGGAGAACCATCACACTGTGCTGGACACCAGCCCTCCAAGACCGGAGCTTCACACCCCTGCTCGAGGCCTTCGGACTACCAGTGGTAGACGAACCAAGTTTGTAAAAAGTGGAAAGGTTCTATGCTATAGCTCCTTTCTGAGGGAGTCACTGTAAAACTGCAGCATGCATTGTAAAATCTGAGCCTCTTACAGGGTTAAAAGGAAATATGGAATCTCTGTTACAGGCTTCAATTATCCATGTAGAAATTGCATTATTGTAGAGGGGATTCTTTGGCTTTCCTTTTCTTTGACAAATCAATTTGTGACCCAAACTAGCTCCAGTGCTCATGGTTTTAGTGAGATTTGACAATGAATTTCAAAGTTTCAAGCCACATTGAATAGCTGGATGCAAATTAACAGAATGCTCTGGATTATTAGCATAAAATGATTAAGTGAAACAGGCTGAAATCTGTAAGTAATATTTATTTGAAATAATGGTTGTCATAATTAATGATTACTAAGTCTAGTCTACTAATACATTAGTTTTTATGTTTTGCTAAATCTACAATTAAATGGACACAATCATTATTAAAGATTAACCAATATTTATTTGACCCAATAAGTGTTTGTTCGTTCTGTGATGCTGCTTAAATGACCATTTCATCACTTTCAGTGGAAAATTATAGTTTACCATAGTGCAGTTTACTACAGCGCAGTTCTCTTGTTGACTTTTCCTACCATAAAATTAATTGTTAAAATTGAAAGCAACAGCCCTCCAGATAGGAAGAAGAACAAAAGCACGCACAGGACTGTTTACATTCATTTTTTTAATTCCTTTTGCTTTGGTGTAGGTCACAAAAGCGTCCACAAAACACTGCAAACACTGCAAAGACTGTACAAAGAGTCCCCATGAGTCTGGGCTCAGACTTCACAAACAGAAAAGTCCACGGTTCTTACTTGCAGCTTTTTTTTTTAACAACATTTCTGTTCATGACCAAACATTACAGTACAAATCACTACAACCTGTCACAGGATAGAAACAGCCACGTTCACTTGAATAGAAACAGTTAAAAAAAACAGACAGGGTATGTATTTCACAGTATGGGATTTTACACATGTAGCATGTACATCAACAAGCCACTTTATTAGGTACACCTACCTCGTTTCTATACTCATTATCCATTTGATCTGCTCCACCAACCATACAGGTGCAGTTTGCAGTCACAGACTAGTCCAACCTGACTGTTTCCCCCAATAGGTTGTTCATTAATGGTCAGGACCTTCACAAGACCTTCAGTGAGGAGATGGTGGATCTCGAGATTATCGAGTTGGTGAATCAGTCTCAGCACAGCAGTGACACTGACATAGTAATGGGATCTGTGTGTGTTTTGGAGGGGCATATGGCTAATCTGTGTGTCACACGTAACAGTTGTTAACCCTTAGAATGTGGCACAGATCCGTCCCGGCAGTGCAACAAATGGTAAATCGCCATCAAATGACAAAACAGCTCCTTATCTGGAAGTTCCCTCGGTTTGTGTTGGTGCTCAAGGTGTCAGATGTCATGCTGAACTTTGGTTTTACGTGACAAAGGAACACCAAACGAAGTTATTGTAATTTTAAAAACATGTAACGATTAAAACCACTACTGGTGTTTTAAAAATGGCATCACACGCAAGTGACCATAAAGAGAAAAAATTAACAAATTTATTTTATTTTAGGTTTCAGGAACAAACAGAAAAAACACAAGATCTTTGAACCTGGGAGAACTTTCAGAATAATCTCCGCCCACACGTGGGTGGGAAAAACCTGCAGAGGGAGGGGCTCCGGAGAGCGGCTGAGCGGCGGTGCGGCGAGAGAAAGAGCAGCAAACGGCGAGAGTGTAGGAGAACAAACACCGGTTCTAGACTGTTTTACACTGTTTATATTTACTGAAATCAGAGTTTACTGATACACTCTGTGTTGTGATGCTGCTTCACTTGGTGAATGGGTTAAATACAGAAAAAGAATTTCACACTGTTCACACCGTGTGTTGTGTTCACATGTGGCAAATGGACACTTTACTTTACAGTTACACACACTTTACACATTAGGTGAGCAATCATCAATAACTTTACGTCTCTAAGGTGGATTAACAGGTTAGACATGTCTAATAAAGTGAACAGTAAGTGACAACGTGTTAGAAAAGTGCAGCACACACACACACGTCACTACCACGTCCGTGTCACTGCTACACTGTTAGTTATGTACCACTCAAATAATAACACTGGTGGTCCCATGGTGTCCTGACTATTGATGAATGGGCTAAAGAATGCAGAGAAACCCATGAACCACAGTCTGATCCGTTCAAAATGAACAACGAGTGTAAATACAAGTGTCCTTAATGCAGCGTCTTATTAGTGTATGTTTTTCTATTAGATTTATTTATTCGTTTTTTAACTGCAGCATGCACAAATAAGGTCAAGCACAAACCTGTTTTGAAGAACTGCTTCTGTTTGTGAGAATGAATAAGGAACTCATTCTTTGATTAAAGGTACAGTTTGATTAGAGATTTCCACATAGAACTGTTGACCCAGCGATATCTATTCTATATTGTTTTCCTTTTTAAGTTTCGTGACACCCAAAAATGGATGCAGTGTCCTAGTAAGTGCAAGTGAACTCTTAGTAAAACTCCAAAAACAACAGTGCTCTAGAGATCAACAATATCAGCATACGCATGCAAATTGTTCGTGCAAAAAACAAAACAAGATCTTTAAGGAGCGACCTAAAGTTTCATGCAGTTTTCTTGCTTTTGATTTGTGCACACATTTAAATTCTTGCTCAGTTCTTTCACTGGCCGCCTGAAGTGCTCGCTGAAGGTCAAGGACCTGTACTTTTTTGCTACTTTATTGTTGTTTTTTTCCTTTTTGACATTTAGTTTAAACTATGAATGCAGAATGGGTCCATGGCTTTAAGAGTTTACCCATTAAACTAGTGCCTCTACGTGTGTTGTGTCTTGTTAAAAATGCAAAAGTTTTTTATTCCTGCCGAATGCAAAAGGTAACAAAGCTTTCAACGCGCAGGTCCCTGCATAAGTGATACTACATATTACCAGTGTGACCCAAAATGTCATTCTTTTTGGTTTTTATTTTAGCATGTTTTGTTATACTTTTGTGCTTACACTTCTCCACCCAAAAAAAGAGACAGAGACAGAGACAGAGCTGGAGAAATGGCTAGAACGCATAAAAAGGACAGAACAGGACCAGAAGGTCACAACCTCAGGTCTCCCTGCAAGAGTTCTTGAGAGCGAGTGAAGGGAAAGGGGTTTACTTGGATGTAAAACCAAACATCCAGCCAAACGCTTTCCCTAAACTCTGGCCACAGACCTGGACAGACATAGACCCATGGTCTGGTCCAGCCTACAGCACCCTGTCATTCTTCTGCTGCTGGAGGAGGTTGTGGGGGAGCTCTGGATATACCAAGAATCCAGTGAAAGTGATGTACTTGGCGTGGTTACTGTAGGCTCCAAATCCATCTCTTTGGTGGCTGTAGAGCCACACTGTATCTCCTTTGCTCAGCGATAACATGAGACTCTGACTCTGCAAGGCCTTCTCTGTATCGCTGTCATCGTAGATCATGGCCTGGACCTCTAAATGATTCTTCATCAGCTTCACCGAAAGGGTCTTGTGGGGCAGCTTGCCGGCGTTGAAGGAAAAGTAGTAGGCCCCAGGCACGCGACACGTAAACACACCTGAACTCATGTTAAAGTCGTATCCGATGTTGACGAAATCTGTGTCAAATGTTATAGGCTTGTGCTCTGGGTATGTTTTATCGACTCCCACGATGCTCTGGGTGCGACCTACTGAGAAAGCCGACCTCTGGTCATCGTCCTCCTCAACATCTCTCCTTTCCTCTCTGACCTCCCCCTCACTCTTGTCAGCGTCCTTCTGTTCTGGCATGTGCTCATTAGTTAGTGGTGCCTCCTCTTTCCTCACCGGCTCCTGGTAGCCGTAGACGTCCGGGTAGATCAGGTACCCATTGAAGGTGGTGTAATGTCCAGTGTTGCTGTAGATGGCGTACCGCGGGTCTCCGTGGAGACGAAGCCAGACCGTGTCCCCGAAGTCGAGCTGCAGCATGGCGCTCTGGCTCTGGACCTTGCGCTCCTTGCCGCTGTTGTCATCATAGACGATGGCCTGCACCTCGTTGCGGTTCTTCATCAACATCACAGAAAGGTCTCGGTGAGGGAACTTGCCCACGGTGAAGGAGAAGTAATAAGCCCCGGGGATCCGGCAGCGGAACAGGCCTGTTTTCGGCTCAAAGTCGCCCCCAATGTTCACGTAGGATTTGTCGAAGGTGACCACCATCTTGGGCCCGCCTTCCATGCTGCTGGTGCGGGCGACAGAGAACGCAGAACGCAGCTCTGTTGCGTCCGACAAACGTGCAAAAGCCCAGGCGCCCGTCATGTGGCACAACACGCAAAACAGCAAGGACCTGGTGCCTGGCAACATCGTTCCTGCCAAAAAAAGAGAGAAACATATGAGGGTCAGGAGCAGAATAATAATTAATGAAATGATTAAAAATTTTTTTACTCGTTTAAATTGAGCGATTTCTTTAAACAGTTTCTGCCTAGTCTGTGTAAACACAGATATCTGATATGGCAAAGCTTTGCAATATTTAAAGTCAACCTCAGTCAAAAATCTGAATGCATTATCTTCTTGAATATGACATTTTTGTGTGTACTTTTTAAGACCATATTCCAACATCCGAAGACATTACAGTGATTTCTCACACAATGCATTGTGCATAATATGTTCAAGGACATAAATTAACATGGTAAACTTCTAAAAACTTTTAAGGATGCTTGCTCAGTGCCCAGCTCCTCACACTGCTGATCCATGGCTGTGGACCAAATTACAGTTTTCACCGCTTCATCAGATTTGTTGATGACACAACTCTGGTGGGTCTCATTTGCAATAATGATGAAATAAACTACAGGAATGAGGTGAATCATCTGGCCACATGGTGCAAAAATAATCTCTCCCTGAATGTAGGGAAAACAAAGAGGATCGATGTTGATCTCTTGAAAGCCCACACCCAACAACCCCCACAAGGTACTCATTGGAAATGCTGATAAATTAAAAATTGCCCCCTGTAATTGGCAGCTGCCATTACAGTTACAGTTTTTCTCACTTGACTACTACCACTACCATTTGTGTAATGGAGGGGGGGGCGCCTGTTCCTAGCAACACCCGTGCCGAGGACCAATCCTAAAACTTCTATTTACCTATTAATCCTGTTACTCTCATCGCTGACCAAGAGAACCCAGTGGCATCTTTGCTACCTCTGAGGTAGAAGGGCCACAACAGCATTGTGTGCCCCTTATACCGTGGCTTCATAGACCAGTACTCCAGTTGTAAGGCCCTGCATTACATAGTGTACATGGTTAAGAAGGTCATTGGTTCCTCATTAATTCATTTTCTGTAACCGCTTAATCCTTACTAGGGTTGTAGGAGTCTTTCCCAGGGTCTATGGGCGCGAGGCCAGGTCGTCAGCCATGCACACGCACACACACACACACACACACACACACACACACACACACATATATATATGAAGTGGTACGCAAGCCTGAATAGATGTAAATGAACTCCGTTCTGATTGACTGCCCTTTATTGTGCCTCTTTGAAAAGGTAGAGTTCAGGCATTATTTTTTATTTTTTTAAAAATATGCAGTTTTACATGTTACTGGCCCTTTAAAACAGTTCCATCTATTTTATATGAGGCAATAAGTGGAATCTCCATGTGACCTTATTGCAAATTGCTGTCAAATAAATTTCATTTTGTTCACCTATGAAATTGCTTTTGGCGAACATGGTCTTTCAGGAGAGAAAACCCAAACAAGAACAGCACTCTCCCCGTCCCACACACCCTTTTATGATTTTGTGAAATGAATGAACAGATGATAACATTTCAGTCTCTTTTTGTATTGCTTTTCAGTCCCACACCTGGAAGTCCCTGGAGTTTTAGCCCCCCTAATTCAGCCAATTCTTCAGCTTCCCATGAACTGAATTAGGTGTTAGGGCAGAAATAACAAACGTCACCTAGAAATGAAATATTAAAATACTTTTTTTTCTTCTAAAGCTGAGAAATTAACTTACAGCTGATGTAGCAAACATTCGTAGGCCATATAATAAGGGCCTGCTGAAGAGAAAGACTGGATTCGTGTCTCTCATTAATAATAATCATTATGCATGCAAGTGCCAGCAGGGGGTCGGATCAAAACGGAATATATTGCTGCCTTTGGTGCCTGTAGTATGATGAAAAGACTAATAACAAGCTCAGACCCCCTCCCTGGCCTACAGAGAGCAACTTAATGAGACACACTATGACTCGAAACACTGGGTAACCGAAGCTGACTCAACACCGCGGTATAATTCCATAGTCACTCTGCTTTGTTTTCCCAGGTTTCTAACGACTGCCTACTCACATGATCGGCTGTTTTGTTGGAAAAATATCAATTACAGGGGGATATATGGGGACAACATTTGACGCAGTATAGAAAAATATTGAAGGTATTTGACCCAGCATTCTTGTACAACCAACAAAGGAACCCTAAGGAACCTTTTTTTGGGGGCAGCTGGTGGCCTAGTGGTTAGGGCGTTGCACCTGTAATCAGAAGGTCGTGAGCTCGAATCCCATCTGCTAGTGTCATCACTGCGGTTCCCTTGAGCACGATACCGTCCCCACACACTGCTCCCTGGGCGCACCTCATCGGTGGCTGCTTCTCTTAGTGAATGGGTTAAAAACAGAGAAAGAATTTCACACTGTGTGCTGTGTTCATGCTTGACTATAAAGGGCCACTTTACTTTAAGGATCTTTTAGGCCTCAAGAAAAGATTTATATTTAAACTGTCATTAGTGTAATAATCTTCTCCTTCCGAATCCTAACAATGAAAGAAGGACACTTAAATGATTAAAATGCCGTGTGAAAAATGATCCAGTTCGATTTTTTTCTTGGTGGGAACTAGGTAGAAATAGCTAAACGAGGTGGTTACGATTTCGGAAGCTAGACATGCCTTGTCATATTAGTGATACAATTAATAATAATAATAATTATTATTTTTTATTTATATAGGGCCTTTCTTACACTCAAGGGCACTTTACAAAATAATTGACGCATAGAACAAAAAGCATATGACAGACAGTAGTAGACAAAAAACATAAAAGCATAAATGTCAACACACTCAAAAACTGTAGTCGTGTTTTTTCTTGAATTTTAAGTGTGTTGACATTTAACGGTAAAGTGACCATTCTGTCGTACGTGAACACACCACAGCACACAGTGTGAAATTCTTTCTCTGTATTTAATCCATTCAACAAGTGAAGCAGCGGACAGCCAGGAACACAGCGCCCGGGGAGCAGAGTGTGGGGATGGTACCTTACTCAAGGGAACCTCAGTGTTGCCACTCGCAGTCCTGGGATTCGAGCCCACAACCTTCCAAGTGGCAACTAACCACTAGGCCACCAGCTGTTATTTGCAGAGTGGATGTGAAGTAGTGCCTGTTCTGATTCTCTTCATACACACACACACACACACACACACACACACACACACACACACACACACCTTTACAGTCAATTTAGAATCCCCTATTCTCCTGACAAGGACTGTGGGAGAAACCCAGAGACCCTGGAGGAAACCCATGCCACCACGAGGAGAACATCCAAACTCCACAAACACAAGACCAGGACCCAGATTCGGTGTGTGTGTGTGTGTGTGTGTGTGTGTGTGTGTGTATACATATTCATAAACAAACAGCATATATTTATATATTTTGTGCAGTGAACAGTTTTTTTTATATAATTTTATAGTTTTTATTCTATTGGTTGTGCTGCTTCTATTTTCTTCTCTTGTGTCTAAGACCTCACGTAGCCTGATCCTCCACAGAAACCATGACGGTGTCTTCTGGGTCCCTCTGAAAGCTCGAGTTGTCCCTATGCGAGGGGTTGAATGACCATTTTCTCGCCATTTAAAAGTGCATGTCTGAGCCACACCTGAGTCCAGGCAGATGTTCTCTTCAGACAAACCTTTAGCATTCCCACGGCTCTAACTACTTACTCAGCCGTGAGATAATGCAGAGAGTCGCTTCCAGCCAGTGCGGAGAGGCCAGGAATCTCTCTAGCATGTACAAGGCAAATATGAATAATAATGGAAAGCAGATTTTCTCCTAATGAGAGCTCCTGAGACTGGAGAAAACGTCTGATTTGAAAGGGAGAAGAGCCCGCCGCTAAAAATAGAGAAACGGCTCTGTGCATGAGCTCAGATTGTGTTTAAATGCTGGGAAAATGGATAAAACATTTGTAACATTTGTTTTTTTTTTTTTCCCAATGAGTTTGCTAATCAGTTTTTGCGTCCTCTTGTTTTTCTCAACCACGTATTTTTTCAAAGGTTTCAGTCCACAATTGCAGTTAAACAAAAGGACCCATCGACGAATCTCTTGCCCGTTGTCTGATGGGCTAATCTATTTTTATCAGAGCTCAGCTTTCATCTCCCAAAATGTGAACCCAGCTGTATGTCCAGGCCTGAGCTGGAAAACAAAGCGCAGAATGAAAGGAGACAGAGAGAAGAGCAAGGAGACAATGGGAGAACAGTTGCAGGCGAAAATCAAAGAGAACTTTCCACCTGGGCTGTGCTGGATGAGAATCGGTATTGTAAAAATCAATAGAGGCAGAAATAACTCCGCAGCAGGGAGACAGAGGTCCTTTATAAGATATAAAACAAACGTATGGGTCCATGAAATGAAAACATGATGATGATGATGATGATGATTATGATCATAATTCTTTTGACCTGCAAAAGCTTAATGGAAGAAAAGCAAACAATAGTAAGCAGGAAAAACGGTTCCTATCACAATCAATGATTCAGAATGAGGACACTTGTGTCCTTGGCGATGGTGAATAGAGGAGGAAAATCACTTTCATTGAACTGCGCAGTCGCTCAGATTGCAGTGAGGTTTCAGAAACTCTGGTGAACAAACCAGGTTTTGTCAAAATGCCTAAAGTTACAGTGTGTTATTAAATTCAAATGATATTTATTTTGTGTGCATGGGAAACATCACATTATTTGTCATTTCCAATAAGCTCTTATTCAACAACACAGCATTGCTTGCTGGCGTAGCATTTTACTGTGGACATTTTTTTAAACAATATGTCTTTACAAGTTAATCACTGTCATTTATTGTTTGTGACTAGAGGTTATGCAAAAAAATTACATTTAAAAATGAAAATGAGATCTACTTCATAATTCATTTACATGAAATAATCAGCCTTTGGATTGTGCTGGAATAAAAATGTCTTGTTGTAAAGAAACAGTCAAGGGAATTTTACACAACACAGCATTTCGTTGTTAAAATCTCATTTCAAAAACAGAATCAGATTTCAACTAGAAAATGTCATGGTTGAAATCGCATTTTATCATCTCATATTATTGTTGAAATTGTTTTGCTGAGAATGAGTTTCATTGTTAAAATTTCCCACTTGTGGAACTAATTTAGGTTTATCTTATTTTATTGTTAATCTCATTTTGAAAACATTACTACCTAGGGGCTGCATAGACTAC
Organism: Bryconaethiops microstoma; assembly: GCA_037577275.1. Lineage (NCBI taxonomy): Eukaryota > Metazoa > Chordata > Actinopteri > Characiformes > Alestidae > Bryconaethiops > Bryconaethiops microstoma. The sequence goes on along the minus strand of JBBJLS010000041.1, from coordinate 15,096,700 downwards.
TTTACCTAATCAGATGTGGGACTTGTTGAAGAAGCACAATAAAAGAAATAGTGAACAGGTAGAAGAAATCAGTTTTATTTCTGCTATGCACAAATCTCAGAGTACTTTTATGGTTTGTAAGCCTTGGAAGTTTTGCAACAACAAAAAAAAAAATATATATATATATAGAGGTGAGAATCTCATGCGTTATTGAGATTTCACTTAAATATGTATTTTATATACTCAGATTTAGCTTTATTATTTTACCTTTAACTTGTGTTCCTGTTTAAGTTGTTTTTGTATTGAAATATATCATGTTTATAATGTTTGCACAGTCATAAAAGGAGCGATTCAGGATACTTTTCACTATGTGTTGTACTTGTATAACTATGCATGTGACAAATAAAGAGTTTTGAATTTGCATATTTAAATATGCCAGCATTATAATAATTGTTAAAAAATATAATAAATGCATTTGTGGGTATTGATAGGTCAGTTATGTCACCATTAAAATCAGGATGGTTACAGCTCCTGTGCAGCTCAAGAAAACTTGGCAAATTGTTAGAAAAAGCGATAAATATGGAGAGAAAAGGCCAGTGTCCTTGTGTGCTTGCCAGTGGAGCCATTCTGTACCTCCTCTCACTGCAGAAGGTCTTCTTCCTGCCCACCTTTCCACTCCAGTAACAATAACAAAGGACCAAATTAATAATAAAATTCACAAATCCACACATGACGAACCCACTGGGAGAGTTTCCTGTGGACTGATGGCGGTTAGACTGAATTACTCGAATAATTTTGACTCTAAAATCTTAGTGAAACAAAAAATGGCTCTTTGGAGCGATGATCTAGAAGAGCCTCCTAAACAGATTCTTGTTTAAAGAACCCTTTTTTGGAAATGACACGAAGGGGTCTGAAGAAAGAACCGTTGAGAAAACACATCCTAAAATGTCCATTTCTGGTGCATTTTACTTGGTGAATGGGTTAAATACAGAAATATAATTTCACACTGTGTGCTGTGATAATAAAAAACTTTACATCCGATGCGTCCAGCCCTTGTTTGAACTTTCAGATACTGCATGTTGCCACCAACAGTGCACTCGATTGATGGCATATTTCATTACAGAGTTTAAAATGATTGCTGCTTTGATTATACACCAGGAATTCGCCAATACAGAACAGTTACTGTTCAATGGCACATGAGCTCGGCTCACATTTTAAAAGAGAGTAAATGAGCTGGACAAGCTCATTGGACAAGAACAATATTAATATAAAGTTTAAATTATCCAATAAAAACTGCAGAAATACTCAATATGAAATACACTATATACACAAATACCGAGTATAAATACTATAGATAAATTACTTTCAGTTAAGTGAATTACTAATAACACAAATGGTGGTTAGGAGTCTGTTATTGTTATAATAGTGATCAGTATAGATCAATGATACACATCATTAGTGGTACATAATAAAACTATTGCATATAATACAAAGATATCGCACATATTGATAATGTTTTATCACGAGACAATTGCACAATATTGCAAGTGGTAGACTACTGCACATCATAATAATAAGGTGCATGTGTGCAATTCTATATTTGACAGTCAGTGCACTGGATGTAGAGTTTTATAACAAACATAGTGCACTATATAATGTGTAGGAAACCATTTGAGATGTAGCCCTAGATTTGTGATGTGCCTTTCTACTTCAGTAACAATCAAGAAGGACCAACAGAATAATCAAATCTCACAATTCCACACATGACAAACCCACTGGGAGAGTTTCCTGTGGACAGATGAAGGTTAGATTGGACTGAATTAAAAAAAATAAAGTTTATATAAATATTTAAGAAATTAAATGACATGTAGGAGTGTAAAGGAAGAACCTCAAAACTAGGAGTACACATGATAGACTCTTGCATACAATAATAATCTGCATGTGTTCAATTCCATGTTTGACAGTCAATGCACTGGATGTAGAATTTTATAACACACTTCATGGACAAATGTATTGGGACACCTGTTTTCAATGGTTTGGGGGCCAGGCCTTTTACTTCCAGTGAAGGGCAATCTTAATACTCCAGCAGACCAAGACATTTTGGAGAACACCATGCTTCCAACTTTGTGGATGAAGTTTGGGGAAGAACCTTTTCTATTCCAGCATGACTGTGTCTCAGTGCACAAAGCAGCTCCATAAAGACGTGCTGG
>JBBJLS010000041.1:15039239-15049842 GCA_037577275.1 Bryconaethiops microstoma | reverse complement strand
TCATTAGTTACAGAGACAGTCTTACAGTCATCAGTTACAGGGACAGTCTTACAGTCATTAGTTACAGAGACAGTCTTGCAGTCATTAATTACAGGGACAGTCTTACAGTCATTAGTTACAGGGACAGTCTTACAGTCATTAGTTACAGAGTCAGTTTTACAGTCATCAGTTACAGGGACAGTCCCCCTGGAGACACTGAGGATTAAGTGTCTTGTGCAAGGATGGTAGAAAGTGGGGGGGGTTGAACCTGCAACTTTTTTGGTTTACAGGCAAGTGTTTTACCCACTACGTCACTATCACCCCAGTTTAGATCCTTATCTATCTAAAAATGCGCAATAAAATCACTGCTGAATCTTCGGCAGCTTTTCATGTGACATCTTTATTTTCTGCACCAGATTATTTAGAGTTCAATACGAGTATCGATAAGTGTCGGCATTGATGAGCAGCATCGGGATCAGTATCTAATAAAATACTATATTAAAGCCAATGGGCTTCGGTGTTACAGTTTGTGGAGATCAGTTCTACTGTAAATAAACATTATTAGGTTGAAAGTGTTTCAGTTAATTAAATAATTCACAAGGCAATAATGAGGAATCCCACAGATTTTTAGTCTTTAAGACGTAACCAAAAATTGGACTAATGTGAGACGCTCCATTCGAGAGAAACTTACGAAGTCAGATTGTTTACAGTGGAGGTGAATGGAACCACATGTCAGAAGAGTTTTAAATTCCCTCACAGAAAATGATCACATGAGATTATTAATATAGAGAGGTTATTAATATACTCTCTGAGATGTTGTTTCACCAGAGTTAGCTGATGAGGTTTTGGCCTAAAACGTATTTTTTAATCCCTTCATGGTAGAAGGATACATGTGAAGCAAAACAGTCCAAAAACATTTTTATTTTCCAATATTACACCTTCATCGACATCAATGTATACACTCAGAGACACGTGGAGCTTCACTGGGGGCGCGATAGTAAATAAAGCGGCTGGTTCCCTTCACCTCCACTGTAAAGAAATCTGATATGTTTTTCTACAGTGAGCCATTTGACCAAAATCTACTCGGAACAACGTTGTTTACATCTCAACAGATGAAGTATGTATAATTTTGAAGCATTGGTGGAGTTGCCCTTTAATATAAGTGTGTCCCACGGGATTAGATTGTATTTGTGGTGGCTGATATGTCTATGAATAGGAAACTCCGGGAAGAGTTAACTCAGGTATTCAGCATTGTAAGATGTTAGGATCCCATTTGAAGGGACCACTGACCGTAAAAAAAACATGTTTTTATCTTTGTTTTATATTTCAGGGTGATTATTTACAGAAATGCTTATTATATCAGTAGATAGAAATGAATGAATGTATTGATGTTTGTATAAATGTGTGTATGTTTGTATGAATGTGTGTATGTTTGTATGAATGTGTATGTATTTATTTATTAATGTGTGGATGTTTGTATGAATGTGTGCATGTTTGTATGAATGTATGTATGTATGTATTTATGTATTAATGTGTGTATGTTTGTATGAATGTATATGTATTTATGTATTAATGTGTGTATGTTTGTATGAATGTATGTATGTATTTATATATGAATGTGTGTATGAAATCATCTTTCAAACGTGATCTCAAGACCTTTCTTTCAAAGAATATTTCCCTTCCACATTCATCAAAACGTACATAAATACATACACACGTGTACACACATTCATTCACAAATACATACACACATATTAGATAGGCACTATGTAATATAGATTCGTATGTTTTGGGGTTTTTTCCCCTTGCTGTTTAAAGCGACCTTGGCTTTGTGAAAGGCGCTATATAAATGTAACCTATTATTATTATTATTATTATTATTATTATTATTGTTTATGTTTGTATGAATGTGTGTATGTATTTGTGAATGAATGTGTGTATACGTGTGTATGTATTTATGTATGTTTGGATGAATGTGTGTATGTATTTATACATGTATGTGTGTATGTATGTATGTGTTTATGTGTGTATGAATGTAAATAGTGTGTGGAAACAGGTGACTGAGCTGCTGTGTTGAAGGCACCCACCAGGCGAACCAGGCTGTCTTTATTCATCAATATTAATCATCATATTAAACTTTAAGCAGGCAGTGATTAAGATGCAGTGGTGATTAAGATGTTATCTCTTATCTACTGGCCAGCACACACTCACCCACACTCTGTCTCGCTGTGTGCAGGATGGAGGAGCTGCTGAACCAGTGGCTGTGGCGGGAGGACTTCTGGCTCCCCTCTGGCCGGACGTGGCAGGACATTGGGGGCGATGCAGTCGAGGCCGGTCGGCGTCCACAGCCTCGAGACTTACTGCTTACTCTTCCTCTGGCGTTCGGCTTCATTGCGGCCCGATTCGTTTTCGAAAGGTAAGTGTGTTGCTGCTACTGTGTGTTTCTGAATGGAGTTTCTCCAAAACCTCCATTCTGAACTGCTGAAGCAGAAAAAAGACTCACTTACACCAAATAGCCAATTTATGAGGCTCCCCTACCGTGTATCTGCATATATTGTTTGGCGTTTCTGATAAGTTGACCAAGTTTCTAGATTCTTTGCTTGTATTATCAAAGTATGTGAAGAATAAAGAATCTGGTATCTTGGCTGGTTTATGAGAAATGTCTACCATATCAGTGCACTTTGTAGGTTTGTAATTTATGCTTTCATTGTTAGGGTGATTGCTCCGAGCCTGTGTTGAATTTTGGAAGAATTCTAAATGTTCTTTAATATCCAGTGTATTGTATGTGTATTCAGATTTTGCATTGGTTGAGCCAAAAATAATCAGCCTACGATCCGTCTATGTGGGCTTTTCCCACCCGTTTTCGGGCGAGAGCATTTCGCTCCACCCTTTTCAGCCGCCCTTAACCATAAATGTCTTGGTAAGAGACAATGAGTTAACGCACACCCCCCCACCCCACCCCATGGTTGAACAACAAAATGCGGTGCTGAGTGAAGAGAGTCATTTCGATACCCCACTGTAAGCATGTTTTTTATTTGACCATGTTTGGGCGCCTCCACACACTGGTTTTATGGCAACCACGCAATTACACATCACATTTTCCTGAGGAAATGCAAACTCAACTCAATGCTGCCCTCCACTCTGTCCATTTCCAAACTAGATATCATTTGAGTGTGGGATCCTTCTTCTCAGCAGTGGCACTGACATGGTGGTGTGTCTATGAATGAGTACAGGGCACAAGGCACAGTGGGGTTTTACACACTATATGCACAGTTTTCTACAGCCACTTTACATTAAGCCCTCCTTTGTAGCCCCGCCTTGGATCCCATCTGTTGATGTGTAGTTTGTACTAGACCTCCTCAAGCCTAGGGTTCTGTATGCCCATCTGTGGGCCTAGTATGCCCATCTGTGGTCCTAAAGGGCCAGTGTCCCGTTTGGTGATTTCCCTGTTCAGACACTCCTGGTTCGACTCACCTGTTCAACACCAGATTTAGTGAGTGCGTTTTAGAAGAAATTCCAAACTGTGCTGGACACCAACCTTCCAGGACCAGAGCTGGGCACCCCGGATCTGACCCTTAAAGAATGCCTGGATATTTTGGAGGGTCTTGCCATTGCAGTACATGAACATCTATGGTTAGGTTGACAGCAAGAGCTCAGATCACATGTGCATTTAGTATTGTTTGAATTCACAAATTAGTTCTGGCAATTGGAACATGTACAATTGATTAATCTATAGGGATTAATAAAGGACCTGTCAGTCCATCCAGAAGCAACTGGTCAGAACCGTTCTTCAAATTTCTTCCCGTTTTCCACAGAAAGACACTTTTATTTCTATGTTACTTACGTCAAGAGGCAGATCACTGGCTGCGGAGCAGTGGGTGACGTTGGAGTGGATGTAAGTCTAGTGAGATGCTGTGACCCTCTTCCATTTCCTATATTACTACTGAAACTGGAGCCATCACTGCAAACAGCCTCATCTCTGGAAGTTTCTCACCTACTCTCACCTGATTAGGCCTCTTGAGTTACACACACACACACACACACACACACACACACACAGATACGGGACTGTTTTTACACCATGTTGTGTGGTCATACACGTGTCCCTCATGTATTATGTATATATGAATATCCATATGAAATTATAATGTCTGAAAAGTATTACATATGTAAGGGCCTTTATGTAATAGTAATATGGCCCATATATTTTATAGTGTCTATATGTAATATGCCACATTCTGTATATAATAGTAATAATCTCCCATATATATGTATCAATATGTAATTATAAAATGCCCCGTATGTATTATGTATGTTAGTATCTACAGTATATGTAATAATTAAGTGACCCATGTATTATATACGTATGTAAGTATCTATTTGTAATATAGCTATGTCATATGTCCTGTATGTGTTATAAGAATGTTTGTATGTAGTGATAATGTGCCACAAATATGGTATTTTCTGCTGATTTTAGTGCAACATCTATAATTAAATAAAAATGTACATATTGGAAAATAAAAAATAAAATGTAGAAACGTTTACACAAACCACATTCTGTGCTTTATTAGTGCGATTGCATCAACTGAATTTATTTGGAATTCAGCAAATCAACATTAATTGTGTGTTAAATGGTTTGTTAACGTGTTCTCTGTACTTCACATAGTAAGTCAACAAAACATGTCATTTGCATACGACTGACCAAATAAAGCAATAACTTTTTTTAATCTTGGCCCTAATCTTCCCCTCAGGAACCAAAAGGAAATGCCCTGTTTAGACTTTCTTGTCCTGAAAGTGTGTGAAAACAAACCTGCCTGAATCGGATGCGCCTCGAGGCTGTATCAGTTTTAAACAAAGAAGTCTGGTCAGACGGCGTGGAGGAGAAGGTGTTAGGTTTTGGGAGCCGCGGTGACGGAGTGTGTGCCAAAGTATTGAGTCACCCATTCATTAGAGCTGTGCCAGAGGCAGGATGCCTGTTAACGCCAAAAATCTCTTTCCAGGGTTGTGGCGCTGCCCCTGAGCCGGGCGCTGGGAGTGTGTGACAAGGTGCGTGCTCGAGCTCCACCCGATTCCAAGCTGGAGGCCTTTTACCTGCAGAAAAAGAAGCACTTCTCACAGGTCAGTGGAGAATCATTGCAAAATAATAGACCACATCTGCTGCCTCCACTTTTTTATTATTTTCAATTTGTGCATCATTAAAACAAACTGACAATACCAATCCAGTCCACATATGGGGTGTTTTTACACTGCATTACTGGAACCAGATCATTTTTAGTGAGGAGGATCGCTTGGCTGGACACTAGGGGGCGCTGAATTCATATTGAGAAGATTTATTGATTAATCATTGTTTCGGTTAATCAAGAATAGGAGGGAGGGTAAAACATTACCCTCATGGGCGCTCCCTGGTGGTTAGGAGTCCTGTTGTTGGTGTGATGGACACAGCTGGAAATGGCCAAGCCCCCCAATTTATAATTTTTTTGCTCGTTTCTAATTGAAACATGCTGGGAAGTCCAGCCCAGTCCATCTTTGTGTCGTTTGGGGTGTTTTTACACTTATTAACTGAATCAGAGCATTTCTAATGAGAATTGCCTGGCCAGAAACTAAGAGAGTCTCGAGAGTCCAGAATGAAAGGGTTCATGTGGAAGAGATTTGGGGCAAAATGACGACTTCGAAACAATTAATTGTCTTGATTAATCAATAATTGGAGGGAAAATCATACCCTTCGGAGAGAAAACATTTCTCTCATGGGCTCCCCCTAGTGTTTTGGAGCTAATGGGACCCATACTGGCACGGTTTAGAGTGGGGACAGTTCCAGTTATCTCATGCAGGTGGAAAATGAACTTGAACTGGAATTGTGTGATCTGTGCTGTGATTTCTTTTGCTTTTAAATGTGCCATGGATAAATTCCATATATATTGCAGAACTAAGTAGGTAATTACCTTTAAACAGTATAAAATGACGATACTAACGAATCTAAAGTCTATTTATGATGGAATTCATTAAAGTCATTGTGGTTAGAGCAACGTGAGGCCAGGTATTTTCTGTTTTTCACTCTGAACACTTTGCGTAAACTGACTAAATCATTTTGAGAACTGGCTTGCTTTGTGTTTGTGCCGTTTTCGGTTACAAATTATGGACTGGATCTCGATTTAATTAAGTCCCACCCTTGGAGCAGCCTGCCAGGATCTGCAGGCTCAGGCTTGTGGAGACTTTGTGAGTGAGGTTTTCCTCTGTGTCCCTGTGAAACCGCTGTTCTGTGCTTGCGGTGAAGCAGGTATACAGGAGCACTCTTTGTTCACACAGTTTCCTTCATCATTTGCAAGACTCTCATTTTCATTGAGTGTTTTCTTTTTCCTCAAAGGCTCTGCAGCGATAGCCTGGGAGAGTCCTGGTATTTGTTCTAAGTTTAGCATAGTGGCACAGACTAAGCCTAAAGTCAAATCAGTATATTTATGGAAACCAGGACAGGATCTTTTTGGCCCCTTTATTAGAGGCATTTATCTATATATCTATATATCACTTTTTGCATTCCTGATTCCTGTACTGAGTATTGATACCAACTCTTAATTGCTTGATGAATCCTGGTATTTATACCATTCCACTTATTTATATCTAACAGTGTAGTCTTGAGCCCCCCACATTTCTTCGTATTTTGTTTCCAGAGATCCAGACTTTCTTGTATGTTAATGTGGTCTTGAGGAACAGTTCTCCAGGCTTCCTGAAGGACTTGCAATGCAGTGGTAACATCGGTATTTACATTCTAGACAGCAGTTCAGTGTAAACTGTACAGTACCTTTACATTTTCTTTAAGGGTGATGTATTTAAAATGAAATTAAAGTGTTTTAGGATTATATTTGGGGGCACATTTAGGGTTTAGACTATAAAAATAGGCTTTTTTTTAACACATGAAAAATTCACTGTTTTTCCCTATACGTGGGTGCTCTTGGAATGTAACCCCCATGAATTTCGGGGGTTTACCGTATATATATATATATATATAAGAGAAAAAAGACGAAAATCAGAAGACTATTCATTTACATATATCACGTTACGCAGACGGTCGTAATGAAGTGTCATTGACTTTATTATTCGGACAGAAGTGGGCGACTCTTAACAAAACCGAAAAAACAAGGAGGTCAGAGAAGAATTTTTTTCACCAGAAGAGTCTATGAATAGGTTCGGCTATAAATACGTCCTCTTAAGAGAGCGGCGGCACAAACAAATAAATCAGGAGGTCAAAGAGGACGAGGCGCAGCAGAGCCAGAAGCGCAGGGCGCGCGACATGCAGAGCCGTGAAACTGGGTCGCGTCCCTGAGCACTCGCTTCTTTTCTTTCTTTATTTCTGTAATGGTTTTGTAATTGATATCACTGATTCATTGATTAGAGACGCGAAGGCAGCGGCGCGGAAACGCCTTCATTAAGAGCGTTTTGTATTAAACCCCTGTCCCGACGCTCATTACATTCACTGACAATGAAGCATTATGATGGTTTTCTTACGATTTAAATAAATAAATTAAACGGAACTCAATTCCAAACCGGCTCCACATCTTAATACATCACCGTAAAACACGCGTCGCACATGCGGGCGGAAATCCAATTAAACCAAACGAGCGTGGATCTGACTGGTGTTTTGTGTCGGGCCGCTTCGTTTCACCGACTCCTCGTTTCTTCACGGCTGAAGCCTCGTCACGGCGGACACGAGTCTGACGACCAGAGCTCAAAACCCCTGGAATCAATGCCTCTCTCTCACTGCTCAGACGGATCTCAGATATCTCCCATATTTCAGGATTTCAGCCAATCCAGATTCCGCTCAGAGCCTTCAGAACTGATCCACAGAAACGTCCTGACCTCCCAAGGGAGAGATATTAGCCAGACCATAAGACTTCAAAGTCCTGAACCAGTGAAGAACCAGGAGCAGATGATTCCAGATGATCAGGCGGTGATCAGTATACTGGTGGTGCTGAATGCTGAGTGGTTGGAACTCCTTTATCTAGAACTCCTTGTATCTTTACACACTTTGCAGTCTGTCAGTAAAACATTTGTTCACATTTCTTCCATTTGATCTCCTCAGTATGACAAAGATAAGACAGCTTGACAAGAATATAATATTATATTTTTTGCACCAAGAAGTTGATTCAAGGTGAGTTTTTCACAGTGCTCTATTTGTGACACCACAAAAACAATGAAGTCAGGTTTTTTTTTTCATGTATGGAAGGTAAGGAGTGGGGTGTAGCTTCAAATGTTACTAGTGTATATAAACCCTTATTTTTAGAGGAACACCTAGTTTTCCACAATTTGCTGGTGCTGGAGTCTATCCCAGCTTTCATAGAGCAAAAGGCAGAGAAATATTCTGGACAAGCCATCAGTGTGAAGCTCTGGGTGATGTTGGGTCCTGCATTCATGTGGATGTTACTGTGACACTGCAGACAAAGAGTCTGATGATCAGGGTTCTGAACATTTAGAGTTTCAGGACAATTCCTCTCTGATTTCTCAGAGGAATCTCAGACTCAGAGCGGGATTAAAATCTCCCAGGTTTTAGGATTTAAGACAAGCAGAGCAGTCAGAACTGAACTGATCCACAGGAAAACATTTACGTCCCGTTTGCATGACGAGGGAAAGATATTGTAGATGCTTTAAGGCTTTAAAATTCACTTTAAAACCTCCACCAGGACCTCATCTGGTAGTTGGGAAGCTTCAGAACTGGACGCAGATCAAAGAATTGGTCTAAGGCACGTTCCTCCAGTGTTTCCACACGATTTCATACAAAGCAACATGAAAATCAAGCAAAGGTTTGAGCTGTTTGTGTCTGTTTGTGCCTCATAACTCTGGCTCCTCACAGATTTCGCGGTTTGTTCTACGGTACTTGAATTGCCGAGCCCCTTCAGAGACGACCGATCCTGACAGTTCTCTGAGATTACAGGACCAAAATCTTTCTGAGAAGTGGTGGAATGATCTCCCTCTCTCCTTGAGCCCCCCTGAACACAACAAACGAATATCTGAGTATTTGAATTATGCAGGTCAGTGTTTTTGAAGCGGTTCTTACCAGTGGAGTCCTGCCGATGCTGTTCAGGTAGTAGAGGAACCCTTTGGTGTGGTAGATGGTTGGACTCAGGTTGGGATTCGGCTTCAGCCACTGTCTGTTCAGATCATCAGCGCTGAGCGAGCAACGGTGGCTGTTTAAGAGAAAAAAAAAACAAGAGAAATGCAGTTTCTGTCTTTCTTATACACGCTTGTACATGTTATATATTCATATATGCTCTATATGCTATCATATAGTCTATAAGCTCTTATACACCCTATTATACACTCATATATACTCTTATACACTCTTATATGTTTGTACACACTCTTCTATAATTTTATACACCCTATATGCTTTCATACACCCTTATATGCTATTGTACGCTCTTATATGCTCTTTTATGCTCTTATACACCCTATATGTTGTTATATACTTTTATATGCTCCTATACATCCTATATGATTTTATAGACTCATATATGCTTTTATATGCTCTTATATGCTCTTATATGCTCTTATACACCCTATATGGTTTAATAGACTCTTATATGCTCTTGTACACTCCTATATGCTCTTATACACTTTTATATGCTCTTATACACCCTATATGATGTTATATACTTTTATATGCTCTTATACACCCTATATGCTCTTATACACCATATATGCTTTTATACACTCTTGTAGGCTCTTATACACCCAATAGGCTCTTATACACCCAATGAGCTCTTATACACCCTATATACATTCCTACGCTCTTATATGCTCTAAACGCACTTATACACTCTTATACACTCTTACATGCGCCATCTGCCCTATACGCTGTTTTATTTTTTATATACTTTTCTGCTCAATATGCTCTTATTCACTATTTACACTTTGTTTACGCCCACTGCACTCACCACTCAAGTCGCATGGGACACCACAAATTAGCCAAAGACCAAATCTCTAGCTTTTGAACAATAATGGCGGTTGGGGGCTATAAGGGCTGTATAAGGGCAACTCTTCTTCGGAGTGGAACCGAACGGTCGCAGTGTGGAACAATCTTAATAAAGTTCTCCGAGGGCTTCGGTTTCTGCTCTGGATACTAAAGTAAAGTAAAGTACGAATATCCGTAATCAGCCGCAGCGGAGAGACTGACGTTACTTAGCAACCAGCGCTCATAAGATACAGTTACAGTGAAAAAACAAGATGTTATCAAACAACAAAACATCAACCAATCAGATCGCGCTGTCAGAGCTCACTGTTGTACAATTAACAACACCATGAACCGGGATCCTTAATAGGGAAGATAAATTGCAAGGGTGTGTGTGTGTGTGTGTGTGTGTGTGTGTGTGTGTGGATGCTACTCTCATATCAGTTTCCCTTCTGTACGGGTCTTGTAAAGGCCACAGGTACACAGAGCTATCTAGTACACCACACACACGCCGCGCTGATTAGAGGTCAGGGCCACAGCTTTGTCTCATTTGGAGGCAGTGCAGACACAGACACACACACACACACACACACACACACACACACACACACACACACACACACAACCCAATCACACCACACAACGTTCAAACTATAGTCAAATGATAAGCCACATTTTGGACCTGGC
>JBBJLS010000041.1:15016952-15028188 GCA_037577275.1 Bryconaethiops microstoma | reverse complement strand
CACACACACACACACACACACACACACACACACACACACACACACACACACACACACACACACACACACAGCAATATTTGCGTCATTTTCAAACTTAAGATATGAAACGCGTTTGCCTATTTGACTGATCCAAACCACACTACACGAACCAAATTATGGGTCCTAATCAAGGGGTTCACGTGTTTCAGCTACATCAATTACTAACCAGAGTATGAAATCAAGCATATACCCATCCAAACAACAGCAGTAGAAAGCTCAGTGACTAAGATGTGGCCCTGTCATAAAATGCCGTATTTGTTACGAGTGACTTCATAACATATCTACCTTGCTAGATCTGCCCTGTTCAACAGTAAGTGCTACTATTGAGAAATGGACGCATTTACAAAGAACACCAGCTCAGCCACAAAGTGGTAGACCACGTAAAATCAGATCAGGGTCAACAAGTGCTGAACCACACACAAGCCGACTGCTCCGCTGCACCATTTACTACATAATTCCAAGGCACCTCTGAAAGCAACATTACAAAAAGAACTTTGCATCAGGAGCCATGTGAAATGACTACCCATGGCCAAGCATCTAAACACAAGCTTAATATAGCTATGTTCAATGCCAAGTACTGGCCAGAATAGTTTAAAATATGCTGCCATTAGACTCTGGAGCAGTTGAAACATGTTCTCTGGAGTGATGAAACACATGTGCTCGTCCTCATCCAAGGGCAACTCTGTTTTAAAGCTCCGGCGGAGATTGTTCATGTTGTTGTGGACTAGAGACTCTCAACTACTCTTCCAACAAAATCTACCTTTGACTCTTAACTGTACGAACTGTGTTAGCTGTAAATGGCCAATCTGTCTAACAGTGATTAAGTTCGTACACTAAGGCCTTCTCTTGCTAGTTATCTCCATAGAGTCTTGCTTTCTCTCTCAGAGGAGGAAGGGTTCCGCTTTTGAGTCTTGGTTCCTCCGGAGATGTCATCCTCCAACTTTCCTTGACTCCTTCGTCTTTGTTCGGGGCTTGGACCTGGACTCTGTAAAGTGGCTTTTTGACAACTTTGGTTGTAAAAAGCGCTATATAAATAAAATGGAATTGAATTGAATTTTTACTTCTTTCTTGAATTACCAGAATACAAACAGCCAAAAGGACCCTCGTCTGGTTTAGGAAGCATGGCCTGCTGTAGAATTGATGTAATCATGAGTTTTTCTGTCATTGTATTTTAATCAATGACCTTGACTAGTTGACTCTGGTCAGCAATGGCCAGATAAGGTTTATCTAATCACATCTTCAAGGAATACTCTGGCAGTTTTACCTAATTTGTCCCATAAGATATCTGCATTTTAGATATTGCGCCCCTAGGCTCCTATTTCCACCACTATAAGGCAATTTAAGTTGGTAGGTTTATACGATTTTATGTCAAAAATACCCCATTTAACTTTACCTTTAAATTTACCTTTAAATAGAGCTACCTTTCCTAGATATTTGATAGTAATAGTTAAACCTACATAATTCTAAAATAGATGAATGTGACAGTTGTGCTGTGAATAAGCTGTCTGGGTGTCATAATATCTTGTGGTTTAAACTTTACTGAAGGAGGTTTAAAAAAAAAAAAACACACTGCTGCAGCTGCCATGTGCTCCATCAAAAACAGGTAACATCACGTTTGTGTTTTTCATCATTGTTTAAAGCTGAAAAAAGCTTAACACTTGTAGGGCGCCTCGTAGCAAAAGAACATATAGGAATCTTTTGCTTTTCCTTCTGTAGAGTAATTAGCTTCCACAGCTGTGTCGGTGTAATCCAGAGTTATGTACCTCAAGGGTACATAAACAGACAGTTAAAACGTTCACAGTGTAGCTTGATCAAACAACACAGCTGTGCTAGCACAACAGGGAATTCATGTTCTCAGGGTGTGTAAACAGAGAATTAGACCATGCTTTAACGCTTATAGGGAATCTTAACCTAACACACTTGGGTCTTAGAGAAGCCAGTGACACAAATCCAACATGATTACTTATTGTATTTGCATTGCAATCTAAATCAGCATTCTGTATTTGCGCCTATAATTACAGACACGACTGTAGCTTGGTTATGGCCATGCAAGGATTGCTGTACCAAACAAGGCCATGTATACAAAAGTTAATGCGAACCACATTTACTTGAGACTGTGAGGTATAAATTGAAGCAAAAATTCCACTCAAACTTTCATCTTGTTGCTTAAAGATTGATCATCTGCGGCTTGGCTAGAAACAGAACATTTATTGCTCTATATTGTGGATAATGATCTAATTATCGAAAAATTATGTTTTAAACACCCTCCCAGAAGGATATCGACAGCTCATTAACAGGCCTTTCCTGCAACAAAGGGGGCACAAACACTCCATTTATATATTGGAAGAATCAAATGAGCATGTATCTACAATACTGGACGTATAGCATGTCTAAGTCAGGGCACAAATATACCTCCAACCTTGTAATTACATTATTACCCACAAAATTAACTTGCAAAAATCAATATGCCGCTGATAGAGCTCTAACAAAACCACGAAAAATGACTAAATTACTTATACAAACAGATATAAATTACAATTCTTAATCATTTTCTTATACTGTCCTCCAATCAGATTCAGAAATTTAAAGCACTGCTAGTTCTTTATAAGCCACACAGTGGTTTGGGCTCTTTTTAAGTATGTGAACCCTTTGGAATTACATGGATTTCTGCACAAATTGGTCAGAAAATGTGATCTGATCTTCTTCTAAGTCACAACAATAGACAAACACAGTCTGCTTAAACTAGTACCAGAGAAATAATTATGTTTTCATGTTTTTATTGAACATACCATGTAAACATTCACAGTGCAGGTGGAAAAAGTATGTGAACCCCTAGGCTAATGACATCTCCAGTTCATTGGAGTCAGGAGTCAACTGAGTGAGATTGGAGGTGTTGGTTAAAGAAAGCATTGTCTGATGTGAACGGTGCCTCGCACAAAAGAGCTCTCAGAAAACCTACAATTAAGAATTCTTGACTTGTATAAAGCTGGAAAGGGTTATAAAAGTATCTCCAAAAGCCTTGATGTTCATCAGCCCACAGTCAAGACAAACTGTCTAAAAATGGAGAAAGTTCAGCACTGTTGCTACTCTCCCTAGGAGTGGCCGTCCTGAAAAGATGACTGCAAGAGCATAGAGCGGAATGCTCAATGAGGTGAAGAAGAATACTAGAGTGTCAACTAAAGACTTACAAAAATCTCTGGCACATTCTAACATCCCTGTTGGCGAATCTACAATACATAAAACTAAACAAGAATGGAGTTCACGGGAGGACACCATGGAGGAAACCACTGCTGTCCAAAAAAAAAACAGTTTGCAAAAGAGCACCTGGATGTTCCACAGCACTACTGGCAAAATATTCTGTGGACAAATTAAACCAAAGATGCGTTGTTTGGAAGAACCACACAACACTATGTGTGGAGAAAAAGAGACACAGCACACCAACATCAAAACCTAATCCTAACCGTGAAGTATCGTGGCTTTGCTGTGTCAGGGCCTGGACAGATTGCTATAATCGAAGGAAAAATGAATTCCCAAGTTTATCAAGAAATTTAGCAGGAGAATCTAAGGCCATCTGTCCACCAACTGAAGTTCAAAAGAAGATGGGTGATGCAACAGGACAACGACCCAAAGCATAGAAGTAAATCAACAACAGAATGGCTTCAACAGAAGAAAATACGCCTTCTGGAGTGGCCCAGTCAGAGTCCTGACCTCAACCCGACTGACATGACCTCAAGAAAGCGACTCATGCCAGACATCTGTGGTGGAAAATCAGCAAACTGACAAAGATTCTTCGCTCAGAACAAAGACTTTATTTTCTTCAATAAAAGGAGAGAATGTTCATCCTGGGGCGGTCCCAGGTTGAAGATTCTCTGCGTTACAAGTCTTTCGTGCAAGACCTTTTATACCTTAAAAACATCATACACATTATCTAACTAGGCTGTAGTTCATGGGGCCTCGCGTCAGGGACCGCTGTTATTCCCCTAATCATACTCTAACTTTACCAACGAAGCGCCAGTAGCCTCGTATATTATGACTTAGCAGGCTGCACATGGTACGACCCCATGACCACAACCTCAAACATAACTCTAAGCTGTTAATCTACTAGATAGTGTTATAACATCTTAATGAAAAATCATAAAGCATATAGGGTTTTACAAAATAACAACTTTATCAATTTAAGTCCATGCCCTAGTGGCTCCAGGACTGGTTATACAACGTTAATGATTTAGTTGCTTAAACATTCCACTATTATGAGTGTTACATTTAAGTCCATATCCTATGTACAGATGTACACTACTTAAGCACTGTTGTACGTCGCTCTGGATAAGAGCGTCAGCTAAATGCCGTAAATGTAAATGTACATAAAAAGAATCAACCATATATGAATCATCAAGTGAATATACAGAGGAATGGTCAAGAATTTCTCCTGACCATTGTGCAGGCCTGATCTGCAACTACAACATTTGGTTGAGGTTATTGTTGTCAAAGGAGGCTGAACCAGTTATTAAATCCAAGGGTTCACATACTTTTTCCAACTGCACTGTGAATGTTCATATGCTGTGTTCAACATAAACATGAAAACATAATTACACAGGTCAACAGGTCAAAATCATCAGAGATAAGCTTATGTGGGTTTTGTAGTGTTTTTCATGCTGATTTTAATCTGTGTTTAGTTTTTCCCTAGCACATACAGTTTTTATGATGAAGCTAGTTATATATTGTATGATAGTGGTATAATTAGCATATAATTATCATATGATAAGCGTTTTTGAAGAAACAGTGGTAGCTGATTGACACTGATCATTATGTCTATGCCACAGTGTGCACCTGTCTGACTTTGCACTGAAAATATTGAAAGAGTTACTTGATCGGTGCCTGCAGTTTAATAAAAACCTTACGCAAGTCTACTGCAAATATATTACTCATAATTCATAATTCAAAAAAGAAAGCAGATCTGAAATCAGCATGAAAAACCAGTTTAGAAAAGTGTGTTGTGGTTTCTGATGATTACAAAAAAAATGTTTTGTTGGCCTGTGTTATGTGTGTGGTATTAGTTTAAGCAGACCATGTTTGTCTATTGTTGTGACTTAGAGGAAGATCAGATCACATAAGATCACATCCATATAATTCCAAAGGGTTCACATACTTTTTCTTGCAACTGTAAATATATCATTGAAATTGTAGATGAATAAGCCTGGCAGGTCTCTTGTATCGGTTGGAGATGGTCAGCTAGTGGTGCCCAGATCAGAATCAAAGATTAGAACTGCCTCAACATTTTCATAAATGTTTTGAAGGGCTCTTTCATGTTTGTTTCCTTTTTTATTTGCCACTGCATTGAACAGGAGTTTTCTCAAAAGAGAATCAGTTAGAAATGGCTTAAGCTTTCAAACACAAGCAAAAACATTCCATTAACTGAAGGCACTGTTCTTTTACAAGCAACATTAAAACAGGCATTTTTGCATTTTAAAAACAGGTGCTGAATTTACAATGAGAGCAAAATTTTATGAATGGCTCCCAGTGAGCAGTTTTGTTTTACTGGGCATTTAATTTGGGTTAATTAAACAGAACATAAAATCTTCCACTGTAAAAGTAAGCAAAAACAAAAGCAGAACAGAAAAGAGAGAACTACATTGGTGTTTGAGCAGGAAAATCTACTAGGAGTGGCCTTTTTGTCTTACCTTTGTATAGACCCTTATTAAGTGCATCCACGTTGTGTCTAACAGCACACAGTGCGAACAATGTGAAATTCTTTCTCTGCATTTAACTCATTCACCAAGTGAAGCAGTAGGCAGCCAGGAGCAGTGTGTGGGGACGGTATCTTGCTCACGAGTACGTCAGTGGTGCCACTAGCGGTCCTGGGATTCAAATCCATGACCTTCTGATCACAGGGACAACTTCCTAACCACTAGCCCACCAGCTGCCCCAAACATTCAAATAACAGTGTTGCAATGGCATGGCGGTTCAGCAGGTTAGATGTGTCTCAGAAACAGTGTTTAAAAAAAACTACAGCAGCACTGCTGTGTGTGACCCACTCACACACACACACCACTACTACTAGCGTCACCCCTGTGCTAAGAATGATTCACCACCTAAACAAGACCTGCTCTCTAGTGGTGCTGTGGAGGTCCTGACAATGGATGAATGGAGCAAAGGGAGATAACAAATGATTCAAACAGATGAATCACAGTACGTAACTGTTTGCTGATTCAAGGTAGGTGTACCTCATGAAGTGGCTTTTTGGTGAACATCAGAGAATCATAAACTGAGTGCATTGCAAGTCATTTTATTCTTACCAAAAGAAGTGGAGTAATGTTTTTAAATACTTGTGCACACATCACTTACATTGTTTCATCAAACATTCTCATATAGCTAATAAATTCTAGAATTTAGTAATGTAGCGCAGTATTTTTCAACTCTGGTCATAGAGTCTCCCTCTTGTCCGCACATACACAGTATATGATTGAATGAACAGGGGTGAGGAGCCTCCAGGACTGGGCTAGAGCATGCAAGTTTAATGTCTGTTTTTAAAACCAGATAAAAAATACATTGCTTCAATATACCATATTCCTATTATATTGGTTCTCTTATTTCTTTCGGCCAAGTCCATGTCAAATTCATGTCAAAGTCTTTAAAATACTTAGTCCTTAAAATACAGCTTAATTGCAATACCATTACATGTTTGCACATTCCAGAAAACTTGAATAATATGCTAAAAGACATTGTGTACTTGAGGTCTGTACAACCCACAGATTCCATGATATTGAAAGTAAGGTTATGTTTGAAAGATGCACAGGTGGTGATTATTCATTAGTAGAAGCCTGAAAAACTGTGAGTAATGTGTTAAGTATGACCGTTTTTTAAAATATTTAAATAAAACAAGACAGTGCCATGTTTAAATTCACTGAGCTCTCCAGCACAACCCATTCTTTAACCAAGATTTATCTATGGAGAATAAATGGTTGCATGTACTTGATTTTATATACCTGTTAGTAATGGGTATGGAGTAAACACCTAAACTCATAACCAGGACAGAAATCTACATATTTTTGGTTATATCATATACTCCAGTCCGCAGCGGGCCACTGCAGATTTTAGTGTTCTGCCTCATTAAACATACCTGATTAGCTAGAACAGATACACTTTTAATTCAGGGAGTTCAAGGTGTGTTTGTTCTTGCTAATCTCAAAATTGTTGTGGTCCGGTTGGAGCTCAGTTTGACATGCCTGCTATAGATCATGTGAAGCAGATCTGGACAAAAAGTCCAGAGAGGTGCGGTACCTGTGCAGGTGCAGTAGTATTGTGTGCTATCAGGTAGCAGGTGAGGTGGTGGTCCAGCACGTTCTTCAGAGAGGGAAAGAGTTGCTGACAAGAGGAACACATGTATAGGGAGGTGCTGTTGAAAACACACACACACACACACACACACAGTGTGCCATAAACTGAAATGAGAATGGCAGCACTATTATGTGCAAATTATTCTTAGTAGCATACTCTTTAAGACTCAGACAAACTCATAAAAGGACTGGCTATTATGAGTGTGAGCTCATGCGCCAATGAAATTAATACAAACTACAAACCTACAGCATGTTAAGACTCCCTCAGGAGTACCAATACAGGAAGAGGCTTGTGTGAATTGCAGTCTTATTGGATTGTGAGTGTTTGTTGTTTTTTTTGTTTGTTTTTTTTTGTTGATGGATACAGATGGCTGCTTAGAAACAACAATCACCACTTCCAAACACAGACAATTGGAAGACCAGAATTGGGGAAATTAATTCCATCTTCATTAATCAGCATTTCAGCCACTGTGCTCAAGTGGCACTGATTCACATGTAGAAGCACCTGAATTAATAGTCTTACAGAGGCTGATGAGGCATAATTTCCGCAAGCAACACAGAAAAAAAACTAACCAAGGAGTCAAACAGCCTCAAAGGGGATATGAAAGATCTTAGATATGTTTTGTTCTACTGACACGCTTCTTGTGTGTGCCACAGTTCTTGATGAAGGGTATATCATATGTCCCAGTTTCATGGATCGCCAATAACACAGCAAATTGTAACCACCAGTGCCGATTCATATAGTAGATAGATAACACAGGATTACCAAGATAAAAATAACTTTTTTTGCACTAATGGGATAGGAATGTGCAAAAGTAAATTTACAGCAAAGATAAGGCTATGCTCTACTATCATTGTGGTATGAGACTAGATGAAGGTGACAATTCAACAATTCCTCCAGTCATTTGGGAAGCCAAAATCCTTGTTAACCTACATTTTGTGCATGAACAGAGTGTGTGAGACACTTTGCATTTCTATAATCTGCCACATTTGCACTCAAGAGACCTCAGGATGATTCAGAGAGGGGACAGAAGGATGGAGAATGATGAAGGATGGGGCAAATGGGTATCAGGTGTCTGCTGAACCGGCGCTGATGGAAAAGCTGGTGAGGCAGGAATGTGTGTTAAGGCTTTTGGCAAGCTTAACCCAGGCTGGTGTGCCAAGCCTGATGGAGTCTCCAATGGCCTTATAACAATGCAGATTGAACTGCTCTGCCTTTTAATCCTTTAAACACTTTTGGCAGCAAGACGTGCTCGCAAGTAGAATCTTATTCCACTGATTAAACAGGATTTAGATGGGATTGGTAGAGCTGGTGTCAATTGAGACAGGCACGAAATTATCAACACCATTGGTGTTTCATTAAGAGGCACATGGCTCAGACATGGAAAGGTCTGAATAAGATTGAGAGATAAAGACTCCCTGTAAAGGCTCATCAAAGTCCCTTTACTGTAGATGCTACTGGGAATGAGACCAGGTGCATCTTCAGGCTCTTGCTAAGTAAAGGCCTGTTATAACTTGTGGAATATTGCCCCCCAGTGTAAACGGCTGCACATTGCTGGATAGGGTTGCTCATACAGCAGTCAAGTGAAACAAATGACATGATGACTGAGTAAATAAATAACTTATTACTGTAGATAACTGAATAACAGAGGTGCTATACATCAATTTTGTAGCAATTAAATTTTTTTTCTGTAATTAAGGGTACTTAATTAATCTGCCTTAAAACAAACACAGACTTCAATATGCCTCAGTAAATTCCCGTCTGTTTATAATGCACATTCTGTCCTGTTGCTGCCATATCTGTGCTATTATATTTATTGTTGTCTACCTCTATTGTGCATTTTTGCACATGCAATTTCTGTATTATTCCACACATAACTCTCCGCTGCTAGAATACTGTATGTCATAATACTGTATTAATTCAGACTTGTAGGGTAGCTATTGTTGACTGTACTAAATGTTGTCTTGTCCTGCTGTCTTGTTGCTTGTGTTGTTCTTGCACATTCTTTCTGTTTACACTCTGTGTATTTTGTCCTGTCTGCACTTGTGGTCGTTCGATATTCTCTTTCTGTTCGTGTTGCTCCATGGTCCTGGAGAAATGTTGTTTCGTTTCATTGTGTGGCGAGTGGGTTGAAATGACAAAAAAAAAAACCCTACTAGACTTGATTTGACTTGACTGTAGTAGGAAGTAGTGCGTGTCCCCACCCCATGTGGCAGTAACAGCCTCAGTATTTAGCCTTAACAGCGTAAATGAATGTCAGGGACTGAAGACATTCGATGCCGCTCCACAGTCTACACTTAAGGCCAGGCATGGACACCTTAGGCTGATGTGTTGCTGTTCCAGATTATCCTATAACTACTTAAAGTTTTTCTTTAAGTGTAAAGTGTCCATTTGTCATATTTGAAAACAACACACCACAGCACATAGTGTGAACAGTACCTCAGTAGTGCCACAGGCAGTCCTGGGAGTCAAACCCTTGACCTTCCGATGGCAGGGCTAGATCCCTAACCAATAGGCCACCAGTTGCCACTGCCACTTTGGAGTACACACCACTTGTGCTAGCAATAATTACTCGAGTCATTACAGGAGCCAAAATCCTTGTTAACCTACATTTTTGCACCACCAGAATATTAAAGCTACTTTGCACTCATGAGACCTCAAGATAATTCAGAATCTTACTCTACTGATTAAACAGGATTGGGCTGGGATAAATAGAGCTGGTGTAAATATAAACAGGCGTGAATTATCAACACTACTGCTACTTCATTGAGAGGCACATGGCTCTGACATGGAAAGGTGCCTCCGGATTATCCCACACTACTTCCAGAGCTTTTCTTTAGAGTACACACACCCTGAGTGCACCTAGATACTCGTGCCAGCAATAGGTGGATCTTTACATAAACGTGGACACTTACAGTCACGCATCAATACACAAAACCGCACACAGTGAGAACAATGGGAAATTCTTCTCTGTGTTCAACAAATTCACCAAGTGAAGCAGGGCCTGAGAAGCAGTGTGTGTGGACGGTACCTCGATGGTGACACTAGCAGTCCTAGGTTTCAAAACCACAACCTTCTGATAGCAGGGGTAGATCCCAAACCACCAGACAGACCGCCAGCTGCTACCACCAGTTTAGAGTGCACACCCTGTGAGCTGTGCGCAACTGGACGCTTGTGCCAGCAATAGGTGGACCTATAAGACAGTCCAGTAATTACTCCAGTCATTTCAGGAGCCAAAATCCTTGTTAACCTACATTTTTTGCACCACCAGTTTTTGAGACGCTTTGCATTTCTATAATCTGCCACATTTGCACTCAAGAGACCGCAGGATGATTCAGAATAAGGAAGGGAGACTCGATATTAATGACATACTGATGAACAACCAGCCTGTTCTCCTTTACAGCAGAGACCACCCACCACTGGTGTGGAAATGACAGAAAAGTATCTCATTTGATCAGTATTTCCTGAAGACATGCTGAGCCACAGAGACCGAAAACGACATTTTACTCACTCTCTCCACTCTCACACTGCTGGGGAAACTCGGAGCGGACTGTTCAGTAAAACACGAGCTCACTGGCTGGAACAGTTTCGAACGCACTCTTGACCAATCAGAGCGAGGCCCAGCACAAACTATAGAGGCCTTCCACTGTTCGTCACTAACCAGCGACGCCTGGAGGAGCGTTTCGCGCCAAAACAGTGATTCAAATCTAAACATTTTACATGTGGATAGTATGAATAATAATAACAAATAAAAGTAACGTTTTTTATTGAAATTATTGTTGGTTAATATTATTTAATTCTCATTAGTAGTAGTTATCATTCGTCATTTGTTCTTATTGCTATTATCATTAGTTATTATTGT
>JBBJLS010000041.1:14993855-15008209 GCA_037577275.1 Bryconaethiops microstoma | reverse complement strand
CATGCAGTCTTGCAGGGCTGCACTGGCCTCCTTTGACCACTCCCTCACTGTCCTGACTGTGGCTGGCTGCCTCTTGACCAGTGGTAGGTAGGTGGGCTGAAGGTGCACCAGGTTGTGGTCTGACTTGCCCAGAGGTGAGATGGCTGTGCAGCTGTATGCATCTTTGACGTTACAGCAAATCCAGTGTTTTGTTTTCTCTGGTAGGGCAGTCTACAAACTGTGAAGGTGCACAGCGTCTTGTTAAGGGAGACATTGTTGAAATCGCCAGTTACTAAGACAAAAGCATTTGGGTGAATTGTCTGCAGTTTAGCAGTCGCGGCGTGAATGACGTCACACGCCGTCGGCGTGTTGGCCAATGGAGGAATGTAAACAACAATGGTGATCACATGTGAGAACTCTCTGGGCAGGTAGTATGGGCGTAGCCCCACTACTAACAGTTCAATGTCTGGGCCGCAGACGCGCTCCTTGATCACAGTGTGACTCGGATGGCACCATCTCTCATTCATGAAGAGAGCGACCCTGCCCCCCCTTACTCTTTCCACACGAAAAGCCAGCAAAGTCCACAGCAGAGTCATAATGAAATTCTCTGTTGTGTCTGACCTGTGCGGTAAGCTCATCCATTTTGTTGTCCAGTGACCTCACGTTGCCCATAAGAACAGATGGGAGGTATGGTTTGTATCTCCTCCTCTGCTCACTAGGCTGTTTCCCATTCCTCGCTGCTCTTTTCCCACGCAACTTCGCTCCACCATGGCATCCTCTCTTCGTCTTTCCCCTCCGTAACTCCGCGGGGATGTCCAAGAGGACCGCGCTGTGCTCCGGATCAGCCGGCCTCAGCGAGATCAGCTGGTCGCACATGTAGACAAAGACCGGGTTGCTGCCGCTAGCATTAGCAACGTGCCAGCCGAAACAAAGACTTGTACACAGAAGAAACGTTGAGATAACTCTCTCTATCCACATGATCAGAGAGGGCACAGCTTACTAATACTAAATAAACCGAGTTAACTGTTGAAAGTTGGGAAAAATAAAAAAAAACACTAAAAATGAATACCAGACACGGAGCAGTCACGACACGCTGCAGCAAGGCTTGCGCCTGCGCATAGTAAATATAGGGCAGATGGTAGCCTAGTGGTTAGGGCGTTCGCCCTGCGATCAGGAAGTCGTGGGTTCAATTCCCAAGACTGCTAGTGGCACCTCTGAGGTACCGTCCCCACACACTGCTCCCCGGGCGGCGTGTTCCTGGCTGCCCCCGCTACACTTGGTGAATGGGTTAAATGCAGAGGAAGAATTTTGTGCTGTTCACGCTTTGTGCTGTGTATGGCCGAATAATCACTTTCACTATATATATATATATATATATATATATATATACATACAAACAACCCAGGATGAGGGGGACGAGGCCCGGACATCACAGCTTTTTTTGTGGCAATATATCTTTTTTTATGCATTCTAGCGCTAAATTATTAAGAAAAATATAATTTACTACTATTGTAAATATTAACCTAAATTCAGCTACCTTCCCATATTAAAAATAACTATAAATGTTTTGGTACTGTCCAGAGAACACAAAGAAAGCTTGTCTTTGGATGGTGTAGTACTGCTGTACTCAGAGGCTGGAGATTTGAAAGTGGCCAATCTGAGAACGCTATTTATATCTCCTTGCTGCTGATTGGCTGCTGCACCAGCAAGAATAGTGCAACACAATTACAAGAACATTACTGTAAGAAAATAACTGTATAATACTGCTGTGTTTAAGATTTAGTGTGCTGTACCAGCAGATCAGTAGTGCAAAACGGTTTAAGAAAGTGATTTATTGCAATAAAAATAAAAATACATGCAATACACTTGCAGCAAATAATGATGGGATGAGATTAACATTCAGTTAATTCACAGATTAAACAGTTGAGTTACATTGCACAAATCCAATTCAGAACAGAATGCCAAAAATGTAAAAAGGCCAGCTACAGAACGAGTTATACAGTCTTATGTATAAAGGATTTCCTGTACCATTCTGTTCTGTAGTTTGTGACAATAAGTTTTTGGCTGTGTGTGCTCCAGTGGTCTATCAAGGAGGCGTGCATGGGGTGAGAGGGATTGTCCATGATGCAGAGAAACACCGCCAGGGTCTAAGCAGTCTTTTTGCTCAGCCTGCTGACATCAGTTGCTTTCACCCCACTGCCACAGCACACAGTTGCAAAAACGACCACACTCTACCACAGAGTGATTGAACATGGTCAGCACCCAGGGCTCCTCAGTAGGTAAAGATGACTGCCCCGTGAAAACAACATTTGTTTGCTGCCAATGTGTACCCCCAGGAACCTGTAGTCCCTCTGATGGTACCAGAGGTGGGAGGAGTCCTGTGCTTCCTGAAGTCCACCACCAGTTCCTTTGTCTTTGTGATGTTAATCCGTGAATGGTTTAGCTCACACTACTCCACAATGCTGTCCACCTCATTCCTGAATTCATCCTTGCGTTCATCCCTGATACAACCCACAATAGCAGAGTCATCCGAAAACTACTGCAGGTGACATGACTGAGATCTGTACCTGAAGTCAGATGTGTAGAGGGTGAAGAAAAAGGAAGGAGTAAAGAAGGTGATAGGACAGCTCCCTGCAGTGCCCCTCTGCTGCTCAGAAAGTTATCAGCGCAGCAGCTCTTCAGCCCAACATGCTGTGGTTGATTAGTGAGGTAATCCGTAATCCAAGCTATTAGTGAAGCATCCACCTGCATTTCCATGACCTTATTCCTCATAAGTGATGGTCTAATTATGTTAAAACCACTGGAGAAATCGAAAAACATGCCCCTCAGAATGTTTACATTTACGGCATTTAGCAGACGCTCTTATCCAGAATGTTTCCAATCACATCCAAATGGGTATAAGCCTGGTTCAACAGACAGATGTATTCAGAACTGTGCTTTGCTACACAGTTGTTAGTCATCAAGAAGAACAGCAGAGGGCTAAGCACACAGCCATGGGGGGGGGGTTCTGAATTTTGACTGACCAAGCTGCTCCCAATTTTGACTGACCAAGGTCTCCAGGTGAGGAGAGGGAGAGATAGGTGTTCAGGCTTAGCAGTCTAATCCATCCTAACAGATGCTGAGGAATGATCATGTCGACTGCTGAACTACATTCTCTCATAAGTGTCCTTTTTGTCCAGGTGGCTGAGGGCCAGATGAAGGGTGGTGGTGATGGCATTATCTGTAGATCGGTTGGGTCAAACTGGGGAAAACTCTAGTGTGAGGCGCAGCTGTGTTTTTATGTGCAAGACGAGCCTCTCAAATTACTTTATGATGACTGATGCAAGTGCAACAGTACAATAATTATTGAGGCACAACAGTAACAACTTCTTTGGCATGACAGTGATATTAAAGATGTCTGTGAGAATGTCTGCCAGCTGGTCTGCATGTCAGCTGATTACTTGACCAGAAACGTTTTCCACACATCAGCCATGACAGCATACTTCATCACTGGGGAGCGGGAACTTCCTCACTGCCATATCATTTTGTGCTTCAACGCTTTGTGCTTCAACCTGGAAGGGAGACCTCACCGTCTCAGGAATGTGGAAATGCCCTACAGCTGGTGAAGGCATTGATGGCCTGCCACATGCAATGCACATCTCCAGTGACCTGGAAACGGCTGCTGGTTTTTTGAGCATGTGCACACCTGGCTCCTCTGACAGCCCAAGACAGGTTGGCCCTTTCTGTTTTCAGGGCAGCCTTATCACCTGATATAAAGGCAGTCATCCACAGATCTTCATTTACTTTAGAAAGGGCTTGGCATGTCTGACGAGCATCTCAGCATTACTGAGATCTGATGAGAGTAGCCGAGGTCGGGGCGGAGCTCAACATGCTACACACCAGCAATGTTGGTGTAAACACTGTCCAGCACATTTAATAAACAGTCCCTTTAGGTGTGAGATTTGAAGTTCACTGATGGCTCTGTAAAGTTTGGCTGGTGCACTATTGGTGTTAGAGCTGGGTGGGATGTACACCGCGAGTATGTGGAGGTGAATTCTGCAGCAAGTAAAATGGCCTATATCTAACTTTCACAAACTCCAGCAGCACTGAGCACAGCACAGCGTTCACACACCAGTCAATGTTGATGTAAACACAGGCCACATCAGTTTTTCCAGTCAGCATTTCCACTCTGTTTCAACACCACGGTTTGAAGGCCTGGTTCCCATAGCAAGCCAAGGCCATAGAGCTTTTCCAGTGCTCCACACTCAGAGTTTCTTGTTCGCATCTGACATGTCTACCAGGTATTCCGATACACGTGAGTGAAGGTTTGGTCTGAAAGTCGACTGAAAACTACATTTTGCACCAAAGCGTTGAACCCTGAGAGGCCACTGCGATGTAGTGTGCCACCAACTTGATACAGACAAATAAATCAATAAAGAAATAAATCAACTCCACTTTTTTTTTTTAAATGTTATGCTTAACCGTGCTGTGAAAAGTCTATCTAGAGCCATCAGACTTTCTGTCTGTCTTCATCTGAGTGCATAAGCAAAGCAACCAAAACAGCAGAAACAGAGAGCAAAATCCACAAATATTAAAGACTCTCATGTCTCAAAATAACAAAATTCAATAACAAAATTCTGTAAACTGCTGCTTAAAAAATCCAATATTTAATGACTGATATTTTAAATATTGGATGGTGAATTTAATGTACACAGGAAGAGCAGAGCAGTTGGGTGATACTGGACTATTTCTGTAAAATATTTGCAATTCATTCATTTTATTCATTTATAACCCTAAAGAAAAACATAACATCACGTTTTAATGTACTTCAAGTAGATTTAGTCCCACATTGTGCATTTTATAAATGTTTAAGTTTTGACAGCAGAATCAGCATATGTACACATAAACACACAATGTCTATGTTGCTGTATCCCTAACAAGGACAGAACATTTTCTAGGCATCTGATGCTAGCATATTGCAGACATATCTCTGTCTCTCTCTCTCTCTCTGCTGATGTAATCCTCGAGCTCAGTCGTGACACGCTTGCTCTCTCAGCCAATCGTATCTTCCTAGCAGGTCGGAGATGGTAAACACTACACACCAAACAGAAGCTGGTGATGAAACATTCAGGCCTAGCACACATTTTAATCTTTTATACTCCAATCACAGCTACAGTGTGGCAGGAAGCATGACCTATGGGTGTATGTTGTGACTAAAATTATACACACATACATGGACAGTTAAGGATCTAAGCAAGAGAGAGAGAGAAAGACGGAGAGGGAAACAGGGGGGGGTGGGAGAGAGTATAAGAGTGTGAGACATAATCCCTGTTTAACAGAGGAGTTCATCTTCAGCTATATTTGTGCAGTGATGACAGGGAAACAATGAGCCCTCAGAACCAGCAATGCACAACACAGGGGACACTAGCAAATAAAAAAAAACATGTACCCAATCACAGTGGCAACAGATTAACCCCTTAATAGGGATGGATTCCTGAACAGAGATCGAGTACATTTTCTCTATTCAAAATCCAGTGATGATTATTCAAGCTTAACTTAATTAAGCAACCCCACTCCAAGTCTTAAAGACAATGACAGTGTGTTAGATTTTGACTTTTTTTCTTTCATTGTGCAATAATCAGTTAGTCTTAAAGTCGTGTGAAACCCTAGCAACAGGATTCTGCATAGTGGTTCTGCATAGAAAAGTTCTGGGACCATTAAAAATATGTTCAGGGCTACAGCACTGGACCTCAGACCTAGTTACGCCCCTCATCCAATACCTTTGGGATGAGTTGGAGCAGCATTCGTGATCCAGAACTAATCATCCAACATAACTAACTGACCACACCAATGATGGCTGAATGCAAACAAATACTCAAAGTCAACCAGAAGAGTAGAGGCTGTTACTGCAGTAAAGGGGGACACACTTTTCAGGAAAATGGACAATTAACAAGAGTCTATAAACTTAAGACTTCATATCAATATTTCATTAATAAGACTCAGGTTCATGGGATTAACACCATCCTTATACTAAACAAAAATGTCAATTTGATGGTTTATATTCTACTGATATTGAGCGTTTGCAGGCTTGAGCTGTACTAGCCCTGTCCCGAGTGACCTACATGTTTAAAATGGGCTACAAGGTCTATTCACACCAGCAAAATGTTGACAAAGCCCGAATAAAGGAGCACATCAACCAATCCACTTTAAGACTACATGGCCTGCTTTGTGGGCCAGCCAATGAGGTGAGTGTTGTACTGGTCAAGGGGACCAATGAAATGGCTAGTATTAAATTACAGGAATTCCATTCACTCTCATAGAGCTGTGCAACCTAGACATATCCCTTTCACATGAAGTGCTGCTTCACACAGGCCAGAACGTCGCTTGGTGCGCTGTTAGTATTCATATATTAAATGTCTGTATTCAAAGTAAAAAGGCCATCTGATTTTTCAAAACCTCAGGGCAGGTGCAGGATAGTAGTGACACTGTTCAGCTTAAACATATTGATACTTTCATGACAACAGGGGCAATGGGAGGCCTTGATTTATGCTATAGTTCATCACAAATCAACTCAAAATCTTAAAATTAAGCTTCCTATATATTTCAATACTGATGAACTGGCTGCTGAAACGTTCCCTCTGAGCTAGAAATTGCACAAAAGCAGCATAAAAACTACAGCACTAATACTATGAGGATGGAATATCAGTTGGATACGGAGAAACAAATGCCTGGGAAAAATCAGTGTTGTGAAGTGTTGAACGGGAGAGACTAGGTCAGTGTCCACAAAAAAAACTATTCACAATGAAGTGACCAGGTGTTTTTTGGCCAAAATGCTGTGGTGTAACCCTGACAATTGTCAAGATGTCCAATGCTATACTAAATCGAATCCTATTACTTCTGATTTAACTACAGGAGTAAATCTGTACTTGATGCTCAACGAAACCCTCAGCATGCTCAGATTTCAATATCCCTTCCAAAGCACTGCTTACACAGTTAACCCATGATGCTGTACAACCTGCCGTTAACAGCGAGCCAAATTAATTGGACATTTGTTAACGTGATTATTTTTGGATTGCATTTGTTTTGATGACATTGTTTCCTTCGCACTGCTAAGATCATTATCATCCACTGCTTGGCATTCACCCATGGTGTTTGATTCTTTGCCCTTGTGCTGAGGAGGCTCAAAATGCACAAAATCAGTGGGAAAATGTGCTTTGTTTTTATTTATCATTTGTATTCCAAAAATGCATGTGGACTTTGCCACAGATGTTTTCCAGAAGTCCAGGACCAGACCTATAATGAGCAAGCTGAGGACAACAAACTCTAAGAGAAATTCTAAGCAGGTCTGTCACAATTATTACATAATTGCCTGATCGCAGTTATTTCAGCTGAGGGCAGTTATTTCTCACAGTCTCTACACTTCACAACAAGCAGAATGTAAATTTGACGCACTTCCATTACTTACATTGAACCAAATATAAAACAAAGCAAGAAGCACACATTTTTACTCGCTGCTATAACATGTTCCAAGGGTAGCATTAAGCTTTGCCTGATTTCGTTTAACTAGACATATTGTGTGCACCAGGCCTGTAAGAATGATTGCATTAATTATTGTATTGCTATACAGAGGTATTAGGAGGTGTGTTGCGGTGCTGAGCTCAATTTGTTCCTATACATTTTGAAAAGGATCAACTCCACAATACACATGGTTATTTTCCACACGCATTCTAAAATGGCCAGGCCTCAGAACAACCAGGCAACATTTAACCAAATCAACCAGTGAACTAAGAGCGAGAGGGCCATTTTCAAGTTTGGAGTTGAAAGCAACTGGCCATTTCGCCGGTGATTTGCATCAAATCCTCATGCCTGCTTAAGTGGGCTCCTTAAATTAGAGATGTTCCAGTGATGGAATTTTCCCTGCAGTGGTTTTGGGTGGCTCAAAAACACAATGCACTAGCGTTTTATTTAAATATTTTTGGCAAAATCCATTTATCCTGAAGTTTTATTAGTATACTATTGATTTTTATAGGTAAGATGTCATCATGTAAAACTCTTTAGCTGAGATTTGCTCAAAGATTCTGCCCACCATTCTGTTTTGTGCCCCATCTTTTAGTGTAATTAGGTCTTGATTATATATTTACCAGGAATGGGTATTTCAATTTAAAATACAATCAATGTCTCTCTGTGTGCGCTTGCATCAACACGGGGGGCAACAGAGCTAGCAATTGGTGGGTAGAGTGAGGGGTTTGGGGAGTATGTTCTTGTTAAAGCATGAGAAAATGTACGCTAAAGATAAGACAGTAGTCACATTTATTGCCATCCCAGCCATATACATTGTACACTGTGAAACTAAATATCGTCCTCCTAGAACATGCATGCAACACAGGCAAAACACTCAGATAGAACAACAATGAGGGTCAAAAAGGAGGGAATAAATTATAATTAAACCAAAAACGTATATGTATAAACATACATATACACACATATACACACATATACATACATACATATATATACATATACATATATATACACATATATACATATATACACATATACACATATATATACACATATATATACATGTATATATATACACATGTATATATACATATATATACACATATATATACATACATACATACATATACATATATATATATATACACACACATACATATATATACACATACACATACATATACACATACATATATATATACACATACATACATATATACATATACACATATATATACACACATACATATATACATATACACATATATATATATTTATATATATATACACACATATACATACACACACATATATATATATATATAAAAACATACATGCACACATATATATGTATATTTGTGTGTATACATGAGTGTATGTGTATATATGTACAGTGCTGTGAAAAAGTATTTGCCCCTTCCTGATTTCTTATTCTTTTGCTTGTCACACTTAAATATTTCAGATTATCAAACAAATTTGAATACTAGACAAAGACAACCCAAGTAAACACAAAATGCAGTTTTTAAGTGATTTTATTTATTAAAGAAATAAAACTATCCAAACCTACATGACTATGTGAAAAAGTAATTGCCCCTAAACCTAATAACTGGCTGTGCGACCCTTAGCAGCAACAACTGCAATTAAGCGTTTGCAATAACTGGCATTGAGTCTTTCACATCGCTGTGGAGGAATTCTGGCCCACTCTTCTTTGGAGAATTGTTTTAATTCAGCCATATTGGAGGGTTGCTAAGCATGAACCGCCTTTTTAAGGTCATGCCACAGCATCTCAGTTGGATTCAAGTCCGAACATTGACAAGACCCCTCCAAAACCTTCATTTTGCTTTTGTTAAGCCATTCAGAGGTGGACGTGCTGGTGTGTTTTAGATCGTTGCTGCAGAACCCAAGTGCGCTTCAGCTTGAGGTCACTAATTGATGGCCAGACATTCTCCTTCAGGATTTTTGGTAGAGAGAATAATTCATGGTTCCATCAATCACAGCAAGTCATCCAGGTCCTGAAGCTTGACTTTTGGTGTGATGTTCTTCTTCTGAAATGCTGTGTTACTTTTACGCCAGATGTAATGGGACACACACCTCCCAAGTAGTTCAAATTTTGTTTTGTCAGCCCATAGAATATTGTCCAAAAAGACTTGGGGATCATCCACAAGTTTTTTTGGAAAAAAGTGAGACAAGCCATTATGTTCTTTTTGGTCAGCAGTGGTTTTCGCCTAAAACTCTGCCATGCATGCCATTTTTGCGCAGTCTCTTTCTCATGGTTGAGTCATGAACAC
The DNA here is from genome assembly GCA_037577275.1 of Bryconaethiops microstoma. NCBI lineage: Eukaryota > Metazoa > Chordata > Actinopteri > Characiformes > Alestidae > Bryconaethiops > Bryconaethiops microstoma. The sequence continues at coordinate 14,998,442 of JBBJLS010000041.1, read as the reverse complement.
AAACCTTAGCTGAGGCAAGTGAGGCCTGCAGTTGTTTAGATGTTGTTCTGGGTTCTTTTGTGACTTGTTGGGGGGGAAATAATTATTTGATCCCCTCCTGAATTTGTATGTTTTATGCTGAAAAAAAGAACAGGCAGTTGCTGCCCTGTGATGCGTTTCTGGCAGTCCAGAATTTCCCCTATGGAGGTATCTTGAGTGTTCTCATGTTTTTCCTTTTGTTCTTCTTAAACATTATATATCGTCTGTGAGTCTAAACTAAGGACAGACGCACTTGCTTTTCTTTAAATAGTAAGTGTTTGGGAATGACGACACTGCGCGAATAGTGTCTATAAGCTGGCTGGGTTGTGATAAGACTGCTTTGGAGTTGTTTTATTGTGTTTTGAGAAAAAATTTCTGTCTGTTTACAGCTCTGTGTTCATGCACACAGGTCTGACTGGGAGGAGGGGTGCCTCCGCCTCTTTCTTACTGGCTGGGAATTCAAACTGCTCCAGTTTGGATTGAATGAATGGGATAGAAGTGGTGTTGAAGCGGTTTTTGTTTTAGAATTCCTTTATAAAAATAAGGATTTCTCAAAACAATATGGTATCTGTGCTTGCTCGAAATGGTACTGCTTGCACTAAAAACCTTATAGAGCATTGATTTTTTTATTCTTTTGAGCTCAAATTTTCATCATAAGTTGACAAGACCTTTGACTATGGATTATCAGTGTACAAGATCCATTCTTCTGAGAGGGATGATAAGGCATAGCTGAATTCAAAGAGGTTTGACACAAGCATATAAAATCCAGTATTACATCCGGTATTGCTGTGTGAACATAATTTTTTAAGATTTTTTTTCACTGGAACATGAAACTTCAGAGTCTTAGCTTCGAAATGAGTCCAACCACAAACAAAAAGAATAAAGTATGACAGAGTCATAAGCTTTTAAAATTGGGAGGTGCAAAGACCCAAGATGGCTCCTGAAAGTCTGGAAAGTCAATTAAGGGTTTACACTATTAAAAAAAACGTACTTTCACTATATGCAGGTGCTCTTGGAAGGTAACTGTTGTGATTTTCTGGGGTTTACTGTAAATATATTTGTATATATACAGACACACACACACACACACGCGCACACAGTCAAAAGTTTGGACACACCTTCTCATTCAGCGATTTCCTTTGTTGTTTTTATTGGCTACATTGTAATATCTTCTCAGATACTAATCGATACAAAAATTTTGTATCGCGTTCAATATCAGCACTGGTATCGATACTTGCCGGTTTTTGCAAGTATTTTCAACAATTTTCAACAGGCACTGCAGCGGGCAGCCCCTCCCCCAGCTACCTGGAGGACCCAATGTTTACAGGACAGCCGGCTAGGGACTCATTTAAAAGGTGCGTGCCACTTTTTTTTTTTTTCCTCCGTAGAGAGCCAGGGGCAGCTTTGGGGCTTTGGAGGCCCGAGGCTCTCCCCCTGGCTCTCTACGGAAAAAAAAGGTGGCACACATCTTTCAATGAGTCCCGGGGCTGGCTCAGAGCATTTTGCTCGGCCGGGGAACAACCAAGCACCGCAAAGTTTTACACAGACCTTCAGCTCCCGCAGACTTATCGAACGTGGCCGGTGGCGAAGCTCTCCTCCCTGCAGAACGGGGGTGTCGGTCCCATGAGCACGAACTTGCCAAGCCACGGGGCCAGCACCTAGCCACGCAAAACTTGACATGCCAGCTGTCACAGAGCATTTTGCCCTGTAGCTCAGCCGGGGAAAAACTTAACTCCACAAAATTTTACAGGGACCCTCAGCTCCCCGAGACATATCGAACGAGGCTGGTTGCGAAGTTCTCCTTCACAGAGAACCGGCGCGACGGTCCCGTGAGCACACTTTGAATTATTCATTAAAAAGTTCCTCTGTTTGTTTTTTCTCCCTCTGTGGCATTGATAATTGTATCGAGTATCGAGCACGATCCTTAGTATCAGTATCGAGTTTGAAATTTCAGTATTGTGACAAGCCTACTACATTGCAGATTAATATTGAAAACATCACCTATTGCTCTGATGACAGCTTTGCACAGTCTTGGCATTTTTTCAATCAGATTCATGAGGTATCGACCCGGAATGGTATTTAATTAACAGGTGTTCTTCATCAAGAGTTCACTAGTGGAATTTCTTGCCTTCTTAATGTGTTTGGGACCATCAGTTGTGATGCGCAGAAGTAGGGTTGGTACAGTTAGTAATCCTATTTAGCTATGGTTCTGCTCCACATTATGGCAAGAACCACTTAACTAAGTAAAAAGAAACAACAGTCCACAGGGCTCCAAATGGTCGCCAATGCGACTAGATTATTTATTTTGCGATTAGCTTTTTCATTTCAGTTGCCAGTGGCGATCATCTCTCACAACCAAGAGAAATTAAAATAAAGTACAAGAAAAGTGACATCTCATAATGTGCAGATACGCTCAACCCGAGTCTGCCGTTCCTACTACACTATCACGTGATTAATTACACAGGTCAACAGGTCACAATCATCACAGATAAGTTTGTGTGGGATTTGTAGGGTTTTGAATGCTGATTTCAAATCTGGGTTTAGTTTTTACCTAGCACGTACAGTTTTTGTGATGAAACTAGTTGTATATTGCATGATAGTGGTAAAATTAGCATATCATATGCTAAGCGTTTTTGAAGAAACAATGGTTGCTGACTGACATTGATCATTATATCTATGCCACAGTGTGCGCCTATCTGACTTCACACTGAAAATATTGAAACAGTTACATGATTGGTGCCTGAGGTTTAATAAAAACCGCATGCAAGTCTATTGCAAATCTAATATTACTCATAATTCAAAAAGTTGATGTGACTGAAATCAGCATGAAAAACTGGTTTAGAAAAGTGTGTTGTGGTTTCTGATGATTACAAATAATTTTTTGTTGACCTGTTATGGGAATTTCGGCTCTTTTTAATGAGTTGGATCATTTTGATCTGATCACTAAGAAGATCCGGCTCTTTTGGCTCCCAAACGCATAGATATATAGGGTAGACACCGCCATGTAAGTAATACAGGTAGACGTGGTTTTATGATAAACACAATAATGGAGGATTATGTAAGCATATTATACATTAAACCAGTGCTCTGTTTATTTAAAACCAGTTTGCTATTACCTGCAGAGGAAGACACAGACCTGACCAGAACAATAAAAAGGAACATAATGGACTACCTTGATGACAAATACAGCAACTCTGTGTGAACTGTTGGACATGTCCTCATTGATGGACCCAAGGTTCCGTACAAGCTACATTGACCCAGACAAGGTGGAACAAGTGGGGAAAAATGAGCTGTCACTGAGCTCAGATCTGCTAACACGAGCGCACCACAGCAGCTTGGTCCAGCTGTACATGTGCGCCAAGAAGAACCACAGCCTCCACCCAATAAGAAAATGACTTTAGCTGCCTTTATCAAGAAGAGTGCACCGATTGTCTCTCTGCATCGGTCTGAGAAAATACAGACTGAGCTGGCCACCTACCTCTTGACCCCAGAGGTAGATCCAGACAATGATTCACTTGAGTGGTGGAAGTGGCATGAACGTAACTTTCCCAGACTAAGTAATCTGGCAAAGAAATACCTCTCGGTCCAAGCTACAAGTTCCCCTTCAGAGAGGGTAGGAGGGAACATGCTACCATGCATGCCTCAGGCCAGAGGTGGTAGAAAGGCTCATCTTCCTGGCTAAAAATGTTTTTTTTTAAAAATGCATGCAATAAAATTTCATGATCTCATGAATGCCTATTACTTGTTTACATTTCCAGAAAAAAAAAAATGGAGACCACCTCATTTTTCTTAACCCTTGCAGTTTTTCAAAAGTTTTGTTTTGCACTACGTCAAGCCCAATGGCATAAAGTATTGACTTAATACCATGCTGACATGATAAAATTGTGTGGTTGTTTTTGTTAATTATTATTATTATTTTTACTTTTATTTATAAGTTTCAGGGTGTATTGCATTGTTGCCAGTTTGAAAATAAGCTATAGAGAAAGCTTATAAGTTTCTAAAAGTTTTGGCTTGTCAGATTGCACTGTTATATGTCATCTGTAGTATGACTTTGAGAGGGAAGGGAAAAAAATCGATTGTGAAAAAAACTGATTTTATTTTTAGGCCTTATTGCCGAGCTGTACATTACATAAAGTTCAAAATCCTCCTCCTCACCTTCAAAGCTCTACATAACCAATCCCCACTTTCTGCTCAAAGCTCTACATAACCAATCCCCCACTTCTGCAGACATATACATACACACACACACACACACACACATATACAACAAACATATATATACACACACATATATATACACACACATACATATACACATATACACACAGACATATATACACATATATACACACATATACACATACATATATATACACACATACATACATATATACACATACATACATATATATACACATACATACATATATTTTTATACACATATATACACACACACATGTACACACATATATACACATATAGATACACACATATACACACACATACATACACATATATACATATTTATACACATACACATTTATACACATATATACACACATTTATACA
>JBBJLS010000041.1:14975667-14985931 GCA_037577275.1 Bryconaethiops microstoma | reverse complement strand
ACACACTCACACACACACACACACACACACACTCTCACACTCTAACTCACACACACACACACACACACACACACTCTCACACATACACACACACACACTCTCACACTCTAACTCACACACACACACACACACACACACTCACACTCTCACACACACACACACTCTAACTCTCACACACACACACACACACACACATTCACACACTCACACACAGTCACACACACATACACACACACATACACACACACACACACACACACACACACACTGTTTGACGCATAAAACAATCCTTTTGACATGTAAAAACACGTAAAACAGCCTAAAAAAAGAAAAGTAGCCACAAAATTAAGACGGAATAAAAGTAGGTAAATACAGTGAATACAGGTAAAAGTGCATAAATTCCATCCAATGGCCTGATTGTGTATTCAAGTGGGTAAATAAGGGATAAGTGTGTCTTTATGAGGCTCGTCCAGAGAAGCGACTCCGTTGAGACGCGCAGCCTCAAACTGTTCAGATGGGTTTAGTGTTCCTTTAGGTGACAGATTTGTCGCCACATTCTATTCACATTCCACACACACACACACACACACACACACACACACACACACAGAACCGCAGGCCTGGAGGGAGATGTGTGTTGAGGAACGTGGGGCCTGGTTATGACTGTCTGGAGGGTCGAGTGCAAATTGATCGGCTTCGCTGCTGGAATTGAATTGTCGATTTCAATCGTGGTTTTGAGGTGGGAAGGACGGAGGCCGAGCGCGAGCCTCAGGAATGAGGAGTGAGCGCGGCGGAATGGGTTCGGGACGCTTATGTATTCAGCCAGCGGCTCCGGAGGCTCCGGAGGGCAACCGCCATTTATCCCCAAGCGGCTTCTGACTCGCAGGCGGAGGCTCTTCTGAGAGCGTTCCCTCAGAGAAACACCATCCCGTCAAACACACAGACCGGAGCTCCTGTTGTCTGAGTGTTTCAGGCAGGAGGGTGGAAGTGTGCAGTGACTGTAGAGACACGTCCCTCACAATATCCAAGGAGACTGAACTGTCCCTCTAGACACGCCCCCTCCTCTACCCCTGCCCCTCTGGACACACCCCCTCCTCCACCCCACCTGTCTGAACACAATTGGTTGTGATTGGCTGTGCTGGTTCTTGCTGGCGTGTGATTGGCTGAAGCTCCGTGTGTCTGTAAGGAGCTCTGAGCTCGGTGCAGTATTTGTGTGGATGTAGGAGAGAAAGAGGACGAGTTTATTCTAACAATTCTTTTCTGAAAACACAGAACATCATGTTGGGTGTCGATTCAGTGAGAGACTGGTGTTACATGGTAAACCGAGACTCAGAAAGAACCGCGGAACCTTGTCCTCGTGTTTATGATGAGGATGTAGTGAACAGTATGTTTATGTTTAGATGGAGAAACTAGTTTCTAAATCATTGGTTTGAAAAGGCCTTTAAAGGAGCCGAATTAAAATAAAGAATTTCTTGTGTTCTGTTATTATGGTACATATTGCTTACGTGGACGACAGTTCCAGCTTGTAGGTAGTGTTACACACCGCTGTCTGGATTATGGTGATCCAGAATTAATCCACGCAGGAGCCACCATGTAATCCCATAAGGCTCGGAATGATAGCGAAACTGTGTGTAGTCGACGAATGGCACTGATTATTGCCTGCAGCAAACACAGCCTGCAGCTCTGCGAATGTGGCGACGGGATTTTCAGAGCAGCCATGCTAATAGATTCCCTGAAGCGGGTCCTCGTTCTCCTTTTGTTTTGCTGATGATTCTGAGAGCACGACTGCAAATAAAATTTTATAACCAAATGTTGTCGGTTCATAAACACAGTGGAGGCCTGCTTCATTAACATTTTATAGACTGAACGAGGGATTTAAGCCGAATTCCCCATTAAAAACACAACAGTCCTGGTTGGCTCAGGGCTCTAGTGCTGTGGAGTATGAAAATATTAACAACACCAAAGTATATTCACTCATTAAAACGTGCGTTAAACCAGTTTTGTTTGACCCCATAAATCGACCAGTTATCCTTGACGCATGGCCTCCAAAAACAGTGCCTGTTCTTCTAGGTGGCGCTAATTTCTCTCATCTGTCTCTCTTTTACAGATGCTGTGGTTGAGTGACTGAACGGAACCCCGGACAGCACTTTCCAGAAGAACGAGGTCAAAAGGCCAGAGGCCATGAGTCACTGCAGTGGGAAACGACACTATACCCCTATAATGCGGAACACTTGAAATGGGGATTATGTTTGGAGCTTTGTGTCCAGTACAGCTGTGATTACCCCCAGGACACTCACTCATTCCCAGAACTGTGTCTGAGTAATCCTTCTGGCTCTTCTTTTTCTTATTTTGGGTTCTAATCTCTTTCCCTTCCCCTCTCAAACAAAGCAAATCCAACCCTCAGTCTCTCAAAGAAATGGAGAGTCTCCCTAAATCCTCTGCCCCTGCCCTCTCACTCCTCTTCCTTCCCTTGCTCTTCCTCCCCCTGCCCTCATTAGTGAGGGGTGACTGCTGGCTCATCGAAGGGGATAAAGGCTACGTATGGTTGGCCATCTGCAGCCAGAACCAGCCGCCCTATGAGACAATCCCTCAGCACATCAACAACACAGTGCACGACCTACGCCTGAACGAGAACAAGCTCAAGGCCATTTTCTTCAGCTCCATGAGCCGCTTCACCAACCTCACTGACCTCAACCTTACGAAGAATGAAATCTCTTACATTGAGGACGGGGCCTTCGCTGGACAGGCCAACCTGCAGGTGCTTCAGCTGGGATACAACAAGCTGACCAACCTCACTGAAGGAATGCTGAGAGGCCTGGGCAGAATGCAGTGCTTGTTCCTGCAGCACAACCTCATCGAGATCATTTCCACCAATGCCTTCTGGGAGTGTCTCAGTCTGAGCAGCCTTGACTTGTCCTCCAACAAGCTGGCCAAACTGGACCCATCCACCTTCACGGTTCTCGGACGTTTGATGGTGTGTGAGCTTGCTGGGAATCCTTTCCACTGTGGCTGTGAGCTCTACAGTTTCCTGACCTGGCTGGAAGCCTTCAACAATGTCACCCACACCTATGACAGGCTGCAGTGTGAAACCCCAAGGGAACTTTTTGGTTATCCTCTGCTAAGCCCGATGTCCAGTCATGGACGGAATGCTCGCTCCATGTTGTCATCCAGGTGCAAGGATGGCGTGATTATTCCTGGTATCACCTCCCTGCCCCCTGACCTAGATTCCTCTGGTATAGGGCCAGATATTTCAGACCAGATGGGGACGTATCATCAGCCCACAGCATCATCAACGGCAGGTCCATCGTACAGCCCCAGTATCAAGTTGCAGTCAGTTTCTCTCACCTCAGCCCTGCTGCTGGTCCAGATCCCTCGACCTTACAGCAAAATGTACATCCTGGTGCAATACAACAACACACATGTGTTTGATGTTATGAACCTGAAAAAGAAGAAAGAGACTATCCCACTGAATGCTCTCAAACCTCACACAGATTACACCTTCTGCGTGGCCTCCATTCGTAACTCACAGCGGTACAACCACACTTGCCTGCATTTTGCCACACGATCCCCAAGCCCTGATGACCTGCGTGCCAGCCCATCCACCACCACCCACTACATAATGACCATCCTGGGCTGTTTGTTCGGCATGGTCATCGTGTTGGGTTTGGTGTACTACTGCCTGCGCAGGCGTCGTATTCAAGAGGAGAAAGAGAAGTCCATCAGTGTGAAGAAAACAATCTTGGAAATGCGTTACGGGCCTGAGGCAGCGGCCGCTGCTGCCAATGACCCCTCAGCCTTGCAGAAACTCCACGAACAGGTCCACCACCAGCACCACCACAGCAAATTGCCACAGTCCACTTCTTCAAGCATGGGAATGCTCCACAGCTCTGGCAACACCAGCTCATCCCGCTTGTCCTCACTTCCTCAGGTTGAGAAGATGGCCACAGCCTTCTCAGAGGCCACGGCCACCAGCAAGGGGAACTACATGGATGTGCGAACATCGGCTGGTGGGGAAGAACGGGCCAGGGATGGAGCTGTACCAGGAACAGGGGAGGAGATTGCGAGGGAGGAAAATGGGATTGATGTCGGGGAGGACTCTGAAGATGATGGTCGGGGATCGACCTCAGAAATCTCTACCATCGCAAAGGAAGTGGACAAAGTCAACCAGATCATCAATAACTGCATTGATGCACTGAAGTTGGATTCTGCAGCTGTTGCAGCAGCAGCAGCCGCCGCCACCACAGCTGAAAACTCCTCTTCCCCACCCCCACAGTGCATGACCTCCTCCACCAGAGGACTCATCCCTCTTTCTCCATCAGTAACAGAGACATGTCAGATCATGTCTTCTCCCAAAATCCCCCCTTTACCACCTGTTCCTCTTGTCCTGCCCCTGTCCGAGAGACCAGGCATCAGTGGAGGTGGTTTTCTTTCACCGCCTTACAGGGACCCACCCCCTGCTACGGCTGTGAGGCCTTTGCAGCGGCAGCTGAGTGCTGATGCTGCAGTTGTTGTTCTCAGTAACGTGAATAATCGCTGTGGTGCCACTTCTGGATCCATGAAGAATGCTCGGGTCTTCAGCCTGGATGTCCCTGAGCCTCTTAGCCCTGATTCCTCAAAATTTGCAGAGAAAGGCAGCCCTGTTGTGTGCGGGGAGCCCCTGGAAAGGTTCCCTCTAGTGGGAGTCCAAGGGGGTAGCAATGGCAGGGGAGAAGGTGGCAACGGGGGAGGAGGAGGAGGCGGCGGTGGCAGTGGTGGTTCGGGTGGATGTGGTGTTGTAGTTCCAGGTGGGGGCAGCATGGTGCAACAGCACCTCCTGGAGGTGCACCCAGACTACCACTGCTCAGAGCACCGACACTCCTTCCCCGCGCTCTACTACGAGGGTGCCATCGACTCTCCTGCCCAGAAAGCATCCTTCCTAAAGCCCCTCTCTCGCACCAAGAGGGACACTGCCTATTCCCAGCTGTCTCCTCGCCACCACAATTACTCGGGGTACTCCTCCAGCCCAGAGTATTCTTCTGAGACCACCCTGAAAATCTGGGAGCGCTTTCGGCCCTACAAGAAAAGCCCCCGTGAAGAGGCCTACATCGCAGCTGGCCACGCCCTTCGGAAGAAAGTGCAGTTTGCTAAGGACGAGGACTTGCACGACATTCTTGACTACTGGAAGGGGGTGTCTGCACAGCAGAAACTGTAAGTTAATTGAGAGGCACAATGACAGAAGGCTGCAGAGAAAAGAGAGCTTGTAAGTGGCTCTTGAGACTAAGCTAAGTACTCTTGGCCCCACAGGCCACGAAAGAGACATGTGTTTGAAAATAAGCCTGATTTGGGCAGGACTTATCAAAGAACAGATCATCAACTAATCAAAATTTGCACAGGAAAATGTGGTACTTATTTAAAGCATCCAGAACAACCAAATCCCTCTTTATTTTTTTGCGTGCACAATTGCACTATTTTAAATCCTATTTTGAGAGGAAAATAGACTCAATTAATCAATTAATGGTTTCTGTTTAATCATAAACAATGCCTAAATTCCACGCTGTAGGGATGATAGTAAGTGATGCGTAACAAGTTAATTGTTGTGAGCTTTAGGGAAAATTGCAGGTTTGAGTTGAATTCTAAATCTGAATGTTTTTTGTTCACGCTAAGCATGCTCATTGGTCTGAGACATCCTCGCAGTGTGTTAGGCATGCTTTTTTAATAGCGGAGGGAAAGGATTGGATATACTTTGTGTTGTGGAAGTGTAGCAATTCATATTGAGACAGTTATTTATTAAATTTTTCTCTTTTTTTTCCCATGCTGTAGCTCAGCCAGTTCTAATTTATTACACGCTCCATATTTTGCCCGAGAGATTGGCCATTCATTTGTGATTCTTGCACAAATGTTACCAAAAGAATGAGGCCTGTAGGGGATTTGAGAGAAAGGAAATTGAATTAAAAAGTGGATTCTCTGGTATGCGAAGGCAATTTGCCAGGGGAACTCAGGCCTTTACTATCAGCAGCTAGATGTAGCATCGGATGTAGGTCTAGCCAGAGCGCTGCAAGGCTTGCAGATCATGTTCCTCTGCATCCGTACATCCCAACATGGTCCAGTTCCCTGATACAACGCTGTGTTCCTGTCATTGCTCCGATGTGTGTATGTTCCAGATGATTGCCTGCTGGATATTGATTATGCTGCATTACTTTGTTTGCCACTAGGATTAATATGTTTCTAACACTTGCCCTGAATGTGACTGCATCAAAAACGAACCCAATAGATTAGGTTCTGTCTGCCTGGAGATTCGGGCACTACCACATTAAAACCACATTAAAAGGTCCAGGTGTGAGGGATCAGACAAAGGTAATTAATTCTCACACCTCCTTTCTTCAGGCTCCATCTGGCTTAATTGGGTAAATTGAATTAGCCGTTTTGGAGGGTGCTGATATTTTTCACACTGCCTGCGCTGAAAATGTGATTGTAATGAATTTTGCACCCTCCAGTCACGTCAGGTCATTACCTCCCAGAGTCACCATCTGATCTCTAAAAGGCCGTAAACGCCAGAGTCAAAAAGAGACGGGGGCAGACCCAACTGACAATATCTTTCAGTCTTTCAGTCAGTAGGGTTCTCAAAGCAGGCTCTCTTCATAAACTCTTTTGTGGAATTTGGACGTTTGGAAGAGTTACAGGCAGCTCCCTTACATACTCACTGCTGTATGTGTCTGGATTTGACAGTGAAGACACTGCCCCAATTTGGAAAACACCAAGTGCCATCGGGTTTAAGTCTGTTTAATGATTATCGATCCACGCGTGACGAGCGTATCTGGAGCCTTCAGCACTTAAAAGTCTCAAACCAACTGTGATAGGTGTTCAGGTAGTAAATGTCTACATCACCGAAGCGGCAGGATCAATACTCTGTAATTGAGAATTGACGCAGCTGAAATAAAAAACACCCAGGGTTCCCTTGTGATCCATTTTGGGGAGATGGGGGGGGTCCTTTTTTCCGGTCCAGGAGCCACAAGCGCAGCTTAATTTGCTGAACAGTGATTATCACCTGAAGGCAGTCACAAAGAAAACAGTGTAATCAGACGCGAGCTGATGGAGTTGAAGTTACAGTCCCTGAGGAGCTCTGGTCACGCATTAGCCTTAATAACATTAACTTTAGTATCAGTGCAGGTTCGGTTTTGAAGAAGTGCGCTCACCGTCAGTTGAAGGATAATTAAGACTGCAGGAGACGGAAACAGCATGGACTTTCTGCTCTTGGTCTTAAGCTTTCAGGATCATTGATTTTCTCAATGCAGTTGAAACTCTTTGTCAGAACGTAAGAGGAGCATTGTGAGAAATCTAATGAAGATGGTAGGAGATGTCCCGAGATCACTCGAGGTACTACCTAAGATCTCCAGCTCCTGGTAGCCTTGAAAGCTGACCACTAAGAGGAACTGGATGAAAGTAAAGGACAAAGATAAAAACCAGTCACACATCTACAGTGCCAAGATGATCCAAGTGCCATAACCAGCCTGTGGTCGGGGAACCGAAAGACTGGACATGCTTTAATTGGAGAGACTGGGACGGTTCCTCTCATCCATGTCAGTGTAAAAGAGATCAGTCTGGTCTTCTAGATCACATACTCAGTTTGGCAGTGTGAGCATGTTCCAAAAAATTAGAAACAAGCGAAATTAGCTGTTCCAGTTTTCTTGTGATACAACAGAAGAGCACATTTGGAAACTGGCAGTGGCTGAAAGCAGCAGATGGTGCTCTAATCTCCACATGAAGTGTTTGGGTTGGGGTTAAAGGGGCATTCTGGCCTAGGAGCTCAGGATTCTGTGTCCTTGCCTTTTTTGTCAATCAATGATACTCAACATGCCTTAAACAAGTAAATCAATCACTGCATCAGTCACCAAAGCCCCCCGCCCCCATACCCCCCGCCCCCCCGCCCCGCCCCGCCCCGCCCCGCCCCGCCAGATACTGAGGAAATCCTGACAGCCAGCATAGCTGCTAGGCTACAAAATATAAATAGGATATTCGAGCTCCTAGCAGTGCCAAACACCACATCGCAGACAGTCCAGCCTCAAGATTCTTTATTCATCACACACACAGTTACACAACACACTACAAAACCAAACGCCTTAATTTTACCCCTTAAAATTACCTTAATTTTGACCTTAATGTCCCATACAGGAAATGAAGGAAAATTAAGGGAAAAACTGCACAGATTAAGGTGATTAAGGGGTAAAACTACTAAATTTTCCTCTTACTTTTTCAATTTCACCCCTTAAATAATAGAACCTCCTGAATTAACGGCTTAAATTTAAGATTAAGGCATTTCACACTCGGGCCTTAACTCTAATTTTAAGGTAAAATTAAGGGTCGGTTTCACAAATTAACGGCTGCTTATTTCAAATGAAGAGGTTTGGTGTATTTTCAGGGTAAATTAAGGTAGGATTAAGCACATTTTAAGTACATTGTGTTTCTTTGTGACATGTGGTGCAATGAACTCCTGAAACATCCTTGGGACTGTGAATATAGTTACAATAAATTGAAGAGAAAACTAAGTCCTGAAAATATATGGAAAAAATATATTCAATTTAACATTAGCAGTACAGGTGTATACGAACATTTACAGATGTGAACAAGAGGGTTTTCCTGTTCTTTAAACTCTAAAGTCATTCTGGTGCACCACCGCTGACACGTTTACGACAGATTCTTCCATTTGGCCGGAATGTCCCTTTCAGATTCGGGTCACAATTGAGCGGTTACGGCATTTGGCTGCAGAACATCTGAAACAGCGACAAGTTCTGTGTTCGGCTCTGAAATGTGAGGCTTGTACAGCAGGGATGTCCAACTCTGGTCCTGGAGGTCCGGTGGTGTCCCGGCGTTGTGCAGCGAATCGGGCGGGACGCCGTCGCTCCAGGACCAGAGTCGGGAACCTCCTGCTGTGGAGGAGCATGTCTGATTCTGAGAATCTGAGTGTAGGGGACATCTGTAGAGGTCTGGAGCGGGAGAAGGGTTGATAGTGCTTTATTTATTTATGCTGGGTCTTCATATCTCCTCACAATACTCACAAACACGGCTGTTTGTTGGGAAGCTACCGGAGACCAACTGTGACAAACTCTGCACCACTAAAGAACAAAACACGGACAGTAACCTTCCAGCGTAAGACATTTCCAGTTTAGAGGAAACAATCATACACATCCACACTTTTGTACACGGTCACGAAACTCTATTCCACACACGCCCACAAATATATATAAAAATATATATAACAGCATCCATCTCCTATAGACTACGTTTACAGAGACTCGTGGTGTTAAAGTGCTTCTTTGGTGAGAAGAAACCCGAGACGTATCCGAAAGGAAGGTACCAAACATGGGAAAGATTGATCTTTATTTATTTACCTGCTTTTCATTGGCTGGTTTGTCTGTCACTGACACTGAACTTGCACTGTCCTCGTTTATTGATGTGTCGATCAGGAATATCTGTAGCTTTTGTTTTGTTGATGTTTGTGAAAACGTCTTTGAGAACCGAACGTCTGATGTTTTCCTCAGTGCTTTCCTGATCAATATCCGTTCCACGTTAAAAATATCAGCCCTAAAAGATGAGTGCTAGTGTCGTCTGTCATCAGTGTTTGATTTTTTATCTTCGTGGGGTCCAAGTTTCGGTGCCTTCTTTGCTCCATCTCTTACTGAGATGTCGATAAAAGTCGCTAGAGTGTGTGACGACATCACGCAACATGTAACCGCTTCTAATTTGCATACGACATCCCGTTCTCCGTGTTCCTGCAGGTCGGACGTTCTGCTTGCTGTAGCGGTGGAGTTTGGTTTTATTTGTTTCGTTATTTTAATTAGATTTAACTGTTAACTGGCGAAGTGGTTTCTGATCAGCTGACCAAAATGAGTTTGGTCTCCTGACCTGTTTCCATACACACAAGACGCTGGTCTTGGTGAGACTGGACTCACTTTGACTGCCCCTTATTCACTAATCGAACCGACGGTGAATGGAGGTCCGCAAAGTTGTGAGAAGTCGCCAAATTTTTAGGCGTCAATAAAAGATCAAAACCTCGTTGAACTTATTAAACAGTGTGACACTGTCAGATTAAATGAGTCTGTTCAGGTTCAGTTTAGTCCCTCAGTGTAAACCCTCAGTGGTCCTGAAGGTCTAATCATGGATGCTGATCCACTTTCACAGGATGGAAATTTGCATACCTCAAGTCAACAAGTGACAGTTATACTGAGTGATGGGGGAGAGGGAGGACCACCCTACCCACCCAGAGAGAGAGAGAGAGGACAGTTATACT
>JBBJLS010000041.1:14963285-14975567 GCA_037577275.1 Bryconaethiops microstoma | reverse complement strand
TGCCCTTGAGCATCAATTACAGCTTGACAACGACGTCTCATGCTGTTCACAAGTCGACTTATTGGCTGCTGAGGCATCCCACTCTTCTTGAAGGGCGGCCCAGGGATCATTGAGGTTCTGGGGTACACAGTTACGAGCCTCCACATGCCGACTCCCATAGGTTTTCTATGGCATTCAGGTCCATTCCCTAATGATGCGACCTTGATGAGCTGGAGCATTGTCGTCCATGAAGATGAAATTAGGCCTGTGTTGTTCATGCAGGGGCACAATGACTGGATTCATGATGTTATTCAGGTAGTCTGGGCTCGTCACTGTACCATTCACAATGTAGGACAGTTCTGTATTGACTAGACACACCTGCCCACACTGAAACACCACCACCACCAAAGGCTGATGAATAGCGCTCTGGTTGATCTCTCCAACATTGCGGCCATCATTATTGCCCAACGTGTGGCCAAAGGACATCCACTTCTAAGCCTTTCTGTGACTCTTCCAGTCTCTGTATCTCTGTTGCAACCTGCTGATGACACCCTGTGACACTCTAAGCTCAGTGGCCACTTCCATCTGAGAACATCCTGTTTAAAGTCTCGCAATGGTGAGGTTCTGTTGATTAATTGTTAGGTGTTGTCTTGGTTTCATGATGTCAAAATGTGAACAGCATGATGAGGAGGACTGTTTAAATACTAATTCTGATTGAACCAGGAAATTTATTGGTCGATTTATGGATCAAACACCTGTTGTGAATTTTGCCGTTATGCTCCTTGTCAGAGAACAGCAAGTTGTGCAAAAAGTGCTGAATCATTGAACAGTTGGACATGTGCATTCAAACCACATTAAGGAAGGTCATATTAAGTTCACCTGTAAAGGTTATAGTGCATTTTAGGTTCATCCTGACATTTCACCAAAAAGCCAAATATCCCTAACTTTCTGTGAGTTGTGTACATATAACAATATTTTTTTCTTCACAAGAACAGTTTAAAAAGCTAGCTGCATTGCTAATTATGTAAACACTCACGTGGCTGTGCTCTGGCTGGCTGGCCAGTTGCTGCTGGTCTTTGGGCTCCGGTGCTGCTAGGCTGCTGTAGGCCAGTCTGGACTCTGAAAGCATCAAAGGTGATGGGCTGTCTAGGGTCAGTGTGGGACACATCGGGCTGCTGCACGCGGCTCTGACTACGTGTGGGTGGCTGGGGTTGTGTGGTCTGAGGGCTGGTGGGTGGCGGTGGTCTGGCGGGGTCAGAAACCAGGACAGGGCCACCAGTCCCCTGAGAGTCTGCTACTCTCTGGCTAAACCTCAGAGTGTTTGGGGAGTAATGATACCCAGGACCAGCAGGACAGATCTCCTTAAACTCGGCTGAGAACAGACAGTAACACATCACAGTAATAGTACTGAAACATGGCAACACAACATGGTAATGCAAAACCTTAATGCAACACCTTAATACAACACGTCAGTGAAACATATTAATGCAACACATTAATATAACACTGTGACATAGTGGGACCATTAAATTGTGCAAGTAAACAGTAGAGGTCTGACAGAGGCATTTGGTTCTATAATAAACAAAGGAAAAACACCCCTCAATAAACAAACATGCCTTCATAACATGACAATAAAATTCCTATCGACAATGCCAGACTATAAACAATAAATATATAAAACCAATCAACTACTGCACTAATCTGGCACCATGGCTAGCATACGCTAAACATGCATAAAGCATCTATTAATCCTCACTAAACAATATTGTGTACACTAAACCTGTAACTATGCATTATTACAGTGAAATAACGTAAAAGAACAGTGAAAATAAACATACAGTTCTCTGGACGCACACGCTACTCTAACACAAACAGGCTGCGCTAATCCTCAACACTCCTGATGTACAGTGTCTCGTGCATCTATGATAACGCTTTAGGCAGCATTATTAACTATATGTGTCTGTATCCAAAGTGTCCACAAGATGGCAGCCGCCACCCACTAATCCACTCTTTATGACAGCCACCCCTGAATTTGTCTGGTAAATTTGCCACATCCTGTTCGCCGCATCCTGATGAAACGACTGATGGGTCTGATGTAGGTCCGATCATTAACGCGAACCTCTGCTGTGCGAATTAGTCTATCTGACCCAGGGAAAACTCAAGTAATCCTATCCACAGGCCATAGGGCCCTGGGAAGTTGTGGCTCGACTACCATGACCACTGTATTCAGTTGGGTTGGGGCCGTGTCGTCTTGCAATTTTGACTCGTTCTGCATATCATGTAGGTGGTGCCACAGGAATTGTTTCCAAAAGTGGTCCGCGAATACTTGGCACACTCTCCATTGTCGACGGCCACGTACTTCTGTGTCATGGTACAACACTTGCGGCAAGGAAGAATCCAGCCGCCCCATCAGCAGAGGATTTGGCGGTACCGGATCTGGAACAGCGATGTCCGATGATACATAACCTAATGGCTTTGAATTTAACACACCCTCAATATCAATCAGTCTGGCTTTGAGAGCTGATTTAATAGACTTCATGTCCCTGGACAAGGTGGGTTGAAGGAAAACCAAATCTGCTGTACTGTTAGCAGTGACTGTAAAGATGGGTGCAGGGCTTGAAAGGCCTTGAGGAGCTCCCTTTGTCCTCCCTTAAAATTGGTTCCCTGGTCAGACAACAACTCCATAGGCTTTCCATGGCGTGAGATGAATCTCCACAAAGCCACAAGGAATGCGTCAGTAATCAGGCTGGAGAGCACTTCAATGACTGCTCTTGTTTTTAGGCTTTTAAAGAGCAGGCTCAAGGATTTCTCTGTGAGATGCCCACTTTTCACCTGGAAAGGCCCAAAGCTGTCAACACCCGTTGAATAAAATGCTGGCTGATTCAGTCTGACATGAGTAGGAGGTAAATCAGACATCTTGGGCACAACTGGCTGTGCCCTCTATTTCTGACACTCAGCACAGCTACGCTGTTCTTTTCTTAAAGCCTCTTACAGGATCCAGTATTTCCTTCCCAGCTCAGCAAACAGACGTTCAGCACCTGGATGTTTCTATTCTTTGTCTTTGTGTTGAATAAGAAGCCTTGTGCTTTAGATCCAGGACCACTGGATGAATCATATCCAGTTCCAATCGACCACCCACACGCAGCACTTGCAGGGACTGGTCAAGTTTTGGTGCCAGAATCCACAGACAACTAGTTGTGGGGAGTGGTTTCCGTGTTGTAAGACAATGGACCTCTTCAGGGAAACACTCCAACTGCACCATCCTCAGCAGACTGAGCTCAACCTCTCTGTAATGATCCATTGTTGGAGATCCCTTTGCCTCAGGGGCCACTCCAGGAAGCCGTCAGGTGGTCTCAGCAATAAGGTCTCTGAAGGTGCCGTACTACTGCACATCAGGTAGGTCAACGCTAACAGTGGATGGGGTCAGCAGGCAGATTGTGGCCTTCTGCAGTTCATCTCTACTCTCAATGCTGGAGATGTTCACTTTGGCTGGCCATTGCCCACCGGCTCTTCCCATTAAGCTCCTGTAATATACACCATCAGCAGGATTCTCTGCAGATGGCACATACCGCCAGGCCTGTTCATGTATCTCTGCTATGCTGGTCCCCACGAAGACCTTAAAGCGACAGAAGTCTGACCTAATCCATAACAGGACAGTTGTGGAATCGGACCACATTGTGATCTGTCTCAGTCAGCTCGTGCTGAAGGAGCTTAGCTAGCTGTGCGCCTGTGAGTGCTGCACCCAACTCCAGACGTGGCATGGAGAGTTGCCATTTCGGTGTCACTCTTGAGCGAGCTATCAGAAATGCCACCTCAACTTGACCTTGGATGTCTTCTGTCCGGAGATAAGCCACACTGCCGTATGTGCTCTCCAAAGCATCACAGAAGATGTGTATCTCTTGCCTACTGTCTACTGAATCCATCTCGGGACTGACATAAGGACAAGGTGCCAATGTGCTGCAACTCATTTTCCCAGGCCTGCCAGGAAATCAGTAGATTTTCGATCAGAAGAAGGTCGTCCCACTCCCTCCTTTTGTCCCACAGTTGCTGGACAATGATCTTTGCCCCTGTAGTGTATGGTATAAGGAACCACAAAGGGTCGTACTGACTGGCCAAAACTCTGTATATGCTCCTCATCATAGCAGAAGAGGACTTGGGTGTACCGTAATGTGTCTGTATGACACATCCAAATCAGGCCAAGTGCAGGCTCTTGTGGGTCTACCTCACTGTGGTTTAGCCACTGCTCACTGCTATCTGATCGGATATTTCTTGACAGGTGGCCGATAACCTCTGGATGGTTACTCGCCCACTGTAGCAGTTCAAACCCTCCCTTGTTCAGGAGCACTCTAGTCTTGTCCACCATGCTCCTGGCCTCATCTACCGATTTGAAACTCTGAAACCAGTTGTCAATGTAACAGTGACCTTCCACTGAGCATCGGACGTCTTCAACCCCATGACTGTGGTCATGAACATGCCGCTGGAGTGCATAGATGGCACAACAAGATGATGTTGTCCCAAAAGGTAAGATTTGCCACTCATATATATCAGGTGGGCAGTCTCTCTGTAGGTCACGCCAAAGAAAGTGCAGAAGTGGGAGATCATTAGCCAGCAACCTCACTTGATGAAACATTACCTTTATGTCACTGTTGATGGCGATGGAACGCTTCTGAAAACAAAGCAGGACACCGAAGATTGAGGGTCACAGTTAAAACACAAAATGATTTGTGTGTCACTAGATGGTGGGGGATGAACCAAGATTCCCTGCTTGCCTCCCATGCTTCACGATTGATCTTCCTGATATAGCCCGAGTCTACTAATTTCTTGATCTCATTTCTATAAGCCTCAGCTGTAACTTGGTCTTTTAGGAGTCGTCTTTCTGTCGCTCAAAGATGGGTCAGTGCAGCTTGGGGAGGTGCTCTCAGCATGGACATACTTCTAACTCGCAACAGACTCAACGCTTTGAGTCTTAGCTTCCAGCAACTCTATAGCTCCTCAGTCACTACGAGACCGTGTCACCAGCTTCTCATTGCGATATGGAAGTGTGTCTAACTGCCAAAGCATCTCTACTTGGCTGTAAAGCTCAGATGTTGAAGAACATGTGGACAGAAAAAGGCACTGCTGAGAATTACTGTGCAGTGTGTGACCCAACAGTCCTTGGAGGGTCCAACCAAGTCATGTCTTCACTGCTGCAGGACCACCTGGAGGTGCAAGACTTACTGGCATTATGAGGTGGGGGTAGTCTGACCCAATCAGGAGGAGTGGTTTTGCATAGCTGAAAGGCTCCAGTGGAAGTGATCTGAGGTGTGTGTACTTCCTCTTCAAGCTGTTCACCGGGTAACAATATTCAATTAGTCCCAAGTGTGCTGCAGTGACTGTAAATGTCTTGGACGGATGATTAACAGGGGAAATATTAAATGTCACAGATGATCCCTGCAAGATTTTTTCATTGTGATGCACAGTCCTCAAGGTCAGGCCCTCTGGTTTGCCTTTGAGCTTCAGGTGCCGTTCAGCTTCCTGCAGAAGAATTGTTCTCTCCGAACCATCATCTAGAATGGCATACGTTTCCAAAGAGTGTTGACCACTCTGCAGGAGCACTTTACTGATCTTGAGAAGAACCTGGCTGCATCCTGAACATCGATCTAGGTACAGGATGTCAGTGGGCTGATGCCCTTTGTGGTGCGGAGCTGGCAGCCTTCTCACTGATTGTAGCCCTGTCATTAACATCATGTAGAGATTCAAGATGTTTGCCATTACAGATCTCGCACCGTACTTTCAGTTTGCACTGAGCAGCCATATGCTTGCGTACACATCACCAGCAGCGATTACAGAACTTCACCCATGTCAGCTTATGGCCTCTGGTGAGCTGCTTAAAGTTGCCACACTGATCTAGAAAGTGTTGGTTGTTACAATACTATGGGCAATGCGCTTTTTTCCTCACCATGGAGGTCTGTGTGGTGAAGGTATCACCGGGGTGAACTTCTGGAGTAGTGCCCTGTGAGGTGCCATGGAGCATTGTGGTGACTTTGTTGGGCTTACCCTCTTTTCTCCTATCTTTCCTGAACCTACAGTTCTTCCTGTTTCCCACCTCTACCCTATCCATACTGTCTCCTCCTTTTTGAACAAGCAGCTCCAGCCAGTGAGAAAAATCAAGAAGAGAAGGAACTCCATCTTGCTTTCCACTGAGGTGACGGCGGAAAGTGGCACGGAAATCTTGTTCCCATCAGCCTTGCCATGTGAAATCCACACTGCAACTCAATCTGTCCAGCTTCCCCCAGCTGTTTCAGCATCCCCACCAATGCTCTGACTCGTAGTGCAAACCTAAGAAATCCTGCTGTGTCATCTGACCATCCATCAGCTCGTCCATCAGCTCTGATATCCATCTTAATGACAATTGTTGCGGCTGGCCATACTGTCTGAACAGTGAAACCATTGTGTCAATATAAGGATGTGAAGAGTTGACATAAGAGTCTGCTATCAGGAGAGCTTCTTTGAACTTTAGGTGATCACACAGAATTTGATACTTGAATCTCTGTGTCGCATCAGCTGGAAGAATATTCTCCAGTGCAACCCGCAGCCTTGCAAACTCTCTCGGATGAACCTGGTGAACCTGGGAATGTCTCTTGTGAACCTGGGAATGAAGGGTTTAGGCCCTCGATATGCCTTCTCTTGACTGCGGGGTGGGGGATCTGTGCACATGTGTGTCTGAGTTAGGACATAGGCCAGGGGTTATGGCTAAGCTCTTGTTGGTTGTGACCATGATGAAGGTTCTCCATCGTCCTCTGGATCTACGTAAAGTGGCGATGATGGGCGTGGTGACAGGCAGGTCTCTAGTCTCTTCAGGCCTTCTCGGAGTTCCTCTATGATCCCCAGGTCTGGCTGGGCTTTGTGTACTGGAGGGTCAAAAGCACAAGCCGTGACTGCTACAGGTGGAGGTGGAAGTGGCCAGTCATCATCTTCATCCACAACAGCCGATAGCATGACCTTGAACCTGAACTGGCTCCACTCGTACAGCGCATGCCTGATTGTGGTGGTGGCAGCCATGCCTCCTCTGGGTTGACTGGATCTGTACTCACCTCTAAGAGCTGTCGTGGCTGGATGGGATGTGTACTAGTTGGGGGTGCCATCATGGCACTGCTATCTTGCTGATGCCTCATATCACTTACCATCTCCTGCAGGCGTCTGGTTTCCTCTTGCAGCTGATATATTGCTGTCATCACACCTGGTGGACTCCTGTATGAAGCAGTATGCTCAAAGGCAGGGGCTGTGCTATTATAGTGCAGGTTTGTGTCATACCTGCCCAAGTGATGAGAGTCTGTAGATGGATGGGACTGGAGGGGCATCATCTCTGCGAATCCCTCTAAGTCTAGCGCAGTCTACTCTGTAGTTGCTGAATATCTTGCAGCTTGTGGTGGCATGTACACCTCATAATCCTGCAACCATGCAGGAGGACGCACCGGTCTGCAAGAACACACATGCTCTGGGGAACTGTCAGGCATATTCACTCAGCACTCAACCTATCCGGCTCGAAGGACGATGTGACGGAGTGGGACCATTAGAAACCTGGTTTTGCAAGTATTTGACCCTGACTGCGCATTGATAAGAATGCGGTCATCTGAAGTTCCACCAGCAACGTTTATTATATCTTTACAGATGCCAAATTGTGCAAGTGAACAGTAGAGGTCTGACAGAGGCATGTGGTTCTACAATAAACAAAAGAAAAACACCTCTCAATAAACATAAACATGAACATGCCTTCATAACATGACAATAAAAATCCTGTCTACAGTGTCAGACTATAAACAATAAATATACAACCAATCAAGTACTGCGCTAATCTGGCACCATGGATAGCATACACTAAACATGCATAAAGCATCTATCTGTGACATCCCCAGTCAGCAGCTGCAAGAGGCCGCTGTTATCTAAGTTATGTAAAGGACTCTTTTGTTGACTGGGGGTGTGGTATCATCCCTGGTCAGGGAGCACAGCAAGAGCTCTCGGCTGGCCAGGGATGAAGTAATGATTATGAGCATGTGTTTTGTGTTTGGATGCCCAGTATAAACAGACTGGTTTTGTGTTTAGGTGTTGTCGGTTCTCCAGCATGGTATATTGAGTTGTGTCTGCTCAGGTCTTGTTTTCTGTTTAGAGTTTTGGGCCCTTGTGCCATCCATGTTTTCTGTATAAAATAAAGAAAGAAAAAATGCATAGAAGTCTGCAACTGCGCCTCCTTCTCGAACAGGCACAGCCCAGATGTGACAGAACAACCAACCCAACAAGGCGCAGCAGACTGGGCTGTGGGCCCATGGTCTGAAGGAGAGTGTTCCCCGAGTGGGGGGGGGCTGGACCCAGCCTTGGGATGAGCCAACGGGAACGAGTCGGTGGACCCTCCTGACCTCAGTCCGTCCATGGAAGAGCCCTCGCTTAGGCTCGCTATTTGGCGAGGCGGGACTTCAGCAGCTCAGAGATGAAAGAGACGAGGTGGTTCACGACGGCGCTGTCTCTGGCCAAGTCCACCACCAAGCAGCCTGGCCAGAGGCTACGTGGCTGAGGCTACTGCCCCAAAACCAAGCAGCAATGCTCCCAAACGATGAAGCCGCAGTCACCACCCAGAGCCAGGGGCTACACAAGGCTGCCGAGCCTAGCCAGGGGCTACACAAGGCTATACAGGCTAGCTCAGAGCTATAAGACGCTAAGTGGCCCAGACAGCCACCAATGCCAGCCCCAAGATGGCTACAGCCTCTCACACTGGCCCCAAAACAGCCTCTTGCGCTGGCCCCACAGGAGCCTCTACCCCCAGTGCCAACCCCAAGATGGCTACAGCCTCTCATGCTGGCCCCACAACAGCTTCTCACGCTGACCCCACAGCAGCCTCTGCCCCAGTGCTAGGCCCAAGAGGGCTATAGCCTTTCACGCTGGCCCCACTATAGTCTCAGTCTCCCATCCCGGCTCCAAGATGTCTCCAGCCTCCCACGCTGGCCACGCGGCAGCTTCAGCCTCCTGTCTCTGAGGCCCCGGTTCCTGAGGTTCCTGAGGCCCTGGCGCCCACTGAGGCTCATGTTCCCAAGGCTCTGGCGCCCACTGTGGCTCCCGTTCTCGAGGCCCCGGCGCCCGCCGTGAGTCCCGTTCCTGAGGCCCGGCTCCCATCGTGGCTCCTGTTCCTGAAGCCCCAGCTCCCACCGTGGCTCCTGTTCCTGAGGCCCCAGCTCCCGCCGTGGCACCAGTACCTGCAGCCAAGGCTCCTGCCCCAGTATTGTGTATATTAAACATGTAACTAAGCATTATTACAGTGAAATAACAAATGAATAGTGAAAATAAACGTACAGTTCTCTGGATACACATGCTATTCTAAAACAAACAGGCTATGCTAATCCTCAACACTCCTGATGTACAGTGTCTCGTGCATCTATGGTAATGCTTTTGGCAGCAAAGTCTCCACAAGGTGGCAGCCGCCACCCACTAATCCACTCTTTATGACAAACAAATTAATGAAACATGTTAATACAACACGGTGCGACTCAATAATACAGACTCCGGGTTAGAGTCATACTCCAGCAACAGACAGATATGTGGACAGACAAATAGATGGACAGATAGACGGATGGATGGATGGATGGATGAAGGGAGACAGATGGGTGAGAGACTGACCGGAGCCGAAGTATGGACAGCCCTCACACTTGCGTCCCCAGGCTTTTCCCACGCGGCTGCAGCAGCAGATCTGCTTGGTGATGTTCCTCAGGATGGGCAGGGAGCAGGAACCCTGGGTCACGATCCGAAAACACTGGTCCTTCTCCTCTGAAATCACCTTCTGAGCTGTGCATCACACACACACACACACACACACACACACACACACACACACACACACACACACACACACAGTAACAAAAAACCATCTCACACACAGAACAGGCATGGTAGAATCACACAACGGAGATCATGAGGAGCAAGCAGCATGCAGCATTCCCTCCCCATGAACAGGCCACGGACAGACAGCCCCGCCCCTGGACCCCCTAAACCCAACCCGGCATCCACACAGCCAGCTCTACACAGCATTCCTTCAGAGAAGCTTAGGTCTGCAGCAGGAAGAATCCGGAATTAGAAGAGGAACTTGCTACCAAAAGTGCCTCAAAATCTAATCCCATGACCCAGATGTAGCCGGTCAGCAGCATGTCTGGTGTGTGAAGTTTGTGTCGTTAGTTTTAGCACTGGAGCTATGAGGCTAATGTAGCTAACTAGCTAACTGGAAGCGTATACCTCAGCAATTAGCATGCTGCTGTAGGCTGAATGGGTGGGGCTAAACGGCTGCAGGCCGAATGGGTGGGGCTAAACGGCTGCAGGCCGAATGGGTGGGGTTAAACGGCTGCAGGCCGAATGGGTGGGGTTAAACGGCTGCAGGCCGAATGGGTGGGGTTAAACTGCTGCAGACCGAATGGGTGGGGCTAAACTGCTGCAGACTGAATGGGTGGGGCTAAACTGCTGCAGACTGAATGGGTGGGGCTAAACTGCTGCAGACTGAATGGGTGGGGTTAGACTGTGGTATCACAACTAAATATCACAGCCATGGGGAACTTAAACAGGCTGTTTTTCAGTTTGGTTTCCATATTTGTCCTGGTGAGCTAATGGTAAATTAAGCTATGGCACTAATGTAGGCTAATACTGCTAACAGAGGCTAATGTGAGCTTATTTCCCATCTATTAGCATGTTGCTGACCGCATGCAATATCACAGACTTGGTTGTGAGCTACATTGGTCTATAGCTCCATTACTGTTGTAAAGAAGCAGCTCTTAGAACATGTCTGGGCTGATCGATACGATCAGGGAAGGTGGAGAAAATGTGAAATAAATCTTTTGACCACAAACACATATTTACACATCTCTGATTGGTAAACAGCTCATATACAGCCACAGAGCACCACCACAAGCAGACACACACTCAAATACACATATGAGCAGACACACACTGAAGCAGCATCAGTAGCATTCCCAGAGACACAACGCGGCCCAGGCCGGACCCAGACGCACCAAGCAGAACAACTTTAAAGGGCCCATAATCTGCATTTTTCTTCAACATCATTGAAGTGACAAAAATCAGTCCTATTTCATTTCTACGCTATTTTCCAAACTTTTTTTATACCTTACAATTAATGGGCTGAACTTGTTTCTGGTTGTAGGTGTGGCAAAATGAAAGATGTGTAGAATGGGCGGGGTTAAACTACTGTAGGCTAAGTAGGTGGGGCTAAACTGCTGTCAGGTAAATGGGTGGTTCAAAACGGCAGTAACCTGATGGGATGGGGCTAAACTTGTGTAGGCTGGATGGGTGGGGCTAAACTGCAGGAGGCTGGATGGGCGGGGCTAAACTGCAGCAGGCTGGATGGGTGGGGCTAAACTGCTGTAGGCTGGATGGGTGTGGCTAAACTGCTGTAGGCTGGATGGGTGGGGCTAAACTGCTGTATGCTAAACAGGCAGGGCCAGACTGCTATAGACCGAATGGGTGGCTGTAGGTAGCTTGTTCTGGCGTCACAACCATTGTGAACTTCTAGTTTAGTTTCCATGTATCTCCCAGTGAGTGAACGGTATGTTTTACTTTAACAATGTTTACCATGTTTACATGCTACATCACACTGATTTATTTCTAAAAACGAAATTCAAAAGACAACGTGGTTTTCCATGATACGGGCCCTTTAACACAATCAGAACACACAGATACGGGACAATCAGAACACGGTTAGGGCAGCTCAGCTCAGCAGGCATCATTGAAGCACAGTGGCGTATTTAGACCTGACACGGCTGGAGCATCACACAGCTAAAACCCCACTATTTCAGTTTCTTAATTTAACCCTTTAGCCCTTCCATAGTGGTTTAAGCCTGAAGCCCTGCTGCTGTATGGTGCTCTGATAGAATGTGAAACCCCTCCCATTCAAATATGGCTTTTAAACGGCTTTTAAAGAAAAACCTGCAGCAGAATTACACTGGCGTGACAGTGCTGGTGTGAGACTTGAGCATAAATCAACCAGCAAAAAAGCAGCAGCAAAGCGGAGCTCCAGATCCCCTCCACTGTAACAGGATCCCATAAACTACTGACTGTATATTTGAAATAAATGATATATACACACTCACTGCCTAAGTTTATACTTGCACTCGTTAACTGTACATATGATACAAATGATCATCACCTGTTAACTGTGTATATGATGCATATATATATATATATATATATATATATACACACACACACACATATACATATATATATATATATACACACTGTATATGTGACATGGTACACATACATATATACATACTT
>JBBJLS010000041.1:14942817-14957258 GCA_037577275.1 Bryconaethiops microstoma | reverse complement strand
GTTCACACATCCACACGTCCACGTGTCCACCGGTCCACACATCCACACGTCCACCAGTCCACACATCCACACGTCCACCAGTCCACACATCCACACGTCAATGTGTCCACCGGTCCACACATCCACGTGTCCACTGGTCCACACATCCACACGTCCACATGTCCACCGGTCCACACGTCCACACGTCCACCGGTCCACACGTCCACCGGTCCACACGTCCAGCAGTCCGCGTGTCCACGCGTCCACGCAGTGAAATGTACCCCAAATCACCCCTAAAACTGTGCAAATAAAGAGAGATAGGTAAAGAAAAGACAGAATAACAAATAGACTAAAAATAAAATAAGAAAAATACTCTGTGTAGACATAATGTGCAAAACAGATGGGTGTAGATATGTAATGTGGAATATACAATATATACACAGTACTGTACATGTATTTATACACACACACACACACACACACACACACACACACACACACACTTACACTAAACATGTGCATGTGTATATATACACATATTTGCATTTGTTTATTGTCAGAAGAGTTATGTACAGTTTACTATCTGTTTACGGTTTACTAACTGTAAAAAAAAAAAAACGCAGTTTTTTGAAAGTTCATGGCTTGTTTGTATTCGTGGGCGCAGCAGCAAGCAGCTCAACATCTTGCCTGGTTTTCGTGGGGTCAGGCATCCCATTACTTTTTTTTCCCCATATTATATGACCATTAAACGGACAGGGACTTTAATGACACTGCATTCAGATACAGAGGCTTTCATATGGAGTCGCTCCCCTTTACAGCTGCTATAATGCTCTGGACTCTGAGAGGAACTTGTTTTTCTATAATAAACTAGATAAAACCTGAACGCCCTGCAGGGGTGAATAGCTTTGGTTTTATATCTGATTTGATGACAAATAAATTAATGTTTAAAGACTACGCGGCGCTGAATTCTTTATATTTTTATTTTACTTCGAGGGCCGAGACAAACACCCCGCACAGCGACAGTACACACACACGACCGTAGAGACCCCCATTGTCGCCTTTTCTGGTGTTTTTGCAGTATAAAATGCCACTTTTGCCGGAAAAAAAGGAATTTAATCTCTGCCCAGGACTCGGTATCGTCCCTCATGAAAACAAAACTGCAACTGCGTGAAGACGCCAGCCCCTCACTGGCTAAACCAATAGAAAATCAACTCTTCACCTAAGATTACCTTACACCCACCCCTTTCCTCTGGTTCTTACAAAAAATCCTCCAATCAGGAGTGAGGTGGTAAAAACGTCACTTGTTCCTGGGTAGACAGTGGAGTTTAGGGTTGAACCTTATGAAGCCAGTATCATCAACAGGTATCATCAAGTCCCTTAAATACAACATCCACACACAACTGCCTACAAATACACACAAATAACAGAAACAACTTTGTTACGTTTATGACGCTACAAAATACATTTAATGTCATAAAGTGGATGCCAGATGCTAGTTCATAATCATAATGTCCTAGAAGTGATAGAGGTAGAAACACAGAAAAGATATGTAATATATTTTTTCTGTGTTTTTACCATTTTACATTCAATTTATGAAGCCATGTATAAAGGTATGGTCATTCATTTATGCTGTTTTTTGTTTTTTATGTATTTTGTTCAAACCCTTTGGCTTATCTCTTGCTCATAACAACTTATAAATTTTTACAAATAAAACACTGGTACAAATAAAAGCACTTTCCTTCTCTATTTTCCACATTGTGCAAAAAAAATCCCAGCCTGTAATCCCACTCTAATGCTCGTCTTAAAGTTAGGACATTTCACCCAGGCAGTAAAGAAAGAAGAAGAATAAAGAAAGGTGCTGAAAGATAGATTTTTCTCTAAATTCATCTTAATTTTGAAAATTTTCAGCTTAAGTTTGGAAGACAGAAATATTCAGCTGTTCTTTGAGGCAGCTGCGCAGCCGAACTCTACTTTCACATTACAGATGTGTAATACAGTATTGCAGTAGTGAGTGGTGGGTTTACATTAAGAGAACAGACAGCAGACAACCCTGCGCTGACATCGCCACTGACCGATACAGAAAATATTGGTGTTCTGGATGACGTGGGGTTTAATGGTCTGCAGAAGGATCGTGCTGTGCAGTCTGACTTCACGTCCATCTGAAATCACACCTTTCCCTCTAAAACACAGAAAAATCATTCTTATGCACATTACTTTTTCATTTTTGGTTTAATTTAACCTTATACTTTCACTCACTGACCACTTTATTTGAAACACCTTGTTCTTCCACTCTAGTGTTGTAAATTGTATTGAATTTTATTTCTGTAACTCTTCTGAAGTGTAAAATATGGTCAGCTATGAACATGTTTTGTTTTTAGTAACCTTTTCCCCCTTCCTTATGCTCAAACTTTTTTAGAGCTACTGTACTTTCAGCCAAACAAGTCATATTTATGTATTTCTGTGTATATATAGACCACTTACGTCCATTTGCCAACAGACTTTGATTTTCCTCTTCATCAGGCTCTCCATTAGGAACATTGGTTCCATTCATTAACTGGGTACTCTCATCAATGTTCTCCAAACTACTATGTCCTGACTCACTTCTGCTGGAAACTGAAAAACAATGTATTTGTGTTACAAATATACAAGGCAAATATGATTCTTATAATTTAATGGCCACAGAAGTTCAGATGTGGAAAGAACTTTACAGGGTCCTCCAAGAGATCATACCCTCTGGTCCAGTGATATTGGACATTGCCAGTTTTACAGGCAGTGATTGGCAGCGCCCTGAACAAATAGTGTTAGGTATTATCAGACTGATGGTACTTTAGGAGTTGGAGCACCAGGAGGCCGGTCATATTTTGGTTTGGGGGTGTGTTACCCTTCCCAAAGTGCCACCTTAGGTGATTGCCTTGTTCACCAATACAAGGATAATCTGGCCCTGCCATTATATACACTGTATCACTATTAAATGCTAAATCTGAGAAAAGTGGGTTTAGACTTTATCCAGGAGAAACTTTACTATTTTGGGATGACGAATCTGAGCTTGGTTTAAGGCTTTCTTTGCTGCTGTTGAATGATCCAGTCCCCTTTCCTGAAAAAGAACATCATCACAGTAAACATCACAGTAAACAGACTTTCATTCATTCCAGATATTAAGTATCTCAAATAAATGTTTTTTGTGGAAGATCATTACCGGAATCAGAGTCAGAAACATGTTCCTTAGGTCCTAGAAGAGAGTTCAGTAAAATATGGATTAGAACAGGGAAAAAATAAAAGAGCTGCATTTCTTCATACAGTATAAACGAAACCAACCAATTTGTGTCTTCTTGCATTGTTTTCCAGAAACAACTTTGAGTAGTCAGTTGAATTTTAAGTAATAAATACAGTAAACACAGTAATAAATACAGTCTGCTACATGCCATAAGTACATCAAATGCTCCAGAAATATGCCGTTGTATGAAAATATCCATCTCGCCCTCTATTATTGGAGAGGGGAAATTTAGAGAGGGGGGTGGAGATAAGAGAGTGTCTCATATAAGAAGTAAGATGATAAGGTAAGAAATGAAAGGTGTATACAGAGGCAATGACTGGTAATGAAAGTAGATTTCTCTTCTATACTCACCAGGAGTTGCCTGCACGGTTGCTGGCTTGCTTTGAGCACCGTTTCTTTCTGCAACCAGAAAGATGTCATACAAACAATCAGTCACCAGATCCTCGATTGTAGCAGAGGTTCCACCACCCTGCAGCTTCATCTCCTTATTTGCGCTGCCTGATACATTCTTCTGATTGGGTGAAGCGGAGAGGGTGTATCCATCAATATCGTGCTGCGCTCGCTCCCACTCGACAGTAACAGATGTTGAACTGATCTTCACAACTCTGAGGTCTTGGGGGACAGGAACCACTGAGAAAGAAACATGATATGAAGGTTGTAGTTGCTGTTGGAAAGTTCCACAGAGAGGAAGGTCAGGAACGGAGAATGTCTTAAAGGATGAGAGGTAAAGTATCCAGATAACTAAGAAATCCTTCACTGTGAAGTAGAAATAACAGCAGTGCTTATTCTGTCCACTAAAGGGATAGAAAGTGTTGTCAGGGACAGGATCAATATCTAAAATACTAATACTGTAAAAATTAAAATGGGCTTATAGATTAAATCATCATCAATAGAACTGATCCCACACACTCAGGTCTTTCTTTCCTAGACAGCACACGTTTAATTAAAATGATACACCTGTTAAAAGGGCCCATATCCTACTTTTTTGTACTATTAAGTCAGGAATTGTCTGTTCATGATCAGATTTTTCAACTGGAGGAAAGGAACTGTTCACATTTACCGTATTAGTCTCTAACAGTGTTTTATATATATATGTATATGTATATTCACACACAAAATGGTCTTGACTTGTTCATGAGCACCATGTATGGACTGTTTAGACACTTAGATAATCTTTAAAGCTTCTTAGTGCTGGTTGTCCAAAATGGTAACTTTACAGGAAAATGCTTAATGCCTTTTACTACTAATATGTGACTGTAAAGAGTAAGACTGAGTAAATGAGGATTTTACACGGCTGGTCATCATAACATTTATAACAACATTGCCTGAAAAAAAAACTGTCTGAAAAAAGAAAACCAGTGTAAAATGCTTTTTAAATAAATATTGTAAATTTTTTTAATATTTGATTTTATATTGATTCAGTCATCATGAATGTTTCATGTAATATGACGGACTATTCCTGTGCTCAAAAATAGAGGTAATTATATTTTATTGGACAATGACAATGTATTAACGTCAAAACTACAAGACATTTCTGTGATTCATCATATCTAGTATAGCTATTATTCACTTTATTATAACCCTCAACAAACATTCTATTGTATTTATAAAGCAGTATATTGTGGCAGAGCTGTAATATAATCTTCATCAGAAAATATTTGATACTTTCAGTAGTTTGGTAGTGAATGCAGTGACTAAGTTTTATCGTCAGTGCCCAGTGAGAACAAATGCTTCTGCAGAGCATGTTTTAGTGAGGGAGATGCAACATACATACAGTCAGATATTAAATATATTATATATACTCTCAGTGGGTGCTTGTATCATAAAGTCCATGGGTGTATACATCATATACACAATATATACAGCCAGTGTATTTTATACATGGTACGTCTTCCAGTGGAAGCCCTCGAGAGGGACAGGATCTCTGTTTTAATGCTGCTTTTGTTAGTTTGCTGCTGGTGTGGCTTTAAAAGCTGTATGTGAATGAAAGGGCTACCATTGTGGATTCTATCAGCATGTAGTGTGTGAGCAGCTTTGTCTCAGCCTGCACTGTTATGGATGAGTCAAAGGATCAAACTAGGAACACGAGTAAAGGACATTTAAAAAAACAGTCATCAGCTTGGACTATTCTCTCATTGGTCAAATAGTGTGTTGGTCCATTTTTAAAATGTTCTCTTCCTGTTCTGAACACGATCTGAATACATTTTATACTCACCGCTCTTCCTTTTACGTATAAAGATGACGACCCCAGTCACAGCCACAGCCAGAAGGATCAGAGCTCCAAGTGCTGCTCCAATAGCCATACCCATACCACTATTGCAGTTAATGCATTTATGATCTGTAGACAGAAAATCTGTTTCTGTATTTTCTTTAAACAACACAAAACTGAATATCCGACAACAGAATATTATGAATCAAATCATTTTCTTTATACTGTTCATCTGTAGTCAAATCTTATTTTGTTCAACACAATGCTCTGTGCTCCGAAATCAACAAAGTTTTCAGAGGGTTCAGAGGAGAACAGCTGCTATAAATGAGATAAAACAAAACCAAAACAACTTAAAATCTGCAATGAATGCCAACAGGAACAGTTATAATCACCCCATTTTTTAACGACAGGTTCTTCGAGGGAGGTGTGAGACACATAACAGTCGTAATCTCCTGCATCATCCTCCAGGATCTCCACACTCTTCCTCAGCTGGAAGGTTCCATCATCATTGGGTCTGACTCCTGAAGATGTTAGTAGATGTTCAGGCAGTGAAGTGGTGAACTTCCTCACACACAGCTTCACGTCTTTGGGGTAGAAGCCGGTGGCCAGACAGGTCAGGGTCAGCTTGGTCGGGTCGGTTATGGATTTCTTTGCGAATGCATGAACTTCTGGTGGAGCTGAAAGGATGCAAATAAGTTCAGTATCTTTTTTGTCATACTTTTTCTATATATAGTTGTTTCTCAGAATATTTATTTTCTCTGAAACAACTGAGTACTTACACTTTTTTCTCAGTGATTCTTTTCCGTACTCCATGAACTTGGTGAGCCACTCCACACACTCTTTCTCCAGGTAACCCTTGGTGTACCGGTTCAGGTTGTCCACTTTATCCCATTTGCTCTTGGTTGGCACAGCTTCTGCCACTGGAGCGATCCACCGCATGTTCTCATCATCAAAGGAGAGGAACTCCTTGCCATCGTAGCTGTACTCATCGATGCCTTTCACAAATTCTGCTTTTCCGTCTATTTCCTTGATCTCACAGCCGTGTCTCCATTGAAGAACATGAAAATCTGCAATTGAGTTCATATACAGAGACACTGAAGACATTATCCGATACACAACATGAGGAATTATACTGTGAACTGAGCCGTTTTAAATGAGGAGTGACTGATGCATCACTAACCGGTCTTATTGTGCCTCATCCGCTCCGTCAGGATGTCCACATTGACCTTGAACCACTGTTCTTTGCTCTTGCGAGACTGGGTGCCTTTTTCCCAGTAATCATCTTTCAGCTTCTCTCTCATCCAGTGCTGCTTAGGAATCTTCACCTGGTCTTTACTGTTGTAGTAGTCGATCTCCCGGTCGTCCAGCAGACCCAACGCTGTGAACCCGTAGATCCCAGGTAGAGTAACGTTGTTGGACAGGGCGGTGTAGATGTAGTACAGAGAGTGGTGTTCTGGAGAGGAAACTGGGGGAAAAGATTAAATGAACACCTGGATCTGTAAAGTTTGTATGTTGATTTTTAAAAATAAACACTTAAAAATGTGTAAATATAATCCTACTAACATGTGATATTAATCAGATAACTCAAGCCTAAAATCCGGACTGTCCGATGGCAATCTCCCTTAGCTCCCTTTTTTCTGGACAGCGGTGAATTTGGGTTTAGGTTATCTGAGCAACTGAGAAATCCAGCTTTGTGAAATACTCAACTGAATGAATCGCGATGAGAGAAAATTACAAATATATATATTTTTCAATTGTGTGAAAAATGGACACATTTTGGTAGAAAGAGTGAAAACTTTGCGAATTGGTACAAAAAAAACCCAACAACTTCAAAAGTGAAAGCACAGACTCACGTGTTCACTAGAGTATTTATTTATTTCTGCTATAAAACTGTATTTAATGGCACTAATAAAATTAGATAGGATTAATGAATCTGAACGTATCATCAGCGTTATTATGATACTTTCAGATTCTTTAGTTTCCCCACACTAAGTGTCAATTTCTAGCACGTATGGGATCTATACTATGGTTCTATATATATATATATATATATATATACACACACACACACACACACACACATATATATAAATATATATATATATATATATACATACAAATACATATAGTACTTTTGTTTGCAACGTCTATGGATCTTATCTGAACTGGAATCTCATACAGACCCTGAATCTGTAATAAAGGTTCTGACTCATTAAAATAAACATGTTCTTTACTCATTAAATAAATGTCCGTAGACGCGGCCCTTCTGTTATCAGGCGCCATGTTTCCGCGTTAAAAAAACGAAGTGTTGAATTCGTGCTAAATAAATGGATAATGTGCGTGTTTTGTATCATAAACCGGTACAGCAGTATGTTTTGAGGTTTTATAACGTTTACTGTCCGAGTTTGGGTCCGCGGACTTTCCTATCATCGGTTATTTTTTACTTTCGTTTCTTCTAATGGCGCAGACAAAATAAACTCACCTCCGAGGGCCGAGACAAACACCCCGCACAGCAGGACCACACACACGGCCGTGGGGACCCCCATCGCCTCCTTTTCTGATCTTCTTCAGTAAAAAAACACAATAATATTACACCTCAGGACCTTTGAGAGGAAAAATCCGTCGAGTTCTTTCCGAAGAGAAGGTCTTCGCTGCTTTTCCCGTCTGCAGCGCGCTGATTGGCTGAAAGCTTCCCGTCTGATTGGCTGAAAGTTCACATTCTCGCCATCTCTCAGTCAATCAAAATAGCCAGCAGTGTGCGAATAAGAGCGGGAAAAGAAGACTGCGTCACCTGTTGCCGGGCAGACGGCGCTGTTTGAGGTATATTTAATATAAAGTGAGCATTTTCCTCCACAGTTAATCCTCCTGTCGTTTCTCAGGAACCCCAATAATATTCCCGGGTAAATTTGACCCGAGTCATGTTTAATTATCCAAATTATCCCAATAAACATTGTTTGTGCCTCATTATTAACTATTCAATCAATATTTTGTGTAATAGTGATCTTTACCCCTCACAGATCATGGTTCAATGAGGCTAATCCACTTTTTTTTGATAAAAAAAATGCATTTTCAAACTTTTTTAAATGTACCTTGTAAAGACCTACATATAAAACAGCATAGTTTTAAATGAAATTGAATATTTATTATTGCCTAACTGGGCCTCTGACCTCTGAATGCCACCAGGAATTAGGGCCTGGATTACAGAGCAGAGGAAGCTGCTCTACCCACTTGCCCACACTGTCCTAATAGCTACCAGCTTGTCTCTCAACTTTCAAATCGGATCACTCTGCATCCCACAGACTGGATGTTGATTCATCCTTTGATTATAGACCCCAGCCAGGATGAGGACCCCCAAATATGCATATAAATGCATTTTATTCAGCTCTACTTCTCCCCCAAAATACGCCTTCCTTCTAAATTTGTCATTTCAAGAATGATTTTGCACATATGTGAAATGAACCATTTTTATTTTGTATGTTGATTATCCTTATTTAGAAGTGTTTGGCTACAGAAAAAATACTTTTAACTATTTTAAAAATAAATTTTACATTTAAGAGGGCCAAATTTGATAAAATGAAGACGCCCGGGGCCAACAGCTCCTTCTGACATTTTTTTAAACCACAAAAGTTACATGAAAATACACACTGTTATAAAACCATTTTCTTGGTCACAATTACCTTTATTTTTCACATGGCGATGTAACTAAATATAATCCACTCAGGCAGACGTGAACAACTCTAAAAACACAATTCTGCCTTTCTTTCATATCTGGGGAATCAGAGAACACTGAACAAACTTTACAGAATACCTTAAATTTCCATGAGTTTGATAAATATCTTTGCCTTATAAACATTTCAAACAGGAGTTATAAGTAATGCACATAAGTAATGGTCTGTTGTAAGTAATGGTCTGTTATCATTCAAGTTTAAAACAAGTGATTTTGTCCTGGTCTTTTACAGATCTTTCAGAAAGAAGTAGTTTGTGTCACTTCTACAGGTACAGAACCCCAGAGCCAGATAGAATTAGAACATTTTTAAAGTTTTGTGACACTGAATTCAGATTCAGAGACTTTCATATGGAGTCGCTCCCCTTTACAGCTGCTATAATGCTCTGGACTCTGAGAGGAACTTGTTTTTCTATAATAAACTAGATAAAACCTGAACGCCCTGCAGGGGTGAATAGCTTTGGTTTTATATTAGATTTGATTACATTAATGTTTAAGTTAAGACTTACAAGAAGTATTGAACTGTAACTGTGTAACTGTGTTAAAGGGACACTGCTGTTAAAAACCTCCTTATTAGTTTAAAGTGTTTAAATCAAATGTTATTGCACTTTTGTTCATACAGCAGTACTTTAAAAATAAAGATGCGCAATACACTACTTTTGAATTTATTAATTATTAATTTTGCGTAAAACTATGCGATGAATTGCAGAAAACCATGCGATTAATCGCGATTCTAAAAAAATTAAACATTGTCCAGCATTCTTTTTCATTTATTATTTCCCTCTCTTAAGTGGCTCTAACACACTTTGCTTCATCATTTACGAACTGGTACACTGAAGACTAGTCTTAGAACAGATTGGGGGGAGTTTGAGAGCCATTGACATTGAAAGGAGTTTTCAACTGAATAACTGAGTATCAGTATAATTTTTCAAATGAATCTCAATATAGTTGTAGCAGACTTATTGGTGGGTGTGAATTGGTCATAGTAGTTTAGTTTCCTTCCTTCACTATTCTAAAGATTGAGATGAATGAGATTAAATTGCTTTGATATGCTTCAGGATACCCTCACAAAACCCTTGGAGTGTTTTTCAGTTCAGTTTTTGTTGCTGCTTCTCACCTACTCAGCAGTACCAAATGCCTTAAAGTTTGCTCACTGTAATTTTAAATTATTTGTCTTCTAGAAAACAAGAGTAAGAGAGATCTAATCCGGATGCTGGTCCAGAGGGGCTATGAATCAGACCCTGTGGCAGCTTGGAACAAAGCCCAGGAGAAGGTATACTATTCAAAACATCGCTTACATTCACATTATAGCAAAGGTGCCTGTTTATTTTCATCCCTGTTTGAGTCTGGACCCCACTTAAGTACTTGGATCTGATTTATGAACCCTAACATAAAATTTCTGTTCCTATTTTCTCTTCTTGCTCTCACTAAGGCGTTAGAGGACGAGGACCGCGATGGCAACGAGAGTGACGGCTCAGTCGACTCTGGCTCCTCATCAGGACCAAACTTTAACTACATTCTCAACATGCCACTGTGGTGTTTGACCAAGGAGAAGGTGGATGATCTTCTCAAACAGAGAGACTCGAAGGTATGTACAGTTTGGTTTAAAATGTAATTTTGTGCTTCGTTATGTGGGTAGTTTGTGCTGTCTATAATTGAAACTTAGCTCCGTATAGAATCTAACACATTAGAAGTACAGGCGACCCCTGAAATTCGCGTGGGTTACATTCCAAGAGCTATTTTTCTAGTCTAAACCTTAAATATGCCCACAAATATGCTCCCAAAACACATTCATTTCATTTTAAACTCATCTTAATACATCACCCTTAAAGAGAATGTGAAGGTAAACCCGTATCTGTACTGTAGAGTTTACACTGAACTGCTGTCTCCCGCAGTGCTAGAATGTAAATACTGATGTTACTCCTGTATAGACTGGACTGGAATTCGTGCAGCGCGTTTTCTTTGGTGTAAGCAGGTAAATACAGTAATAAATTTATTTAATTTACCGTAATAAAATACAGAGCTTTAAGAAGAACAAAACGAAAAACTCGAGAACACTTAGAGAAACACTCAAGACGCTCCACGCCGAACCTTTTCTGATGCAGGAATTCTGGACTGCAGCTGCCAGAGATGCATCACAGGGCAGCAGCCAGGATACAGTCACTTTGTGTCTCTTGCCAAAACTAAAAAATGTATACAGTTATATTTTATATGGAAATTTAGCTGAATTTATGTTAATATTTATGTTACAATATTAGTCAATTATAGGACTAACATGCATGAAGAATTACATATTGCCATGAAAAAGCAAAAAAATAAAATAATAATATACGGAGGATATCTGCTCTTTCCACAAACAATTATTAGTTCCGTTCTAAGAAAAAAATCCATAAACGACTGAGGCCGCAAACTCTAAACCGCGACTTCACGAGGGTCGACTGTATTCCAGCTTGCTCACACAGTACACATTGTTCACTATGTTTTACCTTGTCCTAGTTACTGTGAGCCGCTTTGCTTCTGTGTTGTTCAATAATGCAGCTGTTTGAGTAATGTGGAGTTTGTATAATTTCAGAAAGCAGAACTGAACGAACTGCAGAGAAAATGCTCCGAGGATCTGTGGAGAGAAGACCTTGCTGTATTTATTGAGGAGCTTGATGTGAGTGTTCACACCACGTGCACTCAGCTCAGGAAGACACATGCAAATACCAGAATGAGTGAATAACATGCTTTACTTACACAATGTACACTTAATAAAACACCAAACATCTACTTTCTGACTGGCTGGAGAAATTGCAACTCTGCCTTTTCACCCCCAAACCAGTTACCAGTCAGAGTTTCGGCTATTCGGGTGTAAATACAGACGATAAATCAAGACTCTTCGTTTTTAACAGCATAGACGTGCTGATTTTATAGTACTTGGTTTGAAAGCTGAGAGAACTGGTTTAGTTTTCCATCAGCCAGTGTTGTTCTGTCTGTTGCTTAGCAACAAGACACTCACAATGCACTTTAGGGGTGTTTTCACATATTGTCCTCTTTAAAGGAACCGAACTCAGTCCTCTAGAAGTGCTCCAAAAAGTGGACCAGCAGAAAGAGAACTTGGTTCTTTTTCTGTTCACAGTGTGAGTTCGTTTGAAAGGAACTCGGTTCTCTTTCTGTTCACAGTGTGAGTTCGTTTGAAAGGAACTCGGTTCTCTTTCTGTTCAAATTGTGAGTTTGTTTGAAAGGAATTCGGTTCTCTTTCTGCTCCACTTCAGCTCAGATGGGGTCTCAGTTCTTTTCTGTTCACACTTTAGTCCTCATCCAACCTGCCGCCGCCGTTTCCTCACGTTCCCCATTCTGGGGAATTTTATTCCACATAAGAGTTGATGGTTAAAAGCTCTACTAAACTTCTACATTTTCCACAAAGATCTGTTACTGTTGTTCTTCAGCTGATGGAGAACAAGGACACTTCGAGTCTGAGCAGCTTGGTAGAGAAACTTGATCTTGAGAAGAGTCCCTTTATTTATTTGTTTTTTTTATGATCATTTATTCCTTTTTTTTTTTGAGTTTATTTCTTTATTTTCTGTTGTGTTTCCCGTATAAACGTATATAGTTTCCCACCTGATCTGCCTACGGCGAGCCTAGAGGGCGAAAACAGTCGAAGCGAATTCGAAGCGCTTTGCGGTCAAAACGTGTGAGTTTAACCGAACCGAGCCTCAAAACGAACCGAACTGAGACCGACTCCTGATGTGTCTCAGTTCGGTCCGAGTCTGTTTGCCTTGTTCACATATACGCAAAAAATGCTGACTAATCTATCTGAGTTCACTTTAAGAGCTGAAACGGACCAAGTGTGAAAACACCCTCACTCCAAACTACCATTTGTGTGGGTCGTTTCTCCACTCAACTGTGTTACTTATATAGTATTTACAGCAAGCATTTCTGTAAATAACATTGGGTATTTTCATATCAAGCTTTTTTTCTTTTCTACAGATTTTTATTTCGATCTTATTCAGACTTTACACTACGTTGTTCTGGTCTCTGTGTGTATTTGCAGTCATTACATAAGCAATTTCCTCCGGGATCAATAAGTTTATAGGAACCAGAGCACCAACAAGCCTGAGTCCAGCTGTAAAAAGGTGGTGAGCGCTTGGTCAGCTGAACCATTAGATTAAAGTAAAGTGTGAACAATGTGAAATTCTGTCTCTGTATTTAACCCATTTAACCCATTCACCAAGTGAAGCAGGGAGGTGCCACCAATGAGGGGCGCCGGGGAGCAGCGTGTGGGGACGGTACCTTCCTCAAGGGACCCTCAGTGATGACACTAGAGGTGCTGGGATTCGAACCCACAACCTTCTGATTACAGAGGCAACGCCCTAACCACCAGCTGCCGTAGTTACATTCTAAAAGTGTGTATTAATATAAATGTGTAAGAGCTATAAGTGTGCTCGAAGTAATTGAGTACTCAGTGCTGCAGTGCCTTGATCTTCCAAGCTACTGAATCGTTTTGAGGTCAAACTTGCGCCCCCACTTAGAACAAATTTCAGGACAAAGTCTTTTCTCCCGATTCTCGCATAATCAGGAACGAGAGAAACCCAAGACCTGAGGAGACGCACCTTTGTAGAGCAGCACCACGATCTTCTGGAAGGCCTTCATGAAGTGGATGTTGTCGTAGCAGTACTCCTGGATCTTCAAAAGCAGAGTGAGCTCAGACAGGCCCTGGGACGTGAACGCCTTCAGCAGGGGGCTGTATTGCTGAAAGGACAGACGAGGAACCGTAAACATCTAACTGTGGGACACGCGGCTCTAGTTAAAGGCTTTTAAGTCCCACGCAGCAGCTCAGAAACTCGGTCTCAAATAATCCAATTTCGTTTCTCACAGTTCTGGTGAAAAGAACGCAAGTAAGATGGGACAGAGAAAGGAGAACAAGAAAACAGTACAAAGAGAAATAAAGGTTTCTCCTGATCCTACTGTTCACCTTCAACCGGTCTGTTCGGCAGTTCAGTACAGATACTGGGTTCAGTACTCAGGACTGTCCACTGGAACCTGGGGACAAAGCTCTGGCCACTGAGAACCAGACGCGTACCTTCAAGTGTTTGATGGCTTGCTCGGTGACGAGCTCCTCCTTCTTGTTCCACTCGACGGAGCTCATGACGCTGGTCCACACGATGCCGATCATCGTCTGCTCCGAGATGTTGGTCTTCTTCATCTCCTCGCGGACGTACGCAATGATCTACAGTGGGGGGGGGGGGGGGGGGAGGGAAAGGTTGAAAAAGAAA
>JBBJLS010000041.1:14901896-14924729 GCA_037577275.1 Bryconaethiops microstoma | reverse complement strand
CTAGTGGCCACAGACTAGAGGAGAGACTCCTGTCCTCCTCAGTGGCTCCCTC
The DNA here is from genome assembly GCA_037577275.1 of Bryconaethiops microstoma. Classification (NCBI taxonomy): domain Eukaryota; kingdom Metazoa; phylum Chordata; class Actinopteri; order Characiformes; family Alestidae; genus Bryconaethiops; species Bryconaethiops microstoma. The sequence continues at coordinate 14,924,677 of JBBJLS010000041.1, read as the reverse complement.
TAGTGGCCACAGACTAGAGGAGAGATTCCTGTCCTCCTCAGTGGCTCCTTCTGGTGGCCGTAAACCGGAACTGCAACAAAGATAAGTCCATGTCCATCTCAAGGCAACCACTCTTGGTTGCAGGGTGCAGGAGAGTAACCAGTCCCCCTCTATAGCGCCCTCTGGAGGCCATAGAGTGGGACTGTTACACCATCGATTGTGGAAAAGGATGTACACGTGAACAGGACTTTATTAACAAATGAACAAGAAAAAAGGAGACTAAATTAGAAACTAACAGGTGGCTGAACAAACATGTAGACTACAAAACGAAACAAAATAAAGCAAAGAGACCCCGAGGTGGAACATATATAATCATGAACAGAAGGGTGTCAGGTTTCCCTGACAAAGGGGGGCAAAAAACACAATGGAAGAACGACAGGGCAAAACACTCAGCAAAATACTAAACAAAAAACAAAACAGAAACATCAATCCAAAATCAGAGCAAAATTAACAGAGCACAAAAAAACAAGGGTGAGAGAAACTGAACCAAAAAACATGAATCCAAATGTAGAGCAAAATCACCAATCCAACTTTGAGAACCAATAAAAATCAGACTAAAGTCAAGGGCTATATGTATTCACTACACAAATGAGAAATTGAGGAGGAGACAGGAACTAGATACAGGTGAACAGGATAACAAGGGTGTGGGGCGGAGGAAAAAATAACAGACTGACATAAACCGAATAAACAAAGGCACACGGTAACATAAACAACAACATAGGTCAGAAAACAGGCAAAGGAATTACTAAGGGACCCTTATAATCTTTGATGCAGAGTGTCTTATAGTGTACAAAAGTAGATAATGCTTTTTTGTCTGTCTCTTAAGTTGAGGCATTAACTGGGTAAATGTAAGGTACAAACTCCAGAGTACTGGTTAAATCTTTTGAGTCCCATGATAGTAAATTTCATTATTATTTTGGACATAATGATAAGACATTACCAGACATTGTAGCTAAATATCACCAAAATGTCCTGTAAGTTACAGACATTAAAGTTCGCATTGAAATACTTCCACTAACAAACTTACACTAAATATCACTGTAATGTCTCATGTTTAGGCCGGAAAGTAAAACAGAAAAAAGGTAGCATATGGGTTAGTTATATGGGGCAAAAACGCAATACAAAAATGAGCCTTACATAGAGTGTACTTGATTAGGTATTTGGATCTGTACTGTAAAAGAAAGCACTGATTCTTACTGTGTATTTATTGGGCCTTTATCATTTACTTTCCTGGTAAAATGTGTGCTTTTACAGTTAAATTCAGTGTGTTTCTAATGACCACCTTGTCATTCTATATAGTTGTCCTATTATGAGATATTTTACAACATGCTTTATCTGCTTAATAGCTAGAATAGTTCTTCATAGTTTTTCATTTTCAATCTTGGTATTTACCCTAATTTCACCTAATATACTAGCTCAGTACTTTGGAGTTAACTCACATTTACCCATCAAATAGCTGGAACCAATTAGTTATTTCAGTGTAGTTAAAAAGCCTTGGAAGTTACTGTAAAATCACTCAGAATAACTACCTGGTACTTCAGAGTTTGTACCACACATTAACCTAGGTCATATATAGAATTAAGGGGATTGTACAAGAAAGTGGTACCCAAATGTAATAGAAAAAGTTGTACAATTGATTACAAGATTAATTTATCGATGAATTACATATACATTTAATTCAGCATGACAAAAACACATCTTTTTAGCTTCTTTCAATTTTGAAAAATGACAAAAACATGCTACAAATGTGGTTGACAGTACACAATCATTTGATATAATATTTGTTCTTTTCTGAGCATTAAAAATAATTCATACAAAATTTGTAATGGCTGAAGATAACTTCAAGGGGTTAAGATATTCCATTGTGGTGTCCCATGAGAGTTCCAATGAGCGTTGCTTTGCTTCTCAAATAATTTCTTGTAAGGGCATTACGTCAAATCTCCTGACAAATAACTCTAGTTTCTGATCAATAACAGAAGCAATTGCCATCATTTTTTCATCAAAATGGAGAAAAAGTCAGTAAAATACCAAATCCCAAAATTTTCATAGTTTAATTGTACAATTGTAGCATTTATAGCTTTGTTACTATAGCTAATTAAAAATAATTGATAGTTTACTAAAGATTCTTTTTCAATGGACATAGCTAAATTGTCAATGGACATAGCCGAATGTCAGTGTATCTGGCTTTTGTAACTAACCTGCAGGTTTTCATTTTTTTCTGGGATCCAAATTTATGGTGAAATACATGGGAGGCGCTGTCAGAATTAAGCCCTTGATAGAAGTGAACAACCAAGAGTGGCAGGCAAGGACACACAGACACATGTCCTCTAGTGAATTTTTCTCCTTTAACTTGGCTTCGTGCTCCAAGCAACATCTTATAGGTTTTGTCAGTATGCTGTGTAGGAACCGAGTTGCCAGTGAGTAGTCTAGCATGGCAAGCTGTCTGGGGACTTTTTTCCTTTTCTTTCTCACTGAGCCTACAAAACAAAATATTCCCTCACTTCCCTAGACAGCTGCACTGATTGGTTTAGACATTTTACACTACATTTTGCATGTAGTGAATCGCATGCTGAACAAGAAAAAGCATTCACATCATGGGTATCAAAACGATGAGAAACGATAGGTTTGATTTCAAAGAGGTGTCAGATAGCCAGTGCTGATACATTGTACAGCACATTTGTTATCTGTTCCTCGTGCCAACAACTTCAAAGTGAGTTCTCAGACTGTTTCGTCTGTGTAGCTTACTGCGTAGACAAATAGCATGGCACATTAACTAGGCAAGGTAGCAAGGATTGTATAAACCTAATTACTGTGGATATGTAAAAACATTCTAGGAGACTCTAGAAAACAGCTCCCACTAACCCTGTACTGTTTGTGTTTCAATGTTAACAGTAAACAGCCACATTTACTCAGTAAAAGTTTAGTAGATTTGCTTTATTAGCTTTATTAGCTGTGTCACACTATATGCTATTGCTTTCCAGTTCTTTTATTCAACCCATTGTTGACAGCTTAACTCCACAGTTTTTGAGATATTGTCACTGGCGATATCAAACAGATTATACAGTACATCTCTGTGGAAGCAGAAGAAGTGATGTTTAATTTGCTATTATTATTGCTAATATTAGAATAAGATTGTTTTTACATTTTTGCCTTGTTTTCTGTCATTTGTTTAAAAAAGTCCAGTCTCAGACTTGCAAATATAAAATGTAAATTAGAAATTAAAGTCATTTATTAAGTTTAACAATGTCGTTAATTATGTTGCTATGTAAGTACATTTAAACAGTATAGAAAACAACAGTAATAGTCTTAGGCTGTCAGTCATAACCATAGTGTAACAATCCCACTCCACGACCACCAGAGGGCGCCACTGAGGAGGACATGAGTCACTCTTCTAGCCTGTGGCCTACAGGGGACGTCTCGAGTCATGGGATTAATCAGGTCACTCAGCTGTGCATGATTCACCCAAATCACTCTCTCTCTATCTGATTGGTCCAAGAGGTGCATATAAGCTGTCACAGGGTGTTAGACTGGTGAGAAGCGTTAATGTTCATGGGCTACGCTTATTCTTGAATTGCATCTCTCTTGGTTTGTTGAAGTATTGTTAAGATTTGTTTCCAGGATTGTTTAAGTTTAGTTATTTGCCATTGTGCTCCTTTTGTTTCTTTTTTCTTAATAAAACCTTTCTCACCAAGATGTCTACCTGCGCCTGTGCCTCCAATCTACCTGGTTTAAGTCAGAACGTGACACATACCTGTCAGCTAATACCCGCTGGTAACAGCCAGTAAGGAACCCCAGGGTCGTCAGTACCTGTATTTGTATTTGCAGGTTGGTCTCTCTAACATTTAACCCAGTTCAGCATATAGATCCAAAAGTACACATCTAAGTAATTTAAATCAGCTTATGAGCGAGTCATCATCATGGGACAAAATTTTTGTGGTCCCTGAACACCCATTCTCTTCTAATTCTGCCATTGGCATAATCTTCTAACAATACCAGCGCATCCATTATGTTACGTTACGCACGAATGTGATCGTTATTTACGTGTTTTCAGCAATCAGACTGTTTGATAATCACGGCCACCACTTATCCATTTTTACATTTCAACAGCTGCGACGCATAGATTAAAAATGTAGATTAAGATTTGAGTCTAATTATATATTTTACTTATATATTTATTCACTATTATAAATATGTGGCAATAACTGAAACTAAATGTACAATGTAGCTTATTACTCACTAGCACAAGGAATTATTATAGGGGAGACCGGGTATGGTTGTAACACTTTTGCTTTACCACCTAGAACACAACCTAGGGTGAAGTGTGAGGGAGATCCAACAGAGAAGGGACCGCGAAACATGCTGTTTAATAAGGCCGTGCAAATCCCCAACACCTGAACATAATAATCCATTGATCCCTGGCCAGCTGCAAGTCCTTTTTCTTTCAAGCCGACCAGAGGAACCACACCAAGTGTCAAACTAAGAGCCCCACATATTACAGTCCAATAGAGGCCGCCGACTTGGGGCGTGACAGGTACTCATTAGACTACTAGAGCAAAAAAAAAAACCCGGACTATATCTGCCTCTCAGTGTAAACAACTTATGAAGTTTATGTGAAAATACTGGAACATCCCATACTCTTTCCAGCAGTTTAAGTTTGCTCTCAGCCTGACTGCCTTTACATCTTTCAGTATAAAAGGCAGATTGTATATTATCTTATTCTACAATGAGGAAACCACTGCATTTAAGAGATGCACAGGACGACAGAAAGAGTACAGCCGAGATAGAGTACAGCAGAGATAAAATACAGGAGTCTGGCTCTGCCATCCCTGTGCATAAGGCAAACCCAGACTCTGCTCTTTTGTGGTTGCCCGCTGGTGGAATAAGCTGCCTAAGCAGACAAGAGCAGCAGAATCCTTCTACATTTTCAAAAACCACCTGAAGACTCATCTGTTCAGAGAAAATCTCCTCCCCTGATGCATCTTTTTTGCACTACTCCCTACATATTTTTAGCACTTAGCACTTTCCTCTGGTTCTCACACTGTCCTGAGTGTTTCCTCATATTGTAAGTTGCTTTGGATAAAAGCATCTGGCAAATGATGGTAATGTAATGAAAAAGTTGCACTCAAGGGCTGATTATTTTTAAACAGTGACACGTCTTTTTTAATAACTGACTTGAGATTTAGTGTCTTTATTTGGTTTATGTGTCTGCTATGTGTTTTGCTCTGCATTTCTTTCTTCATATTTGTGTTTCTCTGCCTTATTTCCCTCTCTAGCCCCCTTATCCATGACATCACAGACTCTCTCTCCGACACACATCTTGAAGGCGACTCATCCGTCCTCTCTCTCCCCATATATATTATAGTGACTGAACCACAAAAATTAATTTTTAAACAATCAGCTCCTGATGATTTGATCACTGCAGGGGATATTAATGAATGTTTTAACATGCCCATATTTCAAAAATTGTAAGAAGAGAAGTGGCTCCAAAAAAATATATTATAAAAAAATAATAATGCTCTTAGTCTGAGGCTAAATGTTTGGTTTTATATACTTTTCAACTGTAGCACAGAGCTGTCCTATCAATGGAGCTGTTGCCTGTTTTCATGAATTTCACCGGAACACTTTGTGTGGACAGGTGAACAACTTATGAATACTTCGCTAATGTGCCAGCAATTTCTCTGGCACAGATCAAAGGTGTGTGTCTCACATGAATTCGGTCACACATACATACAGTGCCTTGGAAAAGTATTGGCATTCTCTCTATTTTGTCACTTTACAACCTGGAATTTAAATGGATTTTCTATTTGATTTTAAGTGATGGATCTAGAAAACAAACTACAGATTAATGAAGGTAAAATGGGAAAAAAAACCTTTTTTTAATAATTCTAAAAAATGTAAAACTGAAAAGTGGTGCATGCATGTGTTTTTACCACCTTTGCTTTGAAGCCCCAACTACTACCCTCAAAAGCCACTTAATTAGTTAAATAAGATCCACCTGTGAGCAATCTAAGTGTCAAATGATCTCAGTATATACACACTTGTTCTGAGTCAACACCAGTGCAATACCACTAAGTAAGTGGCAAACAAGTGACAGTATGAAGACTGAGGAACTCTCCACACAGGTCAGAGACAAATTTGTGAGAAGTACAGGGTTGGGTTATAAAAAAAAAATCACAAACCCTGAACATCACTAAGAGCACATCCATTATTAGAAAATGGCAAGATTATGGTACCATAGCAAACCCGCCAAGAGAGGGTCATCCACCAAAACTCACAGACTGGGAAAGGCATTAATCAGAGCAGCAACCAAGAGGCCAAAGATAACCCTGAAGGAGCTGGGCAGCTCTACTGCGATGGGAGTATCTGTCCATAGGACCACTATAAGCCCCACACTGCACAGAGCTGGGCTTCATGGAGGAGTAGCCAAGAAAATAAGGCAGACCATTTGAAATTTGCCAGAAGGTATATTGGAGACTCCCTAAATATATGGAAGAAGGTGCTGTGGTCTGGTAAGACTAAAATAGAACTTTTTGGCCATCAAGGACATCACTATGTCTGGCACAAATCTAACATCATGCTGAGAACACATTTACCACAGTGAAGCATCGTAGGGGCAGCATCATGTGGTGGGGATGCTTTTCATCAACAGCGACTGGGAAACTGGTCAGAACTGAAGGAAAGATGGATGGTGCAAGATATAGATAAATTCTTAAGGGAAATCTGTTTGAGTCTTCCAAAGATTTGAGACTGGAACAGAGGTTCACCTTCCAGAAAGACAATGACCCTAAATACACTACTAAAGCAACACTCCAGTGGTTTAAAGAGAAACAGGTAAATGTTGTGGAATGGCTCAGTCAAAGTCCAGACCTCAATCCAATTGAGAATCTCTGGGATGATTTAAAGATTGCTACACAAGCGACATCCAGTCAACTTGAAGGAGCTGGAGCAGTTTTGCCATGAAAAATGGGCAAAAATACTGGTGTCCAGATGTGCCAAGCTTGTGGAGATGTACGCGAAGAGACTTGTAATCGCTGCAAAAGGTGAAGAGAATTGTAATTTCTGTTATGAACACTCATGTTTTCTTTTTTGTCTAAATTCTTTGTTTCACAATTTTAAAAAAAATTGCATCTGTGAAGTGGTTGCTGTGTTATAAAACCCCCAAAATTCCTTTTAAAGTCCAGGTTGTAAGGGAATAAGATAGAGAGGGGAGTGAATACTTTTGCAAGGCACTGTACACAATACAGACACACACAAAGGCATAAATATGACTAGTCCTCTAGGCATAACAGCCATGTGCAAAACTTTCAAATCTTTCAATCAAATTGCTATTTTCTTTTACTAATTATAGGTACACATACCCAGCAGGGGACAAACTACATTTTTCTGCAATTTCCATTTAATACTCAAGTCTAACCTTTGGGGAAAATGTAAGCATATTAAACTATATGTCAAATGTGCCACAATTTTTAGGAGGTTTTTCCCTCAGTATGTTAAATTCAGCAAGTAAACTATATCTGTGCAAATAAATGTGTTAAATGTGTAAAGGTGAGTTCTCTATATAGCATGTATACATATTTTTATAATCAGTAAACCATCATTTGGCCAGGAACAACCTCATTTTGCCCACTGTTGCATATGTGTTAATATATGTATGTGTGTGTGTAAGAGTGTGTGAAAGAGACAGAGAGAGAGAAGAGAGACATAATTTGTACTGATGTTTCCATTGTCTTCTGAGAAATGCTACTGATCCAATACAAATATTCCGCATTGATAAAGGTCAGCCATGTCTACCTGGGAGCACGGTGTGTGTGTGTGTGTGTGTGTGTGTGTGTGTGTGTATATGTATGGTCAGTAGTGCTGCTTCCTGTGGTTTGTGTCCCTGACAGATGAAAGTACTCAGTGGGACCTTTACACACACACATACACACGGATACACACACACACCCACCGGTGGGTTTCCTGATCAGGCGTGCCAAACCGAGTTACCACCTTTAGACAGAAAGTCGCTAATGCGCTCCGAGCGCGCGGCTGAAGAGGCAGGTGCGCCGCGGATATGCACAAGGACAGGTAAAAACACAAAAACAAAATACCAAAAGAAAAAACATGATATCATGTTAGTGTTCTTATAGTGTTCTAAATTCACCTACTTCTAATATTACAGCCTACAACCCACCATCATCCTGATCGACCATCACCGTGTACGCGACAACCCCCACGTTATCTGTTATTAAGGGCTGTCTGGTACTGTCATACTCCTGGTCCTTTGACTCCCCCACGCCTGTGTTTTGCTCTCCAGCGCGTCTTTGCCAAAACGACTGAGCAGGTGTGTATGTGTGTGTGTGTATGTGTGCTACGTGCCACACGCGTCAGCCCCACGGTTATCTGCACGCGAATCAAACTTCATTAAAGCGCGCGAGGGACGTTGTTCAGTGTATAATCTTCTCGCCAGAACTGTTTCGGACTCTCCTGCTAATGGTGGGAGGCTCGACGCGACTGTCAGCTTTAATTGGGGGGCTGTCGTATGGCCCTTCTACGTAATTGGTGCTTTGAATGCGCGGCCAATTAAAGCTCCTCTGCTCTCACTGGAGCTGTGGCTCGAGGCACTTGTCCCGTTCAGGTGTCCTGCCAACACGCATGCGCACGACGGCGCGCGCTGCTCAGATAAAAATCCATCCGAGACTCACGCAACCAGAAACGCTTCTGATCCCGACCCCGCGTGCCGAGTCTAGACAAGGATCTCACACAGACAAGCACGCGCTGCAGGTACTTACAAAATTTTATCAGCCAGTAATCATTCAATGGCTTTGTTTTTAATGAGTGGAAGTGTGGTCATTAATTGGACTCAACAGTGCCTTTGTTTTTATGATTTTATTTATTTGTGATATATGTGCGATTTGCTGAGTGAATGTGTGGTGGACGAGGGAGATAAAGCAAGGGGTTAAGTCTTTTTTATGCACGTTTTTAGTCCTGATAACATATAAAGTCGCTGTTGAAGATGGTGTTTGCATATAAACGTAAAGGTAGTAATTAACCAAATATTTATTAGAGAGTAATAATAGTTAATTTAATCTGTTGAGAGAACATGTGGTTTAAACCAGTGTTTTCCAGCCCTGGTCCATCCAGGAGGCGCCAGTGTTTCATTTTTTTAAGGCTTTTTTTGCTTAAACCAGTATTTATTGTATTTTGATTATATTTTGTCTTTGTAACGTATATATTTAGTTAAGTGTCACAATAAACTGATCTAAATGCAAGAGTGAATGCCACAAGCAATCCTTTGTTTATGGCCATGACATTGTATTATTCCTCCCCGTTCTGTAGGGGAACTTTTTAAGTTTTAATGTCTTTTTATTCTGTTCTGAATCGGATTTGTGCAATATACAACTCAGCTGTTTAAGAGGTGAATTGACGGAATGTTATTGAATGTTCATCACATTTTCGTATCATCTGCTGCTATTTTAATGTATTTTTTATGACTTGGCTTTATTAACGCTATAAGCCAAGTCATCCTGCATTACTGATGTGCTGGTACAGAACTCTAAATCTATACATACAGCAATGTCATTGTTACACTATCATTTGTTACAATAATGTTTCTGTCATTGTGTTGCATTATTGTTTATTGTCTGTTTTTCTTTATATCTTTTATTGTTTTCTTGTTGCACTGCAGGCTAACGACACAAGAATCTTAAACCTGTAGTAATTAACCATTCATAGCAGTTATAGACCTATTAGACGCTATTCCTGGAAGTATTCATCAGAGAGAACTAATAATTAATTTTATATGTTGAGGGAAAATGTGTTTTCCAGCCCTGGTCCAGGAGGCTCCAGTGTTATAGTGCTTTCCCTACTTTACCACGCCCACATCAGCTTCACGAGCTTTTCAGTTGGATCAGGAGTGCTGGGAGTACTGGGGGCACTGGGATGTGTCCTTCCAGGACCAGTGCTGGGAAACCCCGCTCTGAACTGGTTTATTTGAACTGGTGCTTTCCAGATCGCCGCGGATCGTCCTAAATGAAGCTGCACGTGCTGCTCGCAGCGGCGGCTCTGCTTGGTGCCTTCCTCCCGCGCGACGAATGCGCATCATCAGACCGGAGCGGCGTCTATCCCGCTTCACTGGAGCCGCAGACGCCGACTGTGGCGCGCGCCGGGGAGGAGAATTCCTTCAAACGCGCGCTCCAGCTGCAGCTCACGCGGGGGCTGGTGCGCGGCCACGTGGCCCAGTTGAGGGACGAGGAGCGCGAGCGCCGCACTGAGGACGCGCCCATCTCACTTGATCTGACCTTCCACCTGCTGCGCGAGGTGCTGCAGATGGCGCGAGCCGAGCGGTTAGCGCAGCAAGCGAGCAGCAACCGGAGAATGATGGACATCTTCGGGAAATAGGAACCACGCGCCACTCGCACAACCCCCACGCGCGACTCATACACCCTACAGTACCCACCCAGTCACCCATCTTAAACATTTACTCATCTGCAGCTGTTCATAACTCTGTTCATTCAGGTTATTTAGGCTGTTTGGTCGCAGTGATTCTAGTACAGTCCGATGTGCTCATTTGTTAACAAACACGTTGTTTAATAAACAGTTAAAAACCACAAGTTACTATTCGTTTATTTTTTTCCCCCCAGATTTTCTCAGTGTCATTCATGCATATTACAGTGCAGCAAATTTGAAATGTATTCATCTTCAATGTCCTGCACTGTCCAGCAAAGGCTCTGAACGCAAGGCATTGTGCGGAAGTCTGTCAAAAGGTATCATTATTATTGTTATCACTATTATTAACACTAATAATAACAGTGATAATAATGATAATGAGGTATAGAAATCTTTAGTGTATTGCATTGTCCAAGCATTGCGCTTAAGTTTGTCAAAATGTATTGTTATTAACAACACTAATAATAAGTCCTAAAGAAAATCAGTCACATAGTCTCCGCTCCGCAAGCAAAACCAGAGCGAGTCTTTCCATCCCAGCGCAGTCCAGCAGTCAGGTGATAAACTGATGACCTTATCTAGGTGTGTTGAGCCAGGAGAAGGAGAAAACGTGACGGGGTGGTCCTTCATCTGTGCTCTGAGCGCTACCTGCACAAGCAGAACTGGAGGATGCCTTAGTGAGAGAAAGAAAGAAAGAGAATAGCTAATTACTGTATTGTTTATTTACTATATTTACTACATAGTGTAGTAGGTTCCTAATCCTCTAATTCATATCAGTTGGAAGTAGTGTAAGCAAGAACTTACAGGAGTATAGTTTCACTGGAATACTCTCTAATTTCATTACATTATCATACACAAAGGTCATTCAATGTGCTTTACATGAATATATTTTTTTTAAATAGAAGAAAATCAATCAAAAAAAGATTTAAAGTGCAGTTGAATTGCTGATATTTAAAAGAAGGCAGAGAAGGCTGGTAAGATTTAGCAGCTTTTTAAAGCTACAGTTGGTGGAGGTCTGATACTGATACTCACCAGAGACCAAGAGGTCATGGGTTCGAATCCTACCTTCAGCATACCACCACTGGGTTCCTGAGCAAGACCCTTAACCCCAAGTTAGTGTTCCTGAGCAAGACCCTTAACCCCAGGGAGACTGCCCCCTGTAGTTAGGGAATGGAAGTTGCTTTGGATAAAAGCATCTGCTAAATGCCATAAATGTGAATGGTGGGCAGTTTGTTCCAGCAGAGAGCAGCATAGTGACTAAACGCCATTTTACCATGTTTAGTCTCAGATCTTCTCACCATTAGCTGACCAGTATCCGCAGATCTAAGAGACCTACTAGGAATACATATACTTCAAACCTATCAGAGATGTATTTAGGGCCCATTGTGGCTTATACATAATGAGTAATTTTTTTAAATCAATTCTGTACTGAACTGGGACCAGTGCAAGGACCTGAGAACTGGAGTGATGTGATCTCTTTTCTTGGTTTTAGTTAAAACTCTGGCAGCAGTATTTGGAATTAATGTAATAAAGAGAAAGGTATGAAATGATTTTGTACCCAATTGTCTCATCTAACAAAACATATGAAAGGAGTGTGTGGACTCAGCAGAAGGGTGAAAAGAAGGGCTAAAAAATGTCTGAAAACTTATGAGCCATGTGCTCTGAATAAATGTTTAATGGAAGTGGGCCTAATACTGCAAATCCAAACACACTTCCTATGCATGTCACATATATACATACAGTGGTGCTTGAAAGTTTGTGAACCCTTTAGAATTGTCTACATTTCTGCATAAATATGACCTGTAACATCAGATTTTCACACAAGTCCTCAAAGTAGATAAAGAGAATCCAGTTAAATAAATGAGACAAAAATAATTCACTTGGTCATTTATTTATTAAGGGAAATTATCCAATATTACATATTATTACATATCTGTCAGTGGCATGTTGGTGGGTTTCTTCAGATGAACTACTCTCTTCACATCATTCCACAGCATCTAAATTGGATTAAGGTTAGGACTTTAGGACATTCCAGAACATTAACTTTATTCATCCTTAACCATTTTTTGGTAGAACGACTTGTGTGCTTTGGATCATTGTCCTGACATTTTGCTTTATTTGATGGTATAATTCAGAATTCATTGTTCCATCAATTGCAAGCTGTCCTGGCCCAGATGCAGCAAAACAGGCCCAAACCATGAAACTACCATCATTATGTTTCACAGATGGGATAAGGTTCTTATTCTGGAATTCAGTGTTTTCCTTTCTCCAAACATAACGCTTCTCATTCAAACCAAAAAGTTCTATCTTGGTCTCAGTCCATGCACAAGACATTCTTCCAACAGCTTTCTGGCTTGTCCATGTGACCTTTAGCAAAGTGCAGACGAGCAGCAATGTTCTTTTTGGAGAGCAGTGGCTTTCTCCTTGCAACCCTGCCATGAACAACATTTGTCCGTGTTCTCCTGATGGTTGACTTATAAACATTAACATTAGCCAGGACAAGAGAGGCCTTCAGTCGAGGGACTTCAAATTAACCTTCAAATTACCTGCTAATTCTAGAGGATCACATACTTTTGCCACTGACAGATACGTAATATTTGATCATTTTCCTCAATAAATAAATGGCCAAGTGAAATATTTTTTGTCTCGTTTATTTAACTGGGTTCTCTTTATCTACTTTGAGGACTTGTGTAACAATCTGATGATGTTTCAGGTCATATTCATGCAGAAAGGTAGACCATTCTAAAGGGTTCACAAACATTCAAGCACCACTGTATGTGTTTAGTCATACTGGAATAAACTTATATTGATAATCAGATATAAAGGCTTCCATTAAGATAAATTAATGAAGGAATAAATTAATAAATAATTAAAAATCTGCCAATGCAGTGAGCAAAATGTACTCAAAATTTAACCCAAAAATTAGCAAAATATATCTATATTTGTTTTTGTGCTTACTTTCAGAAATCTAATAAGTAAAATTTGCATACACAATTGGGTTGTGCGAGTTACTTTTTTGGGGTTTTTGCAGGGTGTTATTCCATTTGAGAATGAATTGCAGAACTACTGGCTCAGAATGTAATATAATAAAACATTTTATTGTTTTAGGAAGTAAGGGTGTTACATTTAATGTCCCAGGGAACATACATCCATCCATCTGTCCATGATCTGAACTGCTTTTCCTTAACCAAGGTTGTGGAGTGTGCTTGACCCCATCCCTTATTTCCCCGAATAAGGGCAGGCGCAGAGGCAGACATCCATTTCCCTTCTGTGAACTATACTGTCAAAATATAACAAACAGCATGAGGGCCAGGCTTCAAAACAAAAGGATAAAAAGGAGAAGTCTATAACTAAACCCAAGGTGACAGACGGTGTACCAACAACAGTGCATAAATCAAAACCTCTTTAAATATGTACAAAACAAAGACAAGAACCAATAACTAAACACAGTAACTCAAAAGAAACTCAACTCAGCTGTGACTAAAACACCCAATCATACTTCAACATAAAAGCCCAAAACCAAAATACAAACTTAAACAACACTGTCCTCAGGCCTGACAGTAACCCCCCTCCTAAAGTGCACCTCCGGTGCATCCACGAAATACCCAAAGGGGGAGGAGGGGGAGGCGAAGGCAAAGAGGAGCATCCCCTGAGCCCCACCCGGCCGTCTCTCACAGGATCACATCCTGGCCAGCCTGGGTGGGTCCCATGGGACTCTTCCCTTTGAGAGTCCCAGTTCTTACACAGGGAGCTCCCATCACTGTCCTCGGGGGCGGAGCCCCCTACCGGGAGCCCCTCACTGTCGTCAGGGGCAGAGCCCCCTACCGGGAGCCCCTCATTGTCCTCAGGGGAGGAGCCCTCTCCTGGGAGCCCTTCAGCGGGAAACCCCTCACTGTCCTCGGAGACAGAGCCCACTCCTGAGGGCTCCTCTCCGTTTTCCTGGGCAAGTTCCCCTCATGGGAGCCCTTCTGCAGGGAGCCCCTCGCATAGCACTGGTGCAGCGCCCCCTATCGGGAGCACGTCCATGATTCTGAGGTTCAATTTTTTCCAAGGAGCTCCTCTGGAACTCTCTGAGACCCCAGTACCCCCCCCCCACAAAAAAAACAAATTCAGGGGCAGACCCCCAGCTCCTGTGGCTGCTACCAGCCTCTCTGAGGCTGCTACGGGCCCCTCTGTGGCTACTATGGGCCCCTCTGCTGTGGCTACGGGCCCCTCTCGGGCCTCTGCTGCACAATCTAGCCCTGCTGTAGAGGCCATATATAATATATGCCCCTCTATACAAAGCCCCTCTGCTGTTTCTACAGGATCCGACCCCTCTAAAGGCCCCTCTGCGGCTAAAGACCCCTCTACTGGGCTTAGCAGCTGGGCTAATGGGCTTAGCAGCTGGGCTAACACAGGCTTTAAAGGCAAGCAGCCGAGGGGCTCCTGGGTGCAGGCACGGGTCGATGGTGTTCATGGCTCAATAAACATATACAGGATTTATGTGGTGATTGTCACAGTATCCCCTTTTTCCCAAATAAGGGTAGGCGCGGAGGCAGACATCCATTTCCCTTCTGTGACCGTTATTGTGAAAATATAGGCTTCAAAACAAAAGGAGAAAAAGGAGAACTCTATAATTAAACCCAAGATGACGGACGGTGTACCAACAACACTGCATAAAACAAAACCGCTGTTTAAATACGTACAAAACAAAGACAAGAACCAATAACCAAACACAATCACTCAACATAAACTCATGAAAAATTGCTGAGCATGTGTGTGTTTGCTATAAAACAAGTGTATGGAGTAAAAAGGGTTTGTTAAAAAAGGATTTAGGGTTAAGGATGGCCCAACGCATAGCAGCTTTGAGGGGCTGATCACTTTTAATTATACCACAACAAACAGCGACATACATCTTTTTTTATAATTGACCTGAGCTTTAGAGTCTTGATGTCACTAAAGCTCTTGAAGTCATTAAAGCTGTGTGTTTTGCTGTGTATTTCCCCCGTGTTTGTGTTTTTTTGTGCTTTTTGTCTGTATCCGACCTCCTTACCCATGACTCATTTTTAAGGGGGCTTGACTGTCCTGTCTCTTTCACTATACATTACAGAGGGGAGCACAAAAATCAAATTATCAATCAATACTCAGCCCCTAAACATCTGATCAATTAGCTCTGTACACACCAGATGTGACATTAGTTTTGACATTAGAATTTTGCCAAAATTCAATACGGGCTCCAATGACAAGTCATGCCAAAAAGTGGGTAGAATAAAAAAAAAATTGCATTTCTGCAAGAAAGTGTGAAGTGTGATTGCATGGTTGCTACATAACCAGTGTTTGGAGATACAAAAACTTTTGTTTTATAGGCAAAAAAAAGTTTGCGTTAAAAGAATGTCCTCTCCCACCAGAGATTCAAACTGAGCTCTTCAGATTCAGAGGCCGGTGCTTTAGTGCTGCGTCATGACGGGGATTTGCCAGCTCTTATCAAACTATTTATGGCTAAGGACAACTGAACGTGTAGTAGCATTCAGGGGCTGGTTAATTTGAACTAAACCACAACAGACAGTGATACACATCTTATTTTTTTATAACTGACCTGAGCTTTAGAGTCTTGAAGTCGGTTTATGAGACTGCTGTATGTTTTTCTACGCATTTTTCCTCAATATTTGTGTTTTTTCACTTTTTGTCCATTTCCATCCTCCTTACCCGTGATGTCACAGACTCTCTCGCTGCCACTGATTTGGACTGACACAATCACACTTAATCACAATTAATTTTCCCATTATGACCTAGATCTGATCTTTTCAGAACTGTGTGGAGACAATTCTGATATTTTCAAATCAGATCTAAGGCACTATAGCTAAATTCATATTACAAGTACTGTTGGTCAGTTCCTTTTTTCTTTTTTCTTTTTTCAGATTCAGCCTTTTTGCCTTGATTGTTTACAGTCGGGTTTGTAAGTGAATTATAATTGAGTCCTGTATGCAAGCGAATGACCTGCATGCAAAAATCATAATTTGTAACACCATGTGAATGATTTGTGTTTACATCATGAGTGGCCATTTGCTTGTGTTCTGATCTATTTTGATCATGTGCTAGGGATGTCTGAGAGCTTTTTTGTGCAAAAGCATAATTTGTAAAAGACTAATCAAATTAATCAAATATTTTTAATGAAGACAGCTGAACTCATTTTTTTCAAGACAGAACAACATGTTTAAAGGCTGCTGTCATATTTGAAAAAGCAGCTTCAGTTATAGGATTTTCAAACAGTGTGCTTGTTTGAGATGAACTGCATCTTGCCCTGGGAGACAGTGAGAGTAAACGGTTGCAGTTAGGGGGAAGAACTGAGCGTAGGATTGTCAAGTCACACAAATTTACCAGCAGCTCCCCACATGAGCTGGTAGCTCTACCTGTATTTACGTACTAGATACAACATGTATTTTCCAGAATAGGAACTGAATGAGAAAATAACCAAAAACATATTTTAATAAGCGTCATGCTGTCTGTGTCTACATCAATGTCAGTGAACCATCTATGCAATGAAATTAGAGTTCACGTTATATACGTTACTGCTCACGTTATACAGTCTTGCCATTCTGCAAACACAGGAACGATAATGTAATATGTGCATGCATAATAAAAAACTGAATTCCAAGCTGACAATTCTCATTACTGTCACATGGCATGAATCAGATCTGATTAAGTAACACATTACAAGGTCGAAGTTACAAAAATATGATGTTTTTGTCTTTTGTGACCCATATATGATGTTCTCGGAGCTGTGTAGATTTATAAATCTGATCTGAGTCACATCCTGCCTTGTTCTGTCCTCTGTCTGCCTCTATCTGTTTTGCTTTGCTTTTTGGCTCCACCCTAGTCCTGCTTGGTTTCTCCCTCACCAGCAACACCTAAGCCTCATCAACACACAGCACTTAAAAACCTGATGACCTGAAAATCAGCAACTGCCTTGTCTCTGTTGTGTCCCTGTCCCTGTTTACAGTTCTGATCCTGCCTGCTCATCTGTGCTTCTGGCAGGCTGACCTGCTTGCAATTCAACTACTGATTATCACCTTGCATTCCCAATGAATTTGGGTCTTGTCTTGAATTTTGGGTCGATATCGCTGGGAGTAGTGAACTCTTTAACCCTCAGAACCCAAGCAGCACAGATCTGTGCTGGAAGCACAACAAATGTCAAAATTGTGTTGATGCTCGATGTGCCAGATGTCATGTTAAGCTTTGTTTAGTCTGCATATGTTGCATGGAACCAAAGGTATTTTAAAATGTTATTAATTTTAAAAACATGTAATAATAGGTCTTAGAAACAAACAAAAAAAGTGGGTGGGGAAAACCCACAAAGGAGGCCAGAGAATGGCTGAGCAGCAGGGCGAGCGGTAGGGTGAGCGAAAGAGCAGCACAGGGAGAGCAAACACCAGTTTTATATGGTTTTACACCCGTTTTTATTTTTTGGAATCAGATTTTACTGATACACTCTGAGTTCAAAGTGTACTAGTGCCTGTATTGTTTGCGTTCTTTTTATGTGGTGAAGCTCGCTTGTTATGAATTAACCTGTGTTAAATGGAATCTCCAGCTACTGTGTCCATTCGGGAATACCCTACACCCAAACAGTGCAATATGTCAAACAGTCACAACATTAAAACCCCCTCATGCCCCCCAGACAGCACTGGCCTGGAATCCACAAGACCTCTGAAAGGGTGCTGTGGGATCTGGCCAAGATATCTGTAGCAGATCCTTTATGCCCTGTAATTTGCAAGATGTGACCTCCAAGGATCAGACTAGTTTGTCCAGCACATTCCACAATTGGATTGCTCGATCACTTTGAGATTTGAGAAATCTGGAGGCCAAGTCAACACCTTGAGCTCTTTGCATGTTCCTTAAACCATTTCTGAACAGTTTATGTAATGTGACAGAGTGCATCATCCAACTGAAACAGGCTAGTGCCATTTAATAATACCATTGCCATGAATGGGTTTACTAGGCCTGTACCTATGTTTAGGTAGGTGGTGTGTGTCAAAGCAACATTCACATGAGCATGGACACAAGGTTACCCAGCAGAACATCACACTGGCTACATTGGCTTACCTTCTTCCTGCAGTGCATCCTTGTGTAATCTCTTCACAAGGAATGCAATGTACATGCACCCAGTCACCCACATGATATAAAAGAAAGCGCGATTCATCAGACCAGGCCATCTTTTTCCATTGCTGATTCCATGGTCCTGTTCTCATACTCACATACTCATTGTTGCTACTTTATGTGGTAAACAGTCTGACCAGGCTGCAACCACAAAGCACCATACACAGCAAGCTGAGATGATACCTTTCTATCATAGCCAGTGTTAACTTTCTCATCAATATGTGCTATAGTTGAATTTGGACTGGGGCTTATTGGTGAATATCTAAAAAAAGTCTCTTTTGTGATTTAGTCTGTGAGCTCAAACCTCAAGCATATGAATGATACAACCTAGTAGTGCATTAGTAGTGCATTTGCTGCTGTGTGTATGTGTGTAGGTGTATGGTGTATTGTGTAGTGCATTTATCGGTGTGTTTTATATGCAGTAGTGCATTTGGGTACTATTGGTTTACCTCTGTGGGAGTACTGACTGAAGGGCTGTGAACAAGCCTTGGAGTAGGTGTGGCCAAGGGGGTAGTCATGCCTGTTGTTTGAGCAGGACCTGAAGTAGGGCTGGATAAGGGGCTGGTGATTTCTGTTTGAACAGGGTTTGGAGTTGGAGTCTGTGCAGATGAGCTGGCTATAGCTGTTGCGGAGTCTGGACTGAGGTTAGGGTTCTGCTGGACAGAGACAGGGTTTACTCCTCCAGATGCCTGACTCTGAGGCCTGTCGGGTGCATTAGTCTCTTTATTATTATCATTGTCATTGTCTTCATCATCATCATCCTCATCATCATCACCCCCAGCCTCATCATCTTCTGCAAAGATGGAGAAATGCACAGTGATTTTTAATTAAATTAAACTCACAATCACACACATAATTTAAACCCATCATTTCGCTACAGTATTTAAATGTGACTACAAAATTAATTAGTCAAGTAAAGTAGGTTTTATTGTCATTTCAACCATATACACAGTACATACTGAAACAAAACAACGTGCCTCCAGGACTATGGTTCAACAAAAGAACATAACAGAATACCACAAGACCACAAGTGCAGACAGGATGAAAGACAGAGCAAGGAAAAAACACAAGAAACAATAGTACAACTGGACAAGACAACATTTAGTGCAATCAACAAAAACTTTTGCCAAGTACTGTATTCTAGCAGCAGAGTTGTGTGCAAAAGTGCAGAGCAGAAGTTACATGTACAAAAATGCATAAAAGAGGCAGACAGCAATAAATATGATTGTCTGACAGAGGGGGCATCCACAGTGCTGGTGGCTTTGCGGATGCAACATGTGACGTAAATTACTATGACAGAGGGGAGAGAGACCCCAATAATCTTCTTAGCTGTCCTCACAATACTCTGTAGGGTATTTGCGATCCAAGATGTTACAATTCCTCAATGGTCCCTCTATAGAATGTGGTAAGGACTAGGGGTGGAAGGTGCGCTCTGCTCAGACTCTGCAGGAAGTAGAGACGCTGCTGGGCCTTCTTGGTGATGGAGCTGGTGTTGAGGGTCCAGATGAGGTTCACTGTGATGTGAACACCCAGGAACTTGGTGATCTGGACGATCTCCACCGAGGAGCTGCCAATGCTCAGCAGGAAATGATCACATTGCGCACTCCAGAAGTCAATAACCATCTCGTTTGTTTTATCAACATTCAGAGACAGGTTGTTGGCTTAACAATGTAATTAGTTCCGTAATTATGATACCATGCACTCTCTACATTGTTTCCTTTTTTGTTATGTCAGTGACAAACACAAGACTAAAATGTAAAGCATGTTTTTTTCTATCCATGGAAGACTGTAAAATACATTCTGTATAACAAATTAACACAACCCTACTAAACACAAATGTGAAATTGATTAATAGTTCAAAATCCACATTTCTGACAGAATCTCTTTTTTTTTGTTTCAACTAGAGAAAAGGATTTTGGTACTACAGTGCTGTATGCCTAATGATTGTCTTCATTTCATGAAAAGTTATGATTGTTAAGTAATTATTCTCTTAGGAAGCATTTCTGGCTGTCTTCCTCCGTTTTGGGATCTGGGCTCACATTCCTGCAAAGGTGTAATGTGACAATGTCTGCATAAGTAAGATAGAACTGAGCTGAACAATATTAGCAGCAACTCCAGACAGAGACATGTTCAAAAAAGACAAAAAAGAAAAAGACAAAATAACTAAAAATGCAAAGAAAAGCACCAAATATATAAGCCCTTTATGTGTTTTAGAGTTGGAGCAGTATTCGAGCACTCTCATACCAGAACACAGGCATCACCCATCACTGTCAGTTCATATTATTTGCCTCTGACACTTGGCTATACTGACATGCTGGTATTCTGCTGTTCTAATATAGCACATAGACAGTGGCTAAACTAGTTAGATTTCCTTAGACCAAACGTATATTTGTGGCTACCAATCAGTTAACAATCAGCTAACAAATTATTAGTTTATATTGGGTGATCTGAATGTTTCTTTTTAATGTGCAAATTGACCTTTTAATATTTTTAATAATTTTTATTATGACAGTGACAAGTGTTTTTGGTCAATGATATCATTTTCTTTGGCTTCATCACTTCAACACTTACTTGACAAACCTTACCAAATATTACAAAGTCTGTATGGGAAGTTGGCCTCTAGGAAGCACATGACTCATTATAACTCATTTGTGGAGTATCGCCAGCTAGTGAATATAATGTACCGCCCCACTAGCTAATATCCTGAGAATTTTGTGGGGGTGCTACAACAGACAGATTTCTAGATCTTAAAAAAGGCTTAAGCTATTTTTTGTTTATTTAGTATGCTTACACTACATTCATCCATGTTCCTGAAGTTCCATTTCGCTCACTCAACAAATGGCAGCAATAGCCAGTCAAAATTCAGCAGCTAATACATGCCTGGGTGAATGGCCAGTAATGTTGTCAAAAAAATCGATTCTCAGATACTAAAATTTAGTATCGAGTTTGATATCAATTAGCACTGGTATAGATACTTAAATGCCAGTTTTGTACCTGCCGGTTCATGGAAATCACCAGCAGATTGCAACAATTTTCAACAGCCATTGCAGTGGGCGGCCCCTCCCCCGGCTACCTGGAGGACCCAGTGTTTACATGACAGCTGGCTTCAGAGTCTTTTAAAGGTGCATGCCACTTTATTTTCCTCCGTAGAGAGCCAGGGGGAGCTTTGGAGCTTTTGGGGAGTTTTGGGGCTTTGAAGCATTTTGCCCCGTAGCTTGGCCGGGGAACAACCTAGCGCTGTGAAATTTTACACGGACCCTCAGCTCCCCCAGACCTATCGAACAAAGCCGGCGCATTGTTCCCGTGAGCACGGACTTTCTCACGGGACATTTTCTCACTACTGTAGGCCTTAGTTGCTCATTAGGAGAATGGACCTGGATTTCTGCAGAGCTGCTTTGTGACGACATCTGTGAATTTCAATTGAACTGAATAAAAGATTTGAGAAAGCCTCAGCAAGGTAATGGGAAAAGCGTACAGCCTCTTCAGACACATCAAAAGAGTGTTGGAAAAAATGTACTTAACTCAGTTATGGTCCCCCATATAGAAATTACACAAAACCTTTAAATGGAAATGACCATAACAAAAATTGTTAATACTTGTATTGCTTCCAAAAGAACAAAGACGTATTTTATTGATGTGTTGAATTTTAACAAGAAAACTGAAAAATGACAAGGCCAAAATTATTAGCTCCCCTGACATTTAATGGTCAATTGTGTGGCCTCTCTGTCTTACAGCTGACAACAGCGTCTTCCTATAGTTCTTAACTAGGTTGGCACATTTCTCTTGAGGTATACAAGCAATCTCTTCCATGGCAAATAATTCCAGCTCATCCAGATTGCGTGGTTTTCAAGCAGGGACATTGACATTGTGCACCTGCCAAAGATTCTCAATGGGATTAAGCTCTGGGCTCTATGAGGGCCACTCCAGGACCCTGGTTTTGATGTCCTTCAAAACGTTTGTGACCAATTTGGCTGATTATCTTGCTGAAAGACCTTATGCAAGACTTGGAGCAGATTTCTATAAATTATTATAAATTATTATTTAATGTCAACATACTGCTCTTTTTTCATGATCCCATAAACACGAACGAGGTTCCCAGTGCCTGAAAGTGAAAGTGATCATTCAGTCATACGTGAACACACCACAGCACACAGTGTGAACAGCACGAAATTCTTCCTCTGCAT
>JBBJLS010000041.1:14850520-14862716 GCA_037577275.1 Bryconaethiops microstoma | reverse complement strand
GAGAGAGAGAGACACACACACACACACACACACACACACACACACACACACACACACACACACACACACACACACACTTTAAAGTAAGAGGTACTTACTGGAGGGCATGGTGTAGGTATCCTCCTCATCTATGATTTCTGCATAGTCGTCCGTCTCTGTGGGGAGAGAACAGGCAGTGGTCAGCGCGAGTGGAAGGTCAGAGTAACGTCCAGCCTGACTCTTCCACAGCAGAAACCAGGCCCAAAAATAAACAAATGAATCAACATGGAAACTTCTGGACTAACACACTCACACGACTGGACGTGCGACACAAACCACTAAAACACGCAAGGAGTAGTGCGCGCTTCTCTCTTTTCCACTCTGTCCACACAGTCTCCACACACACTCCTGTGTGGTGAGTGTATCTGTCTGCTCGCCCGGCCAATCAGGAGGCAGCGTAAAAAAAAAGGGGGAAGTGACTCCTTGGTTGTCTCTTCCTCCCTCCCTCCCTCCTTCTCAGGCAGAAACAGATTTAGTCTGTGTTAGAGTGGTCACTTGTTGCCCTTTTCTTCCCCAAAGAGAAGAGGCCTAGCCCTTTAAAGGAGGAATACATGAAGGAGAGAGAGGGAGAGAGAGAGAGGGAGAGGAAGACAGGGAGAGGGAGAGAGAGAGAGGGAGAGAGGCAGAGGGAGAGGAAGAGAGGGAGAGGAAGAGAACGAGAGGAAGAGAGGGAGAGGAAGAGAACGAGAGGAAGAGAGAGAGAGAGTGAGAGAGAGAGGAAGAGGGAGAGGGAGAGAGAGAACTCCAGCATTTAATGAATAGAGAGAGTGTGAGAAAGAGAGCAGGGGGGAGAGAGAGAGAGAGAGAGAGAGAGAGAGAGAGCGAGAGAGAGAAAGAGAAGACAGAGAGAGAGAGAGAGGGGGGGGGTGCAGATGAGGCTGTGTGGGCAGTGTGGAGAGTTCTGCCATAAACCACTGGACACACTACTTTTAAACATACAGCATTTCAATAAAAAGACAGATAAAACAAGCTCTCAGCTCAAAAAACTTAAACAGTACCAGTCGAAAGTTTGAACACAGCTATGTAAAGGATTTTCCCATGACCTCGTTAGTGAAGTCTGGAGGATATTTCGGTTTAGATTCCTCCAAGCAGTCCCCTGTAACCTTAGCAGCTTTATGATGAGGCACTTTAGATGAAAAAAGGGCTTAAGTGAAAAACGTTTGTTTGTAGAGCTAGTAAAGTTAGTAAAGTGACCATTTATTATAAGTAAACACACCACAGTGTGAACAGAGTAAAATTCTTTCTCTGTATTTAACCCATTCACCAAGTGAAGCAGCAGGCAGCCAGGAACACAGTGCGAAGGGAGCAGCGTGTGGGGACGGTACCTTGCTCAGGCTACCTCAGTGGTGCCACTAGCAGTCCTGGGATTCGAACCCATGGCCGACTGTTCGCAGGGGCAACTCCCCAACCACCAGGCCACCAGCTGCCCCAATCACAATCAGAAATTTAAGTTGAGAATTAAATGCCATAAATTATTGCGATTAACAATGTAATTGTCTTTTAACTGTCATGGTGTGACTGAAATGGCCAAAATGACTGAGCAGTGATCTTACTGTTAAAATCTTCCTGTTAAAAGCTCACAGGCACAGCTTGAACTGTCACAGACAAATGTTACTAACCACAGCCCTCTAAAGGTGTTAGAGCAGGGGTGTCAAACTTTCTTTTTATCAGAAAAAGAAAGGACAGGTAGGTCAGTTTTTAGCGAACTGAAGCGTAGCAGCACTTCCAGCAATCCAAAAAGATTTCCTTCGACCTCTGATTGAAAGAACATTTTCCGTGCTAATAAACGAAAAGGATTTAAATTTGTGTTTGAGATAAAAATGCTGTTGTTTTTTTCCTCCCCTGAATATTTGATTTCAACAATAAAATAGAAAGTTACAGTGTTGAGACAGGATAATAAAAAGCAAATTAATTTTTAAAAAATTTTGAAAATAGCGCATGGCCGGAGAAAATCGATTGCTGGGTCGTATGTTTGACCCCCCCTGGATAGGAGCTTTTTTGTTTTCATAAGACCCCTGATGTGTCTCTAGAAATGTGGTTTCTGCTTTCCTTTATTCATAAGAGGCTGCATAGACTAGTCGACAAGTCGAGGAGAGAGTGCCTGACCTGGTGTTGGGGCGTACTGATAGTCTTACTGTCTAAATTTCTACATAATATGGTGCACCATAACACCACCAAGCCCAGTGTTGTACTGACGCCCAAAACATGAGAACTACACTGAGCAATCGACTAGTGCAGCCTCTTATTTACATGTATTTGCATCTACTTTATAACACACCTATTTCACATTCTGTTTGCTGTGATGAAAACGTGATTGTAAAGCTAAAAACCGTGGAAAATTCCTGTGACCAGCTAAAATAAATGTGATGGGCCAGACCATGATACTGACATACTTTGATATTGCTATTCAGTTTTAGAAATATTTTTAATGATTTGAGAGTTGAGCATAATATTGTCTATATAAAAAACAATAGTATCCCTGTTGTCAAGAGTTTTTAGTTTGTAAATTCTATTTTGTTAACTTTCCTCTCTAGGGATCCGATGGTTAACTGCGGTGCCTTCACTGTAGTGGAAGTCCAGTTTAAAATATATGAAATAAATATCACCTGATATGATACATTTTTATGTAATGATACTGCATTTGATCACATCACCCAGCCCTAACAGGACTAACTTTCACTGTTTATTTCTGTCAAATTCTGCACATTTAAACAAACTTTCAGCTCTTTAAGATTAAAGAGCTGGGTCCAAACTTTCGACTGATACGGTACATGTAATAAAAACAATGAGGTTCGAACAAATGTTCACACACAGCAGCACGAAAGGCTCAGACTAGCCTAAGACAGACAGAGGACGGGTCTACTCGACTCTGCTGACACCCAGCAGGGTCACTACTCAGCCCCGGTGTGTTAGTGGCAGAAAACAGTGGGCAAGGACAAAGAGAGATTAAAAGCCAAACTTTACCATCCCCACTAACATCTTCTGCAGGTCCGAGGACAGCATGCAAAGAGAGGAGACACACGGAGAGGAGAGAAGAAAAGAGATGAGGTTACTGCATCAAAAGGTCTCAAAGGACTTCATCAAGAAGGTTAACAGAGTTATCAGGCCGCACAACACAGGTAAAATGTCACGTGATTGTAGTGCTGCATGTTGCTCTTGCTAGTTGAATGAAATACAATAGGGATGCACTGAAATTTCGACCACCAAAACTGGTGAAAACAGCACTTTGATCTTCGTCCAGACAAATATTTTGACTGAAATAAAGATTAGGTCTACAATGAATTATCAAAATGTACCAAACAAATAATTTTATGGTAGTAGAAATGAGAAATGCTGTTTGTTCCATTCGCTTCCCATAAAGTTAGCTTCCTGCTCGCCAGCTTCTAATGGGAATTCTGCCTCCAGAATGTAGCTTCGCCACTTTAAGGCAAAACGGAAAACTGTAATAAGTAGCTGGTGAGTATGAAGATAACTTTTACTCTCCTGTGCCAGTTCTAATGTGTGGAACTGATTCTGTAAGAGACACTAGACTGTTCCACACCAACGCTTCTTCATTCCAGGTCTGTTTCCACTTGAAAACACATCATACTGCTCGATACTCAAAAAAAGGAAAGTTCTGCCATCTGTCAGTTTTAGAAATTAAAAGAAAAAAAAATAATAAAAAAATCACAACCCACAAACCCAAAGTGAATATTACAATAAAAACGAAAAAGGGATTTCACTAACTTGGGTGACCATCAAGCACATTAGACCCTGTGGTACTTTGGTTTGTCACCATTTTTTGGCTTTGAACCCAGTTTTGGCCAGGAAAGTTCATTTCAGTGCATCACTATTAATAACACATTAGTCAGTCTTCCAGGTGACGTGCTTGGGACTTTTATTGCCTTGATTTATCACAACACTGAAAGAACACCGGAGACCAAACAGAATTTTCACAGCATAAACACTGTTAAGTAACCCATTGAGTTTAAAAGGCCTCTGACGGAATGTGTACAGGTTGACTGAATTTTCGTCCTCACCCCTCCTGTCAACACTGTTCCACAGGGGGGTGTATTCACAAAACAGTACGTAGATACTGAAAATTCCCAGATATCACACAATTCTTTGAATTGTACACTTTCTGAGAAGTTATACATGTGCACTTAACCAGTGTTAAAGCAGTGTTAAAGCTAGTGAAAGTGTAAGCATTTATCACTGTCAAAAATACCCCCAAAAAAACATATAGTATATTTTGCAATGTTTTGCAAGGAGAAGAAGGGTCAGTTCCACAGATACAGGAGGATGATCAAACTTAATTCACCAAGAGATGATTCTGCTTACAAAGTCCAAGAGTAGATAGCTGCTTATTCAGCATGGATCATGGATATTATTAGGCTATTTGTCCCCCACTTTCAATTACAGTGACTACATTAGATGTTGGAACACTGCTGTGAGGATCTGTTTGCATTCAGCCACAAGAGAAGGTGGTAGTGGCCTAGTGGGTAAAACACTTGCCTGCGAATAACGACTGTAAGACTGTCCCTGTCACTAATGACTGTAAGACTGTCCCTGCAACTAACAGCTGTAAGACTGTCCCTGCAACTAACGACTGTAAGACTGTCCCTGCAACTAATGTCTGTAAGACTGTCCCTGCAACTAACGACTGTAAGACTGTCCCTGTAACTAACGACTGTAAGACTGTCCCTGTAACTAATGTCTGTAAGACTGTCCCTGCAACTAACGACTGTAAGACTGTCCCTGTAACTAATGACTGCAAGACGTCCCTGTAACTAATGACTGCGAGAATGTCCCTGTAACTAATGACTGCAAGACTGTCCCTGTAACTAACGACTGTAAGACTGTCCCTGTGACTAATGTCTGTAAGACTGTCCCTGTGACTAACGACTGTACAACTGTCCCTGTAACTAACAACTGTAAGACTGTCCCTGTAACTAATGATTGCAAGACCATCCCTGTAACTAATGACTGTGAGACTCTCCCTGCAATTAATGATTGTAAGACTGTCCCTGTAACTAATGACTGTAAGACTGTCCCTGTAACTAATGACTGTAAGACTGACCCTGTAATTAATGACTGTAAGACTGTCCCTGTAACTAATGACTGTAAGACTCTCTCTGTAACTAATGACTGTAAGACTGTCCCTGTAACTAATGACTGTAGGTCGCTCAGGATAAGAGCGTCAGTCAAATCCCCCTTTACCTTTAAATTATTTTGATCTGCTTTATCCTTTATTTCACAGATTCCATTTACACTGAGCGCTACATGCTGACTCCAGCGGTGAACCAGGCCTTTTATGACGTAAGTCAGCAGTAGTGTTACGTCTAATCTTGTTGTGAACACGGCAGGTTCCCCAAAATGACTTCAAAAGGAACATGAGTCAGCTGTCTGACATGATTTGTAAGTGTGCTGTTTTGGAAGCTGCGTAAAAGTGGTTTGAGGAAATTGTGTAATGTGTGCAGAATTCCACAGTGACGGGCCGAGCCAAGAATTTCAAGACTGTCCAGTACCTGCTGGTGCACGGCACTGCGGACGGTGAGGCGCACACTATTCTTCTCACTACGCCAAATACATTCAAGAGCATGAAAACATGACCCATTTCCACCCCTCCACCTCTTCCAAACACTCCATTCTTGCACTTAACCACACAGCTATCTATGTCAGCCAGACTCTCTAATCATATTTTACTCATGTTTGACTTCTGGACCTCTGTTTTTGCTTAAATGCCAGAAATGGAGATAAATCTGTTCATGGCTGTAGTGTTGTCTCATCCACACAGAACGATCTGTCCTGCTACAATTACTCAACTCAAGCAGAAAGGCCAGCGCTTACTGCTTTTTGTTGCTTTTGTTTTTTCAGACAATGTTCATTTCCAGCAAGCAGCCCAGATCTCCAAAGCTCTTGTCGATGAACAAGTAGACTTTGAGTCAATGGTAAGCAAGAATGACTTTTTACATCAGAACCAAATTGTAAGAACTGCAATAGTAATTATATCCTAGAGACTTAATACATTTCAGAGCTTTAATATGAAAGCTTGTCTTCTTGGGGGAAACAAAATGCCTGAGACCACTTGCATTAGACAATTGAAATATTTAATGTTAGTAGATTATTATGAAATAATGTCCATTTAAATTCAAATTTTAAAACTAAACATTTCAGGGGAATAAATGATTTTTTTTTACACCCCACTGTAGATTTAACAAGGTTCAGTTAAGATGAAGGGAAAAACCTACGACCGAAATGCTTCCAGGAATCATTCGAGCAATAAAAGCAAATGTGCAGTTTTTTGCTGACCAAAGATGTAACCAAGACATTGTTTGGAGTCCAAACTTTGTGTTTTGACTTGAGCTTGGAGGCGAATGTTACTTAAGTGGCTCAAACTGTTTCCGCAAAACTAACTCACTAAAACTTCTCTGGACCCATTCAAACCACAAGCAGCTCTTTATTAAGGTGAATCAGACTTGTGGA
Source organism: Bryconaethiops microstoma (assembly GCA_037577275.1). NCBI lineage: Eukaryota > Metazoa > Chordata > Actinopteri > Characiformes > Alestidae > Bryconaethiops > Bryconaethiops microstoma. Next base: position 14,856,212 of record JBBJLS010000041.1, on the reverse strand, counting down.
TGTGGTTTAAGGCACAGTATGACTTACTGTGAGGTATGAAAACAACCCAAACCTCACCGCAACAAGCAGATTTGTGCTGCCTGAAATGCCTGCTTGTGAAGTTTTGCTAATTTTCAAACCTCACAGTAAGTCATACTGTGTCCTAAACAATGTCCACAAGTCTGAACCACCTTAATAAAGAGAGCTGCTTGCAGTTTGAGTGGGTCCAGAGATGGGCTGTGTATGGTTTGAGTGGGTTGAGAGACGTTTTAATGATGAATTTTTACGGAAACTCTTTAGGCTACTTGGGTAACTACTGAGCTGTAGTGTTTATTATATTAGTCTCATAGATCTGCTTCAACACTCCAAAAATGCCTTGAAGGGTCGACTAGTGTTTGTTAGCAACTTTAACCTTAGTTCTATACAAAAGAAGCAACATTTAGACACTAGAAATTGTCTTTCTGGATGAACAGTACTGTGCAAAAGTCTTGACCCCCCCTCACTTTAATATTTTCTAGAAAAATAAGACAGTAGGTCAGTACAGTGATTTACTGCAACATACATGTAAATACAGTAGAAACACAAAGAGTGTGAGTCTAATTCTAACAGCTTTAAAGTCAGTGTGTGTCTGAGCTCCGTCAGGACCACCGTTCACAGCCTGAACTCTCTTAGACAAGCTCTCCTGTCCTTTCTTTAAGTTCTTCAGGAAGAGTTCTCCAGGCTTCTTGAAGGACGTTCCAAAGCTGTTCTCTGGGCGTCTGTCTTTTGTTCTGTTCTCTGTCCAGATGGTCCACGCTGCTTCAGTAATGTGCAGATCTGGGCTTTGGGGGCCGATGAATGACTGATCCATCATATTTTTCTACTGAAGTGCTTTGATGCTTTTGGGATCGTTGTCAGGCTGAAAAATGAAGCCATTGCCAATCATATGCGTTCCAGATGTTATTGAGGGGAGGCTTAAGACTTTTGCACAGTACCGTATATGGAAACCAAAATTCAGTTTGTATATGTTTTACGCAAGTGATCCCTGGCGCTGAAGTTGTTGAAAATAATCACAGCTGAAATACTGGTCAAGAAAAAGAAAAAATTAGTTGAAATTGAAGTGCCTTGTATGAACGAGGCTGATTCAGCTTAGCTGGTAGGAAGACGCCCAAATGAAGCTCTGGATTATTGTAATGGTTAATGTTTGTCTTGTCCATCACTCTTTCTCCCTTAGTGGTACACGGATGAGGATCACAGTCTGGGAGGATCAGCCAATCAGCACGTCTATACCCATATGAGTCACTTCCTGAAGAACTGTTTTGCATGAGATGCTCTTTGGCACATTGACCTTTCACTCTAGTGCTTCTAGTCACGAGTCACTTCCTGAGGAACACCTCTATAGGACTTCGACGGCTCTGAAATCTGTTCCGTCAACATTTATTCGACTATTTGATCTATTGTGCCTTTTCAGAAATACTGCCTTATTTCATTATGAAGCCAAAGGTTTACAGGGTTCAGGCTCAAAACCAAAAAGGGTAATTATGAACATAACCGATGGGGGGAATAGTTTAATTTTTTTTAAATATTTTGCCTTGCGCTCAATTAAGCAATCTCCATGTCTACTGCTGTATCTTCCGCCTTGGAGGACACAACCTAGACGAGCTCCGTCTAAGAGAGAATGACCTCAATCGTCCAAGTCCAATTTACAATAAACATTTGGGCAAGTGCGTGGACAGCTAATAACCTGGTTTGGGTCAGGACTGCACCTGGACCTGCTTGTGCTATTGTTAATGACTGTAATTGTTAAGATTGCAATTGTGCTTCATGAACCAGCAAAAGTTTTCTGCAATCTTGTACTGAAACCAGACCAGATTAGATGAGATTTCATGATGTTTTACTGAGGCAGATCTTCATTGGTATCTTTCAGGACCAGAGTTGGTTTTCTCTCTGAAATGAGAGATTTTACTAATGAGAAGCTGGTGAGAGCACTGTTTGGAGGGTAATCCTTTTCAGCTTTACACAAGTGAGCTTATTTATTGTACAATGAAACATAAGAGAAAAATGACTTAAGTGCCATAAAATGTGTGATAAAATGCAGATGTGATGTTGATATTAGCTGAATAAACAAATGCCATGGAAACAATTTCTGTTTCTGTGTATTTTTGTGGACCTGGTCATATATGAATTTTGCCAGAAAGAGTAAAACTCGTTGTCAACTAGTTGTCACGCTCATTCTCATTACCATTTTTTAGAGAGTTATTACCTTATGTTATACATAACCTACCAAATTTTGCTTGACTCTCTTATCTGGTGTCATAATAATCACATACAATAAAACATATCTGAAAATGTTCTTTGTCTGGTGCGTCAATTTCATAAACGTACTGGATATGGAAACATAAATGAAAACATCCATCGTTTGATGGAAAGATCCATCATAGCATTTTAAACAATCCTAAGCTTGACCTAAAATATTATTTTTCCGTTATAGCAATAGTTTAATAGTTTTTAATAGTGTATATATAATAGGACAATGTCTATACATAATAGTATAATGTCTATATATATTAGTACAATATCTGTACATAATAGTATACAGTTGACCCCAGAAATTCGTGAGGGTTATGTTCCAGGAGCACCCGCGAATTGTGAAAAAACATGAATTTGTACTGTGGTAAAAAAAAAAAATGCCTAAAATACCTATTTTTATAGTGTAAACCCTAAAGCCTTATATTTCATTTTAAACAAAGCTTTAAACATTACCATTAAAAATATGTAAAGGTAAACTCGCGGGAAAGAGTTCTGATGTAAGAATGCTGGACTGCTGCTGCCAGAACTGCGTCTCCTGCCTCTGAGTACAGCGGTATTTCACCATCCCAACACCTGTTTTCGTATAAGGCTGCTTTGTGTTCTATTGACAGTACAAAAAAAATTTATATAGTTATATTTCATATGGAAATGTAGCCGAATTTAAGTTAATATTCATTTTACAAAATTTGTAAATTATATTTTTCTTAATAATTTAGCACTAAATTGAATGAAAAATTATATACTGCCACGGAAAAGCAAAAAAAATTTAATAAAAATAAAATGCAGAGGATATTTTGCTGTTTCCGCAAATTTGTGGGGGTTTCCACGAACAAATATTAGTTCAGTTCTAAGAAAAAATCCATGAATGACTGAGGCCACGAACTCTGAACCTAGACTTCACAGGGGAACACTACATATAATGTCTATATATAATAGTACAATTTCTATACATAATGGTGTAATGTATACACATAATAGTATAATGTCAATATATAATAGTATGTATATACAATAGTGTAATGACAATATTTAATATAAATGTCTATACATAACAGTATGTCTATATATAATAGAATAATGTCTATACATAGTAGTGTAAGGTCTGTATATAATAGCGTAAGATATAATAGTGTAAGATCTATACATAATAACGCAAGGTCTGTATATAATAGTGTAAGGTCTATATATAATAGTATAATGTCTATATATTTCAATACATTTTTGCAGAGCCCAGCGGTTCTCCAGGGCCCACCGGTTTTAAACCCTGCAGCCGGTGTATGATCTGTTCAGGCTGTGATGTCCTGATGGTTCAGGCCCATGTTAAGTGTTAATTACGTCTCGGTGAGGGTGTCCGGTAGCACTTTGCCCTGTTTTTCTGTCACTTTATTTGCCAGGATGGCATCCTGCTTTCCAACACCTCTGACAGACGTCCCTTATCTCCGCGCGTCCCCCTCGTTTGAGCAAACACAAAGCTTTGGTTTCGGCCGGCTGGGTAATGGATTGGGACTAATGAATGAGTTTAACGCGTGCACCGCCGCACGTATAGAGTGTGTGCGCGTGTGGGATCGGGTCTGTGTGAATGGGGGGGTTGGGGGCTTGCCGTCAGGGTTGAGCCCCCTGCCCTGCGCCGCTATAAAAGAGGGAGGCGGAAAGTAATTAGGCCAGAAAAAGACCAGCGGAAAGCAGCAGAAGGGAGGCGGAGGAGCTCGCACTCGTCTACACACCGGTGAGTATCACACACACACACACACACACACACGAAGAACTGACCTCCACTCTAAAGAGAACAAAAACATGTGAAGATGCCGAGGAAGAAAAAGGTTTGCGTCGAGAATGTGAATGTGATTTATGTGCAGAAATCCAGAAGAAATATCGTTTGTTTCGTTGTAGGTAAAAAAGATGAAAGGCACACACTTCCACGCTGGTCTTCTCCTGCTTCTCTTCTTCATCCACAGCAGCCTGGAGCTGCCGCTACAAGACATCACAAGGTGAGAGGAAAAGGAACATGTTCTTTAACTTTAAATCATTGGAATCTGAAAAGTGTACATGGATTAAAAACAAGGCAGACAAAAAGGTAGACTGACCTGAAACTACACTGTTTCAACATGTTTGTGTAGTTCAGAGGGTGAGATGTGAACAAAGTGGTTCAGAGTGAGGGGCTTGACATGAAACATGTAACAGAAGTGAAACCTATGGACTCATATTTCCTACAGTGGTGGTGAATGGAACCGTGGAATTTAGTTTTCTTCAGGAACTGTTTTGTTTCACAATGCCTGCCCTGAACCCTTCCACCAGAAACACATTTAATAGTACATTTTAAGCAGAAACCTTCGCAAATCTCTGGTAGAACAACATTTCAGGCATCAGACAGCGCAACCAGAACCACTTCATAGAATAACCTTCTGTGAGGGAGCTTTAAGAGGGAGACGTCTGGTTCCATTCACCTCCACTGTGAGGATTTCTGTGCTGGTACGTTTCTCTAGAACAGAAGATCTCCCACCTTTCCAGGCTGAATGACCTTTCTTGACCATTTAATTATGAAGATGTTTAGAATAAAGGTGGAATTTTCCTTTAATGCAAACTTTTTAGCTGGGCAGATATGCTTTATGGTGGGGAAAAAACATGAGAAAGATGTTTTTACATGCACTGAGGACGAAATAGATGTTTTGAAATTCGACTGAAGATCAGAGTTTGAAAAAATACTCATTCAAATCTGAACGGACTGCTTTTCTCTTTATCGTTACACAGTAAAAGACTTCAGTTGAGTGGATATTCTATCAATGTTTTTTGAGGATTAAAAAAAAAGAAAGAAGAATTAACTAGAAAGATGTTCTCATTTAAATTTATCTTGAATTTGAGGAAATACCCATCCCAGACCAGGGCACTTCTTAAAAATACTTTTAATGGAGTGTAGCGGCGACGCTTTTGGTCTGATGCCGCTTTGTGTTACAGCTCAGAGACAGAAGCGCATGTGTGGGAGGAGAGGAAAGACTTCCCGATGGTGAAGAGGCATTCGGAGGGAACCTTCTCCAACGACTACAGCAAATACCTGGAGACGCAGCGGGCGCAGGACTTCGTGCAGTGGCTCATGAACTCCAAGAGGAGCGGGTGAGTGCAGACGGACACTAAAGGACTTTTGGGGTATTTTGAGTTTAAAAGTGTCTTGCATTTTGAAGAAATATATTTTATTGCAACAAAAGTTGATCTGAATCTCACACACACAATATATATATATATATATCTCTCTGAAAATAAATATACAGTCGTAAATTAAATTATTCATACCCCTGGCAAATTTTGACTTAGTTACTTTTATTCAACCAGCAAGTTTCTTCTTGATTGGAAACGACACAGGCGTCTCCCAGAAGATAATAAGACGATGTACAAGAGGCGTCATTGTGGAAAAAAATATTTCTCAGCTTTT
>JBBJLS010000041.1:14817490-14823264 GCA_037577275.1 Bryconaethiops microstoma | reverse complement strand
CACGGTCGGTCAGATGAAGTGCGTGTGTAATAAATTTCCTTTGTGTGTGTGTGTGTGTGTGTGTGTGTGTGTGTATTCTAAGGCTCAGTTTGCAGTGAGTGAGACCTACCTCTGATATCTACGTTGGGTGTTTTTGTTTTTTTTTCACTCTTTTCAAGCTCCACCCAGTCAGGACCTCCAGAATTCCAGCCCATTAATTACATTGACTCTCGGAATGTTCCGAGCTACCCGATGACGACCCTGGAGGACCCTGGACGGTCTACTCATCTCGTGCTGTCCCCTGCGAGCTGTAGAAGATTCCACTGTGTGGAGTCGGTGCTAATGCAGGACTAATCCTGAATCATCCCCCCACAAATCTGTTTCCAGGGACGAGCAACTTCCAAATCTGGCCAATGGGGATGAAGAGAGCCCCCATCCAGCCAATCAAAAGCCACCAAATCTGACCAATGAGTCCAACCAATGAGGAACATTCCTCACCAGTGAAGGAGATCGAAAGTACTGCACAAATTACATCAATACAGTAAACTTCCTGAAGCCTCATTTGTTCAAAGAGCATCTCGTCTCCTAATGCATCTTCTTGTACTAATCTTACATAAAGAATTAGCGCTTAATATTCTCCTCTGGTTCTCACACTGTCCTGAAACTTGAATGTGTCCTCATATTGTTAGTCGCTTTTGATAAAAGTGACGGCCAAATAATTGTAATGTAATGTAACGTAATGTAAACAGTGGTTTTATGGACTGCTTAAACATTTCCAGACCTCTTCCATCATGGAAGCCCACTGTTTCTTGTTGCTTCAATTAAATTCCTTGTGTTTTTTGTTTTTTTTACCTCATTCGATTAAATTAGGTGTGTTGCTAATGGAATTATATAAATCCACACAATGACTGGAAGCATCAAGCAAAAATCTTGACACAAACCTGTGTTCTCCTTACCAGGACATTTTTTTTTTTTAGAAAAAAATAATTATTATGTTTTACTACTTGTTTGTTTATTCTAATGTTCACTTGTTTTTTTGCTGACAGAATAAAAGCCCTACAGTTGATGTAAATGGCTTCAAACAAGCGGTGCCTAAGACTTTTACACAGTACTGTATGACTCCCAGCCAATGCAGAGGAACTACTTTGGGCTCAACAGATCGGTGCCGGTTTAGTGCATTCATTTTTAAGCGCTTCAATTTTGTTATCTCATAAAGATTAGAGTCTTTATCACATGTACGACAATAATGTCATGAATCTCAACAGTTCTATCTCTACAGTTTTCCATGGATGTAAAAATCCTGACTCAGATTAACTGGGAACAACAGTCCTACTATCAAGAGGTGGCAAGGCAGAGCTTCAGAAAGCCAAGTAGTCATAATTGGCCCCAGTAATGAATGAGAACTCCTGAAAATGAGGAGAATCAGTCCCAGTTTCCAAATAATTAGAAGGGAAGTTCTTCAAAGCTAATAAATGTGTAGAACTTATCCAATTACAACTATTTAGAAAGTTAAACAGAGCTACAAAATGAGAAGAAAGTACCTCATGTTCCAAACTATTTGTAACATGTTCTGCAGAGATACAAAATGAAGAGAACCCATTCCAGTTTCTAAACAATTTGGGAAAAAGTTTTCTAGAGTCTGTCCTAATTCCATAAAAATTTGAAAAGAAATTCTCGAGAGCTACAAAAAAAGAAGAACCTATCCCAATCTCAACAAATCAGAAAGTTATTCAGAGTAAGAAACTTTTGAAGAACCTTTCCCAGTTTCACCCAATTAGATAGATAGTTCTCCAGTGGTACAAATGAGGAGAACCTATCCCAATTTCCAGACAACTACTGAGAACGTTCTTCTGACCTAAAAACTGAGACGAACCTGTTCCAACCAATTAGAAAGAAAGTTCTCCAGACCTACAAAATTTTGAGAACCTATCCCAGTTTACAATCAGTTAAGGAGAAAGTTCTGCAGAACTACAAAATGGAGAGCTTTCCAGAATTGCAATCAGTTGGTCAGGAAGTTCTCCAGAGATATAAACGGAGAACATATCCCAATTTCCAAATAATTAAATAGAATTCTCTAGAGCTACACAATTTGGAGAACATATCCAAATTTCCAATTAGTTTGTTAGAAAGTTCTCTTTCAATTTCCAATCAATTAGAGAGAAATTTCTCTAGAGCTACAAAATAAGAAGAACCTGACCCATTTTTCAAACAATACGTGAGTAACATGTCCAGAACTACAAATAAGGAGAACCTATTCAATTTCAAGTGATTTTAAAGTTTTCTAGAGCTGCAAAATGAGAAGTACCCCACTTACCAAACAATTAGAAACTATAACCCATCTCAGTTCTAACTAATTTGAAAGAAAGTTCTTCAGGAGCTACAAAATTAGTAGAATCTATCCAAATTTGCAATAAATTAGAGAGAATCTTCTCCAGAGCTAAAAATGAAGAAGAACCTATCCCAATCTCCAGATAATTAAAGCGAAAGTTATCAAGAGCTGCAAAATAAGGAGAACCTTTTCATTCCTAACTAAATTGGGAGTTGAATTTAGAGTCAAGTTTTAATTCCTTACGTTCCAAATCAAGTCAAATCTCAAGTATCTGTGAGTTCAGGTCAAGTTTTGAGTCTACTGGATGTATTAATTTTTCTGTTATATTCGTTTTTCTCCCAAACTCCCCAAAAGAATCTGTAAGGTTATTATCGGGGTCATTATTTTATGTACGTCCCTTTAAAATTGCAATCATTGTTAAGCTTTGAGTGTCTAAGGTGCAGGTCTGAGTCAAGTCTTGAATATTGATGGTGCAAGTCCAATCAATAGTCTTGACTGTCTCTTATCAAGTTTCTACTCCCTACAGAGTGAGCAGAGTGTTGAGCTTCTTTGGTGCAATTTAGAGTGTCAGAAATGAGAATCTTCATGGTGGAAGTCTGAGTCCGGTCTCAAATTTCTGATGTGTGATGAAAGCCTCCAGACTCTACTATGTAAGTCCAAGTCAACCTCCGAACCAAGTCTTGAATCTCTGAGGTGTCGAAGTGAGTCTCAAGTGTCTGCACTGTGAATCTGAGTCAAGGCTCGAGTCTCTGAGGTGCAATTCTGAGTCTGAGGTCTCTGAAGCATGAATCCGAGTCAAGTCTTGAGTCTCTGAGGTGTGAAGGTTACAATATATTCCCTCCATCCCCGAGTCTCAAAAAGGCTATAAAGTACCTATTGGTGACATTAATTATGTTAATTGTATATAATCATTGATATAATTACAAATAACATTTAAAAATGTATCTGGTCTTGCAAGTCACAGTATACATTCAGTGTATTTCGTCGCCAGTGCGGTGGGAAAGGCTGGCTGCGATGCGCAAGCTGTGTGTGTGTGTGTATGTGTGTGTGCCGTGCTGTTCTCTGTTCTGCTGCTCAGTGTGTGTGTATGTGTGTGTGTGTGTGTGTGTGCGTCTGTGCACAGCAGAGCTCAGTTGAGTGTGGAGATAAGAAGCAACGTGGCACGTCTCGGGGCCCTGGGAGCGCTGTGTGTGTGTGTGTGTGTGTGTGTGTGTGTGTGTGTGTATGTGTGTGTGTCTCAAGAGGATTAGCGAAGCCGGGGGCTGCATCAGGGAGGGGGAACAAAACGCCTTAGGGGCTGAGAAGCCCACAGGAGTATACACACACACACACACACACACACACACGCACGCACACACACACTCTCACACAGAGAGAGGCGGTACAGCGCTGCTGCTCCCTTCCCACTCGCTATCTCTCTCTTTTCCTCTCCCTCCCTGTTATCCCTCACTTTTCCTTTCCTTTCTCTTTGGCCATTTTATGCTTCTTACAAGGTCAGAGTTCGACTTACGGTGTTCTGTGTCGATTCTCGGGTCACAGAGACACAAAATCATGTTGAGTCTTGAGTTTCTGAGGTGTGTCTGAGTCAAGTCTCGAGTCTCTGAAGTGCAAGACTCAAGTCTCTGAGGTGTGAATCTCACTGTTGCAAAACCAAGTCATGTATTGAGCCTCAGAAGTGCAAGTCTCAGTAGAATCTTAAGATTTGTAAGTATGAGTCAAGTCTTGAGTCTCTACTGTGCAAGTGAGTCAATTATCAATCAGGTGCGAGACTGAGTCAGGCCTTAAGACTCTGTGGGGCGAGTCAGACTGTAGTCTCCAGTCTCAATGATGTACGTCCACATCAAGTCTTGACCCACTGAAGTGCAAGTCCATGTCAAGTCTGGAGTCTCGACTGTGCAATTGAGAGTTAAGTCTCAAGCCTCTAAGGTGTGACTCGGAGTCAAGTCTTGAGTCACTGAAGTGCAAGTCAGAGTTGAGTCTTGAGTCTCAGAGAAGTAAGTCTAAGTCAAGTCTTGAGTATCTCCTGTGCAAGTGAATCTCTATAGTGTAAGACTGAGTCAGGTCTTCAGGTAACAAATATGACTCAAATCTTCAATCTCTGAGTCAAATCTAAAGCCTCCAGTGTCTGAGGTGCAAGCTCGAGATGAGTTTCGAGTCTCTGACGTGTCAGCCTATGTCAAGTCTTGAGTATGTACTTTGCAAGCCCAAGTCAAGTCTTGAGTCTCTGAGGTATAAATTTGAATCAAGTCTTGAGCCTCTATGGTGCAAGACTGAGTCAGGTTTTGAGTCTTCAAAGTACAAGTCTGAATCAAGTCTCGAATATCTGAGCCAAATGTCAAGCCTCCAGTGTCTTGAGTCTCTGAGGTGTAAGTCTGGATCAAGTCTCACATTTTGGCACAAGATTGGGACAGATTTTGAGTCTTAATGTTGAAAGTCTGAGTCAAATCTCAATGCCTAATATGTGAGCCTTTTATATTTACAGTGTAAATCTCTGAGGGGTGAGTCTAATTCAAATGTTGAGCCCATCACAGGGAATACAGACAGACGCTTTCACACACACTAACACACACTCAAACCTATGGGCAACTGAGCACTTCATATTTGCTTGAAGTGCTTGTGTTTGGACTGTGGGAGGAAACCGGAGAACCTGGCAGAAACCCATACAGCCACACAGAAAGGACCCCCAGCAGCCCCAGCTGAGAGTTAGTTGGCCTGTACTCCATTGACTTAAAAAGGTATGGCTCCTATACACCTGTCTACCTACTAGGTGGTAGTAGCCTAGTGGCTAAAACACTGGCCTGTGTACACATAGACCACAAAGTCGCTGGTTTGAACCCCTCTTTCTACCATTGTGTCCTTGAGCAAAACACTTAACCTTCAGTTGCTCTAGGGGGGACTGTCCCTGTAAGTCACTCTGGATAAGAGTGTCAGCCAAATGCCCCCTTTACCCAAAGCCCTAGCCAATTGATTGGTGCAAAGAGCATCATGATTTCAAGATTAAAGACTCTGTATTTTTCACAAACACAGCTATAGAAATACAACGTACAGTGAAATGTAACCCTGAGGGGTGTGTATAAGTAAAGTAAAGTGGCCCCTTAAAGTCATGCATGAACACACCACAGCACAGCACACAGTGTGAACAATGTGAAAATCTTCCTCTGCATTTATCCCATTCACCAAGTGAAGCAGTGGGCAGTCACCAATGGGGCGTCCAGGGAGCAGAGTTTATTTTAACCAAATACCACCACTATGCTTTTATAATGCTTTTGTTGGAGTTGCTATCTGATTATCGCATGAGGCTAACATTCACCTTCCCAGACCAGTTAAAAATAATAGTAAATAATTATTCTTAAATATGTACTTAAAATTAATTCCCTCCAATTTTCTTCCCAGTTTATTCATGTTCATTTCCATCTAATTGCTTAAAAAGTCCAATCACATGATACCACCAACCATGGAAGGGCGA
>JBBJLS010000041.1:14804990-14814990 GCA_037577275.1 Bryconaethiops microstoma | reverse complement strand
GGAATCAAGTCAGACGGTCTTTGTTCTGCGTGAATGATTCACACGCAGGTCACTGTGTGGATTGGACTGAAAATGAGAGACTGGAAGTCCTTCAGGGAGCCTGGAGAACTGTTCCTCAAGGCTACATAAAAAGTCTGGATCTTTGGAAGCAAAATATGAAGAAAAGAAATGACGGGTGGCCCAAAACTAGTGTATGTGTGTATTCAGGCTCATGATTCCCCAGACCTAAACTGAGGAAACAATTGGATAAAAAAAACAAAATCTCCTGGGATTTACGCCCCCTCTTTCCTCTCCAGATGCTGGAACAAAAGGAACTTGCAGTTTAAAGAAGCACAAGTCATGTGGACATCATTCCAGACCGACCAGTGAACGTGACACATTATGCCCCATGCGCCTTGCTGTGTGTGTGTGTGTGTGTGTGTGTGTGTGTGTGTAGTGCTTGTCTTGGTGGTGGAGCCTCTACGAGTGCTGATAGGAGTGAGAAGGGGGGGGTGAATCGATTAGTTCCGCTGGCTTGGCTCCGGAGTTGGAGGACAAGGTTGCCGTGACCTGCAGCTAATGGAGCGTCACTGTGCTCCTCAACCTGCTCTCCTCCATCACTCCTCCTCTCTTCTCCTTTACACTCCCTTTCCTTCCACTCTGTCAGCGATATTGAATGATTGAGTGGCTCATATCAAGTGTGTATTAAACTGACAAACACGAGATACACTACACTCGTCAGCCATAACATTAAAACCAGCTGCCTAAGATCACAATGGCCCGCCTCCTGCTGCCAGAACAGCTCTGATCCATTGAGGCCTGGACTCCACAAGACCTTTGAAGGTCTGAGGTTCTGCACCAGCCGCAGATCCCTTAAGTCCTGTGAGTTGTGAGGTGGGGCCTCCATGGATCGAACTAGTTTGTCCAACGCGTCCCACAGATGCTCAGTCGGATTGAGATCTGGGGAATCTAGAGGTCGAGTCGACACCTTGAACTCTTTGTGATGTTCCTCAAAACTGTTCCTGTGTCCTGGTTCACCTTCGCGTGTCTCAGAGCATTGAAAACTGAAATTTTCCTTCATCCCGAACAGATGATAGTGCTTATACTCCGTCGTTAATTCGTACCTCCATTATTTTTCTTTGCATGGACAGTAAAAAAAAAAAAAAGACCTCTATCCAAGTCCTGCTTTTGGCTCTGCCACTGAGAAGCACGAGTACGGCTCCGGTATGGGTCGCTTCATTCATAATGAAAAAACATGTAGTGGACGTGAGTTGCTCCTTGTAACTACAGTGGACGAAAATGAGTTTTCGGGTCTCAGGAGGACATACTGCACAGATGACACAGTGAAACTAAACAAATGTTCCTTTAGGACCACAGAACTGCACCAGACTGCACACGTGCAAACAGGACAGGACTGCAAGAAAGAGTGTAAAAAAATGCAAGAGCAACATTACAATAATTTAGAGGAAAACATACAGTACAGTGGACAGGAGCAGTAACAGCGCAAGTGTGAGTGAATATTATGACGTACTGTATTTTAACAGTGGAGTCATTAAATATACTGTGTATAATATATACATGGTTTTCACAGTAGCAGTTTGTTCTTTGTTTATGGCAGGACAGTTGTGTGTGATGTACAGTTTGTTATTCAGTTCTGATTTAGATGTGGAGGAAACAAAGGAACGAAGATGTATATTCTTTTTTCTGCTGTAACTGATGGAGAGAAGTGAGGTCTGCCTGCAGGATGGAGGAAAATTACACAATTTTCCTAAATCACACAATGACGTTTTTTAAAGTGCGGCCAACACTAAAGACTTTACACCAACTCCCTCTTCACCTCTCCGCACTGCTCCTCTGCCTCACACAGGAACAGAAGAGAGAAAGAGTTTAGAAATTGTTTTGATTACTCTTTCTTTCTGTTTCTTATTTTTCTTTCTTTCTTTCTTACTTTCTTCCTTTCTTCCTTTCTGTTTATTTCTATTTCTTTCGTCTTACTTTCTGTTTCTTTCTTTCATTATTTCTTTGTTTCATTATTTATTCTGTTTCTGTTTTTCTTCTTTATATTAGTTCTTTCTTTGTTTCTTTTTTCTTACTTTGTCTCTTTGTTTCTTCTTTATCATGTCTTTCCTTCCTACTTTCTGTTTATTTCTTTCTTACTTTGTTCGTATGTTTCCTTCTATCTTTTCGTTCTTTCTTTCTTTCTTTCTTCCCTCCCTTCCTCTCTCCTGCACTTGGACCAATCAGGGCCATCTTTGTGGATATTTCCGCCTCCTACATTATTGCTAGACTAATATTGTATTAAGTCTTAACACATGCTATACTGAGCGGCTCTGAATATTATATCACTCCGCAACTAAACCCGCTTCATTTGGGGCAAACAGATGTCTTGGCTGGTTTATTATCATTCAAAAGTAATTGCCTGTTCAAAAGAGGCAGACTGTGTGTGTGTGTGTGTGTGTGTGTGTGTGTGTGTGTGTGTGTGTGTGTGTGTGTGTGTGTACAATATTTAACACAGTGTGTCAGGTTTATGGAATAGGGCATGTGTGTGTTTATGGTAGTTATAAATAAATAGATACATTAGTGTGTGTGTGTGTGTTTGTGTGTGTGTGTGAGCTGCATAAATCTAGTGCTGGAATAGAATTACTATAGTATGTTATAAAGTCTCTCTCTCTCTCTCTCTCTCTCTCTCTCTGTTTCTCTTTCTCCCTCTATTTCTCTCTCCCTCACTCTCACTCACTCACTCCCTCACTTATTCACTTATTCACCCAGTCACTCACACCTTCACTTACTCACCCACTCCCTCAGTTTCTCACTCACTCACTCCTATACTCACTCCTTCTCTCACTCACTCACTCACTCACTCACTCACTCACTCACTCCTTCTCTCACTCACTCACTCACTCACTCCTTCGCTCACTCACTCACTCCTTCGCTCACTCAATCACTCACTCCTTCGCTCACTCACTCACTCCTATACTTACTCCTTCTCTCACTCACTCACTCAGTCAGTCACTCATTCCTTCTCTCACTCACTCACTCCTATACTCACTCCTTCACTCACTCACTCACTCCTATACTCACTCCTTCTCTCACTCACTCACTCATTCCGTCACTCATTCCCTCCCTCACTAACTCACTCACTCCCTCCCTCACTCACTCACTCCTATACTCACTCCTTCACTCACTCACTCACTCCTATACTCACTTCTTCTCTCACTCACTCACTCAGTCAGTCACTCATTCCTTCTCTCACTCACTCACTCACTCTTTCTCTCACTCACTCACTCCTATACTCACTCCTTCACTCACTCACTCACTCCTATACTCACTCCTTCGCTCACTCAGTCACTCCTATACTCACTCCTTCGCTCACTCACTCAGTCACTCCTTCACTCACTCACTCACTCCTATACTCACACCTTCGCTCGCTCACTCACTCACTCACTCACTCACTCACTCCTTCGCTCACTCACTCACTCCTATACTTACTCCTTCTTTCACTCACTCACTCACTCACTCACTCCTTCTCTCACTCACTCACTCAGTCACTCACTCCTATTCTCACTCCTTCGCTCACTCAGTCACTCCTATACTCACTCCTTCTTTCACTCACTCAGTGTTTCACCTGTGGTAAGTAGCTGATTGGCGGCTTGGCTGCGGTCCAGCTGCCCTGAGTGTCCAGACGCAGCTGGAGTTTGGCTCAGAGGAGCTGCTTAAATATTCAGCGGATCAGGGCTGACATGAAAACTCTTCTGACACAGCAGATGAAAGAACACTGCCCCGTTTAATTGCGGCATTGTGAAGATGGGGATTATTTAATTTGTGCTGTGTGCGTGTGTGTGTGTGGGAGTCTTTGTGTCTTACAACAGTTTGATCGTTTCCAGGGAACAGACGCCTGAGAACATCAGATATTAATGCATGCTGTTAGTTTCAGAGGAGAATCGAGTTATGTTTTCTTTTAAAACTTTAAATATTTAGGAAAGTGATTAATATTTAACATTTCTGTGAGCGTAACCCAGTGCTCTCTGCAGTGATCAGTGTTAATGATGATTTCTGTGTGAATCTTTCTTTGGGTTTGGAGTTTAGGGTCAGTTGCACTGGTTACTGATTAAATCATGTATTTGATATAAAATAGGCTCTCAATGGCCTATAATCCAGAATCTGTTAGGAAGCTCCTCCATTCCAACAGCCCTCCTCATTCCCTCAGTTCCTCCAACACCTGTATACATACAGCTCCTCATTATTAATATAAATAATAAAAATGTTGTTCTTATTGTTGATGCAGATGTTGTTGTTAATGCAGATGATGCTGTTTGTGTTGTTGGTGGTGCAGGCGTTGTTGCTGATGCAGATGTTGTTGGTGGTGCAGGCATTGTTATTGATGCAGATAGTGGGGGTGCAGGTTCTGTTGTTGTTGATTCAGATGATGTTGGTGGTAGTGGTGCAGGCGTTGTTCTTATTGTTGATGCAGATATTGTTGGTGCAGATGATGTTGGTGGTGCAGGTGTTGTTCTTATTGTGGATGCAGATGTTGCTGTTGGTGCAGATTATGTTGTTGGTGCAGGCATTGTTGTTGATGCAGATGTTGTTGATGCAGATATTGTTGTTGACACAGATGTTGATGCAGATTATGTTGGCGCAGATGTTGGTGGTGCAGGCATTGTTTTTGATGCAGATGTTGTTGATGCAGATGTTGATGCAGATGTTGTTGACACAGATATTGTTGATGCAGATGTTGTTGGTGCAGATGATGTTGGTGGTGCAGGCGTTGTTGTTGATGCAGATGTTGTTGTTGATACAGATGATGGTGGTGGTGCAGGTTTTGTTGTTGTTGATGCAGATGTTGTTGAAGCAGATTAGGTTGGTGGTGCAGGTTTTGTCATTGATGCAGATGTTGTTGATGCAGATGTTGTTATTGGTTGTGGTGCCTGCACTGTTGTTGTGGATTTTTTGTGGTGATGCAGGCATTGTTTTTGATGCAGATGATGTTGATGCCGGTGTTGTTGTTGATGCAGATGATGTTGTTGATGCAGGTGTTGTAGTTGATGCAGATGTTGTTGTTGATGCAGATGTTGATGCAGATGTTTTTTGTGGTGGTGCAGGTGTTGTTGTTATGGTTTCAGATGTTGTTGATGCAGATGTTTTTTGTGGTGGTGCAGGTGTTGTTGTAGATGTAGATGTCGTTGGTGGTGCAGACGATGTTGCTGATACAGATGTTGTTGTTGATACAGATGTTGGTGGTGGTGATGCAGGCATTGTTGTTGCTGTTGTTATTGATCCAGATGTTGTTCTTGTTGATGCATATATTATTGTTATTGATGCATATATTTTTAGAATAATTATAATATTGTTGTACTTTTTTGACTTTTTTACTACTTTTTTGTAACAAGAATTTTTGATTAACTTTAGGATTCTAAAAAGGACGACATACCTGATTGTGATATTTTATTATTTATTTATTATTGTTGTTTTTATTTATTTGTTCTTTTAAAGGATGTTTTCACTCCTTTAGTAAAGGAGTACTCAGTACTCAGTCTTGTAGCATGTGGTCAAACACCACAGACTGTGTTTCCTCTTCTTAAAATGTGTTTCCTCTTCTAAATAACAACGGAAAATCTATTGTCTCTAAAAGGGGATTCCACCAGTTTTTCAAAGTTTCTGAGGTTGAGATGTAAACAGAGTTTGAGTTTGGTGTGAAATGCTTTGCTGTAGAGAAACCCACTTAATCAGAACTGTTTACAGTGGTGATGAATGGTCCCAGACGTCTAAATTGCTTAACTAGACGTTATTCTACAATAAATTTTACTTAAGACACATTTTTTTAAAAATTACAGGGCAAATCTTACAAACCCCAGAAAACCACTATCATCATGAGCATCCATATAAAGTCTCAGAGACATGTGGAGCTTCGCTGGGAGTTAATAAAATGGCTGTATTTGTGTTGGAGACGTCTGGTTCCATTCACCAACACTGTAGAGAAATCTGAGTCGGTTCCTCCACACCAGACCCACTCTGAATTTTTTTGTTTACATGTGTGGAATTCCCCTTTTACCCATTTGTAACAGCAGCCAGTGGAGCTGCCCATTGGGTTCTATAATAAGTTAATGGGTTTTCTGTCTAAACGATGGCCTGTGGTGTTTGACCATGTGCTTCAATATAGTTTTAGTGAAAACGGCTGTGTTCAGCTTATTCCTTTAATAGAGTTGGTGCTCTGGTGGGACACTGGAATCTGCTAGAAACATTCAGGGTGCACTTTATTCTGTCAGCCATCCTGGTCCACAGCTTTAGCTCATCGTCAAAGAAGACATATTTTATTTTCCCCCCACACTTTCAGGTCTTTTTTTTCTATAGCAAATGCAAATCGGTGACATTTCCTCTATCTCTGGATGGGAGGTGATGCAGAAAGCCCCGCTCTTTGGAAAAACCTCAGACGGCTGTGATGTCTGTTTTCTCTGCCCTTGAAGGTTTCTGACCTTTTCGGATATTTCGTTTAATTTCCTTTTTTTTTTGTTGCTTTGCTTGCTGGAGGACGGCAGAGGAATAGAGTGCTTGTATGGAATTTTTTGCAAACTCTCATTTTCTTTCTTTTTCTTTTTTTTCCCTCTTTCTCTCGGGACTGTGGTTGCGGGTGCCACGCCACCACACATGGATTGTTTTTGGGGGGTTTTTGGTACTATTTTGGGCCCTAAAAGAGTCCAGTTTCTCTTCTGTTTTGGTTGTCCTCTGGCAAAACAGCCCAGTGTGCAGTCTGGTTTAATCCACTGCAGTCCAGAACACTCATGGGTGGTGTTTGATGCTCTTTGATGGTTCTGCAGGTTCCCTGCTCTGGTAGGGCGACCTTCTTTGGTCACCCTTTGTGTGGAAGGTCTGAGGAAGCTCACTTCATCTTCAGGGGCATCTGAGTTACATTTATGAATATTTATATTTATCTTCCAAATATTTTGACAATTCATTGAGCAATCGAGAGGCCAAATGATATGAAAATAAATGTTTTGAGCAATAAGAAGCCATGCAAAGTTTTTCAGAGTATTTTACCGGATGAAGACAAACTAAGAATCCTTTAAAATGACATTAAAAAAGCATTTGTCTAAATACTCAAAATGACAAAAATGCATATAAAGTGTCTTTTAATTACAATTCTTTCTTTTTCTAATTCATAATTCATTAATATATGTGTCTTTTTAACTCATATGTTCACTCTTTTTGATTCAGGATTTAGTAATAGATGTGTCTTTTGACTTGTGTTCACTCTTTTGATTTATGATTCATTAATATGTGTGTCATTTTGATTCTTTCTTTGCAGTGTGACTTGTAATTAAGTTCTACTTAAGCAGACCTTAAACGCGCTTTAGTGCAGCACTTTAAAGTTCTGCCGCAGTGGTCTGAGTGTTGTGTGATGTGCAGTTCTGTGTCGGGGACAAAAAAACACCCCCAATACACTTTGACTGCTGAGTGGTGTCTGGGGACATGAAATGCTATGCTGTGTTTGTGTGTGTGTGTGCGTGTGTGTCTGTAATGAATCTAGTCAAAATGTAACAGTAAACACAGCTAGAAGGCCTTGCCATTAAATAATTCTGGTTTTCCCCGTTTAAAAATAGTTCTTATCAACACAGGAACATTCTTTCTGCCTTCATGACTCTCGTCCAGAGCTTTAACTTCAAACCCAGTGCAGGGGAAGTCAAAACACTGTCGTTTAGTTTGGCTCCATTTTTTTGGCTCCCTCCTCCATTCCTATGGCGTTTTGCTGCAGTCACTGCTCTCTGCGTCCCAGTGCTCGTGTCTTTCCTCACTCAATAGGGCCATCCAGGCCTTTTGAGCGTGTCCCGGACTCTCTGGGTTTTTCTTTTATGCACGTTAGGCCCCATAGTCGATCGCAGTGCCACCTCGCCTTTCACAAAAGGACAAGGCCTGACATCTCGGAGTTACATAAGTGGAGCTGCACGCTGAGTAATGCGCTCGGAAGGGTCTAAAACTCTCAGAGGGGCCATTTAGTTACAGCTGTGAAGGAATAACTAATGTTGAGTGTGTAAAAACTTCCCGTCAGATTATTTGATAAAGTTAGTTGGGATGGGTAAAAGTTGGTTTGTCATTTAAAAAAAAGATAAAAAATGACAATCTGTCAAAATCTGTCATTTTGACAGATTGCAATAAACTACAGGAAGCATAGGGGGCAATATGGCTTCTATTTCACTAGAGAAATCAGAACTTGAAATTAAAGTGATTAATAATTATTATGATTATGTTTTATGGCAGGGCCTGTGTGACGGGGAGGAGTTATAGAGTCTGATGAGTGGGTGTGTGACTGGGGAGGAGTTGTAGAGTCTGATGGGTGGGTGTGTGACAGGGGAGGAGTTATAGAGTCTGATGGGTGCGTGAGTGACAGGGAGGAGTTATAGAGTCTGATGGGTGGGTGTGTGATGGGGAGGAGTTATAGAGTCTGATGGGTGGGTGGGTGACAGGGGAGGAGTTACAGGGTCTGATGTGTGTGTGATGGAGGAGTTATACAATCTGATGACAGTGTAGAGGAAGGATTTTTGTGGTGTTCAGTGAAGTTGAGTGTTCATGGATGTAAGAAGCCTCATGTTATGGCCCAGAAAAGCATGAGGGGCCAGAGGAGTGAAAGAAAGGGGTCATGACTGCCCCCTGGGCCTTCATTGTCTTCTGTACAGGCCTGGAGTTGGACCCTGCTGTGCAGACCCCTTCACTGTTTGTTCTTTCTGAATGTGTCTGTGTGTGTGTGTGTATGTAGGGTTAGAAATTGCCATGTCTCCATGGAGGCCCTGATGACTCCAGTGCGAGATGCCTTCACTAGGAGAGGCGGGTTTTCACATACAGCAGGCCTCTTCGCACACACGCCTCGAGATTCGAGGTCCAAGATTCTTAATTTGTCACATACAGTTACACAAGTACATGAAGTGAAATGAGCCCTGAAACGTTCATTATGAAATATCATTACAATAAATTAGAAAGGCTAGACCTAAGTAATAAAAATATATACAGTAAGGTTCCAAGAGCACCAGCGTATAGTGAAAAACCACGAATATGTGATGTGGTAAAAAAAAAAAAAAAAAAAAAGAGCCTATTTTTATAGTGTAAACCCTAAATATGCTCCCAAAACACATTTTAATTTAAAATTTTTCATTTTAAAGAAAATATAAAGGTAAACCCGTCTCCGTACTGTACAGTTTACACTGAACTCCCGCAGTGCTAGAATGTAAATACCGATGTTACCCCTGTATAACCTGTACTGTAATTCATGCACGCACGTTTCCTTTGGTATAAGCAGGTAAATACAGTGGCTTAAAGAAGAACAAAACGAAAAACACAAGAACGCTCAGGGAAACATTCAGATACTTTCAAACCACCCTCCTCTGAGTACAGTGGTATTTCACCATCCCAAGACACGATTTCTTTGTGTTCTAGTTATATTTTACATGGAAAAAGTTTTCTTAATAATTTAGCACTAAAATGCATGAAAAACTATAAATTGCAATGAAAAAGCTGTGACATCCGGGCCTTGTCTGCCACGCCCCCTTTTCCTCATGCTGGTTGTTTATGTTTGTAGCGCTGAGCAGCGGAGGCTCATTCTGGTCAGGTTTTTGATTGCCTTGCTAACCGCCATGCCTAAACATAAACAAGAAGCACGAGGACAAAGGGCGTGGCGGACGAGGCCCGGACGTCACAAAAGCAAAAAATAAAATGCGGAGGATCTCTGCAGTTTCCGCGGACAGTTATTAGTTCGGTTCTCAGAAAAAATCAGTGAGAAGCCACGACTGTTGAACCACGTATAAGCGGGGTTCACTGTATATTCAAATAAAGATCTGATGTAAGCAAATGTAATTGAATAGAGTATGCACTGTAAAGTACAGTGGGGCAAAAAAGTATTTAGTCAGCCATCAATTGTGCAAGTTCTCCCACTTCAAAAGATGAGAGATGCTGTAATGTTCATCATAGGTGTACCTCAACTATGACAGACAAAATGAGAAAAAAAAATCCAGAAAATCACATTGTCTGATTTTTA
>JBBJLS010000041.1:14790570-14803070 GCA_037577275.1 Bryconaethiops microstoma | reverse complement strand
CCAGAGCGACATACATCAGTGCTTAAAGTAGTCCACATTTGTTCTTCCTACTTGCAAAGCTAGACTCAAACCAGCATTTGCTTATAACAAAATTACTCATAACTAAGTACGCTAGCAGACCCTGCCAAAAGAAAAGAAAAGCTCAGAGGTTAGTACAAAGTAAGCAAAAAACATAGACAAGAGTGAAGGGTTTTTTTTATAAATAGGAAAAATTTGCAAGCAAGAAGTGTCAGGACTAGTTAGCACCCCTCGGTGCTCCTTAAAGAGATTTCAGACAACTCTTGAAGACAGCGACAGACTCAGCAGATCTGATCGCCAGAGGGAGTTTGTTCCACCACTGTGGGTCCAGGACTGAAAAGAGTCTTGATGCATGTCTTTCTCTTCTCTTGAGCAGCGGAGTTTCAAGACGAGCAGTGCTTGATGCTCTGAGAGGACTGGTAAGGAGATGCAATACCATTCTTGGCCTTGAAGGCAAGAGTTAAGGCTTTGAACTTAATCCAAGCAGCCACAGGGAGCCAATGCAGGTTCCGCAGTAGAGGCGTGGTGTGTGAAAATTTTGGCACATCGAAGGCTAGTCTCGCAGCTGCTTTCTGAATTCAGTGCGTTCAGCTGAAGTAGTTTTGTCGCCTTCAGAGGGATTCCAGCCAGCAGAGATTTGTAGTAGTCCAGTTTAGAGATGACCTGAGACTGGACAACTAACTGCGTAGCTTCATTGGTGAAAAAGGGTTGGATTCTTCTGATGTTGTGGAGAAGATATCTGCAAGTCCTGGAGAGTTGGTCAACGTGTGACGAGAACGAATGATCTTCATCCAGTATGACACCTAAGTTTCTTGCCTTCTTTGAGGGGATGATAACCAAGTTCTCAAGAGAAATGGTGAGGTTGTGGGTCAGTGATGGATTCCCATTGATGAGGATTCAGCTTGAGGTGGTAGGCCACCATCCAAGAGGAGATATCAGCCAGGCAGTCTGAAATGCGGATCAAGACCTGGGTGTCACTGGAGGGAACAGAGAGAATGAGCTGAGTGTCATCAGCATAAAAGTGGTAGGAAAAGCCATGTGAGGCCATTACATCCTCAAGAGAACCAGTGGACAATCTCCATGGGAAAGACTGTGATCCGTGCCATGCCACTTACGGCCATTGAGGTAGGATGCAAACCATTGCCAGGCTGTGCCCGATACCCCAAGGTTGGAGAGAGTAGCCAGAGGTTGACCATGTTGAAGGCTGGAGAAAGATCAAGAAGAATCAGGGCTGCAGACAGGTTGGCTGATCTGGCTGCATGCAGTTCTTCAGAGACAGCTAGTAGTGCAGTTTCAGTGAAGTGTGCAGCCTGGAACCCGGATTGGTAAGGGTCCAGAAGCTTTTTTTGAGATAGAAAGACATTGAGTTGGTTATATACAGCACGTTCCAGGACTTTGGAAAGGAAGAATTGAAAAGATCTGTAGTTGTTGATGTATGAGCAGTCCAGCGTGGGTTTTTTCAGAAGTGGTGTGACCACTGCAGACTTGAAGGCAGAGGGACATGGCCAGTCCTTAATTAGCCATTGATAATGTAAGCGATTAAATTTGAAGATATCATCTGCAGTATGCTCGATGATATGGGGTCGAGCGGCGACATAGTGGGTTTGCAGGATATCAGGAGCTGAGACACATCCTTGAGAGACAGCAGTGAGAAGCCAAGACATTGGGCGGCATGTGTTGGTCTCTGGCTGGCTCGGAGGGAAGGGAAGGACCTTCTAATGTCATCAATCTTCTCACTGAAGAACGTGGCAAAGTCCTCAGGTGAAAGAGCTGGATAAACAGGGAGAGATGGTGGTTTTAGAAGAGATGAAAAGGTGGCAAAGAGATAGCGAGGATTGGATTCTGATTTTATCAAACTTGTGTTTGTAGAAGGGAGATTTTGCAGAGCTTAGATCAGCTGCAAATTTGGATAAGAAATAGAGTCTCCATTCCAAAGCGGTTTCCTCCATTTTCTTTCAGCTGCCCTGTGTTCTCTATGGTTACTTTGCAGGACCTCAAACATCCATGGAGCCAGTGGAGAGACACGCTTTGGTCTGAAATACAAGGGACAGAGTTAATTAATTGAGCTGTGGAGAGATGAGAGAAGATAACTGGTGGCTGATTCAACTGTAAATGGACAGGATACGCTGTCATCTTTACACTCAGAGTTTTGTATAATTTTATACATCTGACAGTCCATCAGTAACTAAATCACACTAAACTCTGGCTGTGTCCCAACAGCTGACGCACCAACTGACACTGCAGGACACTCAAGAGCACAACACACACAACCTTGTGAATCTTGTCAGTTTGCGTGACAATTGAACCACCTGACATGTATCCAAGCAACACCAGCAAATGACATTGCAGAGCTGTTGTTTTCATTGTAAAACATCTTTATGGAGTATTTATCATCCTCTCTTATCCATTCATCACTTCTATGGCACCGTACAAATAGAAACCACTGTTTATGCTGTTGAACAACAAACATAACTATCGAATGAGTTAAAGTCAAATGAGTGACTCCAGCATTAAGGTGAACATTATTTCACTGATGAGGGAATATTTAGCTACTCTGCATATAGGCAAAGCAACCTAAGCTGAATACAAAAACAATTTACAATGCAAAGTAACAGACTGTCGAACTTGGAAAAAAAACTCACACAGCAATGATTAGAATGGTTAAAAACCTCCTCCACTGAAGGGTTAAAGTAATAACGTAACCTAGCTGTGCTGATAGTATGAGCTAACTCTGACGAACTGGTCGAACACGGTCTGTTTGTTTTGTGCCGGTTATCAACAGCAAACAAAGGCCTCCTCTGCGGTACTGGGCTAAAACCAAGCCACAGCAACGCTGCCTTTCTATCAGTCTTTTGCCTACCTGCTCCAGCTCTTATCAATGCACACACACACACACATACACACATACGCATGGTCGGGTACACACATACACACACACGCCATCAAAAAAGCATGCACACACACACTGTCCTGATTGCGGCTTCCCCCCAGAGAGAGAGAGCTGAAGTAAAGAGTGATTGCTGAGGAGGGAGGGACGAATTTACACTCCGCAAACAGCACTCATTATAAACAGGCAGTGTCGGGTGTGTGTGGGAGAGTGTGTGTGGCCAAACCCCGGCCAGTAGAGTAAGCAGTAAAAAAGCCGAGCCCTCAGCCAGTGCCAAAAAGAACAGATTAGCGCACCAGCCAGTCGGGCGTTTGCCGAGAGAGAGAGAGAGAGAGAGAGAGAGAGAGAGAGAGAGAGAGAGGCTGAAGGCCGACATACATCAATCTGACCAGCTAATTAACAAGGGCACGAAATCTGACTAGAAATCCAAAATGTAGCTGGACCACCCCATTGGAAGCCCTCAGTGGAGAACTGTACACTTTAGAAAAGAAATTTTACCTAATTTCCCCTAAATTTCTCCATAATTCTATAAGATGTGCATAAAGTGTCCATGTATCATATGTGAACAGACAACGGCATGAAATTTTACTCTACATTTAACCCATTTTCTGATTGAAGCAGTGGGCAGCCAGGAGCGCAGCACCCGGGGAGCACGATGGTACCTTGCTCAAGGGTATCTCAGTGGTGCCACTAGCAGTCCTGGGATTTGAACATACAACCTTCCGACTGCAGAGTTAACTCCCTAGCCACTAGGCCACCAGCTGCCCCAAGATGTAAACAGAGTGGGTTTGATGTTCTGGAAAAACTATTCAGAGTGGTGGTGAATGAAACCTGCCTCTAAAAAGCTCCCTTACAGAAAGTTATTCCAAGAAATGGTTGAGACCGCATCATCTGATGCCTGAGACATTTTAGTTTTGAGAAGCTTTTGGGCCTAAAACTAAATTCATTAATGGTGAAGTGATACATGAAGGGTGTCGTAAGGCAAAATAGTACCAGAAGAAAAGTGATTTACCACTATTTTACAATCATCAACATCCATATAAACACTCAGAAGACACAATGATTTTCTAAATTTGTTATTTTTTCAAAAGAAATTTAAAATGTGTCATAACCTTTGCACAGACCAAATTTTATGTAATATATTTTTTGTAAAATTTGGCAAATGAACAGTAAGTGGGCATTAAAATGTTCCCTGTGTGGAGGACACACTTTAATACTTAGATAATTAACAAAAACAGTGATTCCATTTATCTAGACTGAAATGACACGTTAAGCAGTGTAATTATGCAAATAGAGAATCAGTTCTGCTTATGCTCCCTCTACTAAACTTGATACATTGGTCCAGCAAGTGTCTCCAGTAAGAGGGCCTATCTAGAAGTTTCTACATGACGAGAGTTTATCTGAAAGTGTCTGCAGTTAGAGAGTCTATCTGGAAGTGTCCCCGGTAAAAAGGTCTATTTGGAAGGGCCTCCAATGAGAGGGTCTATCTGGAATTGTCTCCAATAAGAGGGTCTATCCAAAAGGGTCTCCAGTAAGAGGGTCTGTCTGGAAGTGTCTCCAGTAAGATGGTCCATCTGGAAGGGTCTCCAGTAAGAGGGTCTCTCTAGAAGTGTCTTCAGTAAGAGGGACTATTTAGAAGGGTCTCCAGTAAGAGGGTCTTTCCTAAAGGATCTCCAGTAAGAGGGTCTCTCTGGAAGTGTCTTTGATAAGAGGGTCTGTCTGGAGGTGTCTCCAGTAAGAGGGTCAATCTGGAAGTGTCCAGTAAGAGGGGCTATCTGGAAGGGTCTCCAGTAAGAGGGTCTCTCTTGATGTGTTAACTGTAAAAGTGTCTACTTGGAGGTCTCCAGTAAGTGTCTAACTCAAAATATATCCAGTAAGAGGGTCTATCTGAAAGTAGCTCCAGTAAGAGGGGCTATCAGGAAGGGTCTCCAGCAAGAGGGTCTCTCTGGAAGTGTCTGCAGGAAGAGGGTCAATCTGGAAGTGTCCAGTAAGAGGGACTATTTGGAAGTGTCTCCAGTAAGAGTATCTATCTGGAGGTGTCTCCAGTAAGAGAGTCAATCTGAAATGGTTTCCAGTAAGAGGGTCTTTCCGGAAGTATCACCAGTGAGAGGGTCTCTCTGGAAGTGTCTTTGATAAGGGGGTCTATCTGGAAGTATCACCAATGAGAGGGTCTCTCTGGAAGTGTCTTTGATAAGGGGGTCTATCTGGAAGTGTCTCCAGTAAGAGGGTCTTTCTGGAATTGTCTCCAGTAGGAAGGTAAATCTGGAAGGGTCGCTAGTGAGAGTGTCTAACTGGAAATATATCAAGTAAGAGGATCTATCAGAAAGTGTCTACAGTAAGAGGGTGTATCTGGAATTGTCTGCAGTAAGAGGGTCTATATGGAAGTGTCTCTAGTAAAAGGGTCCATCTGAAAGGGCTTCCAGTAGGAGGGACTGTCTCGAAGGGTCACCAGTTAGAGGGTCTTTCTGGAAGTATCTCCAGTAATAGGGTCTCTCAGGAAGTGTCTTTGATAAGAGGGTCTATCTGGAGGTGTCTCCAGTAAGAAGGTCAATCTGGAAGGGTCTCCAGTAAGAGGGTGTATCTGGAAGTGTCCAGTAAGAGGGACTATTTGGAAGTGTCTCCAGTAAGAGTGTCTATCTGAAAGGGTTTCCAGTAAGAGGGTCTTTCCGGAAGTATCACCAGTGAGAGTGTCTCTCTGGAAGTGTCTTTGATAAGAGGGTCTATTTGGAAGTGTCTCCAGTAAGAAGGTCAATCTGGAAGGGTCTCCAGGAAGAGGGTCAATCTGGAAGTGTCCAGTAAGAGGGACTATTTGGAAGTGCCACCAGTAAGAGTGTCTCTCAGGAAGTGTCTTTGATAAGAAGGTCTATCTGGAGGTGTCTCCAGTAAGAAGGTCAATCTGGAAGGGTCTCAAGTAAGAGGGTGTATCTGGAAGTGTCTACAGTACAAGGGTCTTTCTGGAAGGATTTCCAGTAAGAGATTCTATCTGGAAGTGTCCACAGTACGAGGGTCTATTTGGAAAAGTCCCTGGAAAAAGCATCTATATGGAATTGTCTCCAGTAAGAGGGTCAATCTGCAGGGACCTCCAGTAAGAGGGTTGATCTGGAATTGTCTTCAGTAAGAGGGTCCATCTGAAAGGTCCTCCAGTAAGAGGGTCTCTCTAACAGTGCCTCCAGTAAGAGGGACTATCTGGAAGAGTCTCCAGTAAAAGGGTCTCTCTGGAAGTATCTCCAGTAAGAGGGTCTCTCTGGAAGTGTCTCTGATAAGAGTGTCTGTCTGGAGGTGTCTCCAGTAAGAAGGTCAATCAGGAAGGGTCTCCAGTAAGAATGTCTAACTGGAAATATCTCAAGTAAGAGGGTCTATCTGGAAGTATTTCCAGTAAGAGGAGCTATATGGAAGGGTCTCAGTGTAAGAGATTCCATCTGGTAGGGCTTCCACTAAGAGGGTCTTTCTAAAAGTCCCTCCAGCAAGAGATACCATCTGGAAGGGTTTTCACTAAGAGGGTCTCTCTAAACATTCCTCCAGTAAGACGGTCTCTCTGGAAGTGTCTTTGATAAGAGGGTCTATCTGGAAGTGTCTCCAGTAAGAGTGTCCACCTGGAAGGGCCTCCAGTAAGAGGGTCTCTCTAAAAGTGCCTCCAGTAAGAGGGACTATCTGGAAGGGTCTCCAGTGAAAGGGTTTTTCTGGAAGTATCTCCAGTCAGAGGGTCTCTCTGGAAGTGTCTCTGTTAAGAGTGTCTAACTGGAAATATCTCAAGTAAGAGGGTCTATCTGAAAGTGTTTCCAGTAAGAGGAGCTATATGGAAGGGTCTCCAGTAAGAGGGTCTCTGTGGAAGTGTCTCTGATAAGAGTGTCTATCTGGAGGTGTCTCCAGTAAGAAGGTCAATCAGGAAGGGTCTCCAGTAAGAATTTCTAACTGGAAATATCTCAAGTAAGAGAGTCTATCTGGAAGTGTTTCCAGTAATAGGAGCCACATAGAAGGGCTTCCAGTAAGAGGGTCTCTCTAAAAGTCCCTCCAGCAAGAGGTACTATCTGGAAGTATCTCCAGTAAGAGGGTATCTCTGGAAGTGTCTTTGATAAGAGGGTCCATCTGGAAGGGCCTCCAGCAAGAGGGTATCTCTAAAAGTGTCTCCAGTAAGAGGGACTATCTGGAAGGGTCTCCAGTAAAAGGGTCTATCTGGAGGTGTCTCCAGTAAGAGGGTCAATCTGGAAGTGTCCAGTAAGAGTGTCTGTTTGGAGGTGTTGTCAGAAATAAGGTAAATCTGGAAGGGTCTCCAATAAGAGAGTCTTTCCGGACATGTCTCTAGTAAGAGGGTCGATCTAGAAGTGTCCATTAAGAGGGGATATCTGGAAGTGTCTCCAGTAAGAGTGTCCACCTGGAAGGGTCTCCAGTGAAAGGGTTTTTCTGGAAGTATCTCCAGTAAGAGTGTCTCTCTGGAAGTGTCTCTGATAAGAGTGTCTATCTGGAGGTGTCTCCAGTTAGAAGGTCAATCAGGAAGGGTCTCCAGTATGAATGTCTAACTGGAAATATCTCAAGTAAGAGGGTCTATCTGAAAGTGTTTCCAGTAATAGGAGCCATATGGAAGGGCTTCCAGTAAGAGGGTCTTTCTGGAAATATCTCCAGTAAGAGGGTCTCTCTGGAAGTGTCTTTGATAAGAGGGTCTCTCTGGAGGTGTCTCCAGTAAGAAGGTCAGCCTGGAAGGGCCTCCAGTCAGAGCATCGATCTAGAATTGTTTCCAGTGAGAGGGTCTATCTGAAAGGTTCTCCAGTAAGAGTGTCTAACTGGAAGAATCTCCAGTAAGAATCTTACTGGAGATAAAAAGCCCATCTTACTAACACTTTAGTAAGATGGGCTTTCTGGAAGGCTCTCCAGTAAGAAGGTCCATTTGGGCTTATCTCCAGTAGGAAGATGGCAGAACCAGCCAGTAAGAAGATTGCATCTAAAACCTGCCTTGAACAACTCTGTACCAGTACATGTAAAAATTTGGGAAATGGGTGGCCGGGCCCCTCTCGATACCTGAGCGTGGTCCTCTTTTAGAAGGTGGGAACGAAAGCGTGTGAGGTTTTCATGTGTTATCCCGGAGACCCTGACAACCCAATCTGGGACCCCCTGGACAAAGCATGACATGACCAGCAAACCTGAACTGTTAAATTTTCAGAGGCATTTTAAAGAGGCCAATCATGCGGGCGGGGCCAAATGTATGAGGGGGCGTATCCGATTTGACTGATTGGCGTGGCCTGGGGTCGCAATCCATAAACTGGGAGCTAAAATCCTTAAGGGACGCCACATTTGACCGCCTTGCTTCTCTCACACACACACAAAGACACACACACACAAACACACACACACACACACACACCGCGACGCGGGAAAATAGCCCCCGTGCTTGTGCTTATGTGTGTGCGCGCACCAGCCGTGATGCGGAACAATCAGCAGCTCTGCTCGGCGCTCTCTCTCTCTCTCTCTCTCTCTCTCTCTCTCTCTCTGGGCGGCGCCATGGCAACGGAACAGCTTCAATTAGAGGAGAAGAAAGAGCTTCCCCTCGGCACGGCACCGCGCGAGGCGAGTGTCAACGAGCACAAGAGAGCGCGCGCGCGCGCCGGTGTGTGTGTGTGTGAGTGTGTGCGTGAGTGAGTGTGTGTGTGTGTGTGTCAGAGGGAAATTGCGAGACGGTAGAGAGCAGACAGGGGGGGGAAATGATCGAGGGAGAGAAAGCGCGTGTGCGTGTGTGTGCGCGTGTGTGCGTGTGGAGATTGCGCGCGGTGGGGGGGGGGCGGGATGGGTGTGTGTCCGCTTATGTGTGTGCGCGCGGGAGATAGAGACTGCACGGAAGCGAGCGGAGACGGTACGGAGGGAGGGATGGAGGGATGGATGGAGGGAGGGAGGGAGAGAAAAAAGGAGACGCCAGAGACAGCCCGCCTGCGCGCGCGCGTGTGTTTTTTTCCTCTCTCTCCCGCTTTAGCGCAGCTAATGAAAAATGAAATACAGCCGCGCGCAGCAACCACCGGGGTCCAAGCATCGCACGCACGCAAAGGTCACGTAATTTGGGGGGCAGCGGTCAACCCTTCTTCGTCACATATGAGGGCTTTTTATGAGGTGGAGGGGGTGTTTTGGGGTTTTATTTGCATATTTCGTAAATATGCAGTTTTGTGGTCATTTCTGTTTTGGGGAAATACTCACTAGCTTTCTGTAACCACTTAATCCTCAGTAAGAGGGGCTGTCTGGAAGGGTCTCCAGGAAAAGGGTCTCTCTGGAAGTGTCTCCAGGAAGAGGGTCAGTCTGGAAGTGTCCAGTGAGAGGGACTATTTGGAAGTGTCTCCAATAAGAGTGTCTATCTCCAGGTGTCTCCAGTACAAGCATCGCAAGCACGCACGCAAAGGTCACGTAATGGCGGGGCAGCGGTCAACCCTTCTTCATCACATCTGAGGGGTTTTTATGAGGTGGAGGGGGTGTTTTGGGGTTTTATTTGCATATTTCGTAAATATGCAGTTTTATGATAATTTTTGTTACTCACTTTCTGTAACCACTTAATCCCCAGTAAGAGGGTCTCTCTGGAAGTGTCTCCAGAAAGAGATTTTTGTTTTGGGTCAATACTTTTTGTTTTGGGGAGATACTCACTTTCTATATCCACTTAATCCTCAGTAGGGTAGCAGGTATCCGAAGCCTATACTCAGGTCACTTGGTGTAAGGCAGGGACTCACTCTGGGAAGGAAAGGAAAAGGGGTGGAGGTAAACTCCCTTTGAGTCATGCAAGTTTTCCATTTGTCGATTATAGTTTGATTTGTCAAACAGAGTGGGTAGCAGTGGTTGGTTTTTATAAGTGGGGTTAGGGTACTGATTTTGTTTGTCTCTTTGATGGAAGAGGGGTTCCATAAATTCTGAATGTATGTTAAATCTGCCCATTGGGAACCGACAATGGTTCTATTCACCCCATCCATAACTACCTTTAGACTGGAGCGGTTCACACCAAACCCACCCTGAACAACTCCTTTAACATCTTAGGCAAAATTGGTGGACTTTCCCTTCAGCAGTAAACTACACTGACAGGGTTGTGGCAGGGGCTCCAAATGCCTGAACACAGTACTTGTTTAGAAGATGGCTTGAAAGTATGAGAATTACACCAAATTAGCTCCAGACATAAAATCATCACATCAGACACGGCAGTCAAGAGGGTAAAAGGCAGGGACTTATGCTGCTTATACCGTCTCTGCAGTTGAACCTGATCCTGGAAGGGTCTACAGTGAGGATCTATCTGGAAGTGTTTCCAATAACAGGGCTGCCGAATGTTGTTTTACAGCTAATATTCTCATGGGCTCATGATTTCAAATCAACCCTGAACCAGTTTAATAATGCAAAATTTTGGAAAAATTGGAGGACTTACATTGACAGGAGTGTGGCAGAGGGCCCCCAAATGCTGTACACGACACATCATCAACACATCAGACACGCCAGTCCAAGAGGGCGCACG
Organism: Bryconaethiops microstoma; assembly: GCA_037577275.1. Taxonomy (NCBI): domain Eukaryota; kingdom Metazoa; phylum Chordata; class Actinopteri; order Characiformes; family Alestidae; genus Bryconaethiops; species Bryconaethiops microstoma. The sequence goes on along the minus strand of JBBJLS010000041.1, from coordinate 14,792,700 downwards.
TCTGGATATCAGGAATTCATGCCGCTTATACCCCCTCAGCCAAACTTATCACTTGGACCTGATCCTAGAATTCTCTACAGTAAGAGTGTTGCCAAACAATGTTTTGCAGCTAATATTCTCATGGGGTCAGACAGGATCTCATAGTAAGAACATCCAGGACAACAATAAGAAGTTTTGGGATGAGTGTGGGCAGGAAGGCACACAGAGCAGGAACAGGGTAAAAAATCCTAAAAATATGTGTCTGATGTGAAGATGCCTGGGGACTGAGTTTGTGCTCACAGGGTCAGAATTCTGGAACCATTTTCAGTTCCCAGTCCTTTGTCACTATTAGGTCACAGCATTGTCTAAATGGTGCACTGAGTTCAGGGAACATTGGGTGAACTGGGAATAGCCAACCAAGCACCATAGAACAGAAACAGGGAGGGGACAATAAGAGGGGACTATCGGCAGTATCACCTCATCATGTTCAGAATCGCACAATTGTATTATGTTTAGATTGAAATCAGACCTTACCATGGGGTGTTTGTTTCTTGGGGATGTCAGGTAGTATACCACCAGTAGGGGACAGGGAGGGAACTGTGGGACCATGTCCATTTCCCAGGCCTCTTTCACTATTACGTCACTGCGTAGTCTAAATGAGTTCAGTGCACTTTGGGGGAACTGGGAATGGCCAACTGAGCACCACAAAGTCAACAGAAATATGAGAGGAGTATCTGCTATTTCAACCATATTCTGAATTTTACAATTGTATGATTTTTACATAGTCAGAATTTAGCAAGGGTGATTTGTTCCTCAGGGTGGTCAGGTGGAGTACCACCAAAGGGAGACAAGGAAAGAACTTTTGTATCATGTTCAACCATGGTGTTATGCTGATTGTTCTTGGCAGGTTGTCCCGCCCTGAATATCGTTATCAATATCAATCATGTTCTGAAGAGATTCCTGGATTGTTTCTGATTTGCAGGCACTGCAATGCAATGTGTTGTAACCAGCCAGCAGTTATGTTGCTACCTAGTGGTTAATGGTGGAATTGCTACATGAGGTGAACAGAGAAAACAAACCCGTTCAATACAAAGTGGCAATATCTATTTAGCTAGCTGTTGATTTACCCATTAAATGGGTTGCTTTAGATACCCATCCCCCGTGAAGATTTGGCAGGAGCTGCCGCTTGACTTTAAAGAATTTACATCAGTAGTCCCCAACCATCCTCCTGGAGATCTACCTTCCTGCAATTTTCCCCTCCAGCTCAAATCCAATCTTTAGATGGATCAGGTGTGGTCGATTAGGGCTGGAGCTTCTGCACTATTTCCAGAAATTCAACTACTGATTTATATAGGTTGGAAATTGTACACTGTGTACCACATAGGGATTCCACAGCAGAACCCATCACTTCCTATAAGAAGCACGCAAAAAATATTTTAACAGCTCAAGTAACCTTCATAATGTAAACACCTTTTAACAACTTTGACGGTTCTTTCTAGAGTGTTTATATCATTAGTTTTTTTATTTTTAAAAAAGTTCCTTTGCCAAAACAGTACTCCAAAGAACCAGTTGCTGAAATGTTTGTCAGGAAGCCAAAAATGGTTCTTCTATGGCTTGGTGAAAAAGTCCCATTTGTTAAGAAAACTGTGGATCATTTATGGATTTTCTAGTATTTAATCCCAAGTTTTTAAGACTGTGTAAAAAATCTTGGGCTGGGTTGGGTGATATGAGGATGCTTCAGTTGTCAGTGTCCTGAAGCCGTACCCCTCTCATCTTTTTCACCTGGCAGAATAAACAATGAAGAGGAATAACGAAAGAAGAGCAGACCTAAAAGGGATGACGGGATTTCTCACACCTTCTAATGAGGCCGAAAACAAGGAAGGGAGAGAGACGTTTGGGCAGAGGGAGAGGCGACCCAAAGCTTAGATAATGTAGGCCCAGGTGTACTTGGCGTGCCTGTCTATGTGTATGTAGCAAGGAGTGGCCGGGCGAAAGGCTCGCCTTACGGCTGACCGGGGCGGCGAGGTTAAGCTGCAGTAAATAGGCAGTGAGGTGTGTGTGTGTGTGTGTGTGTGTGTATGTGTGTGTGTGTGTGTGTGTGTGTAAGATAACAATGGTACATTTGCTTTCCTCGCGTACCTTCATGGTACT
>JBBJLS010000041.1:14723837-14734209 GCA_037577275.1 Bryconaethiops microstoma | reverse complement strand
AGAAGCCCTGCAGAAATGGGTGTGTGGCTATGGGTACGCTATTGCTTTCTAACACACACACACACACACACACACACACCCTAGCCATCTCCGGGGCTTGCCTGCAGGTTAGCAGTTGCCTGAAGCATTATGTGCTAGCAAGGCCGTGGCAGGCACAGACACACACGCATTCAGAGCAGCTGAGCTTCCGCTCGACTGGGCAAGCACAGCCACAGACAGCATGTTGTGTTAACTCTTTCCCCCGCTAACCCAGCCACACACCCTTGCGCGCAGGCATACACACACACACACACACACACACACACACACACACACACACACAGAACGTTGTGTTAATTCCCTCTCTCTCACGGCTGCCGCCAGAGCCTGCCTTCTTTTCGACAGACTCGCAGCAGGGAGCGGAAAAAAAAAAACGAGCGGGGGGCGGGGGGTGGTGGTACTGCGAGGGTAACAGCCAGCCGTAATTACCGAGGCACTCAATATGACTGAGCGTGGTGGTCTGACGCAAGAGCTGCCTCAGAACGGAACTACGGCCGTTGGAGCAAGGTTTACTTAAAGGCTTTACCCTTCACAGGCCGACCAAGGCCTCTTTCGCCAAGAGTGACACTGATTGGCCTTTGATTTTCTCACTGACTAAGAATTGAACTGAGGATTTATACCAAAACAAAAATGTGTCAGGCATCCCACGGACTATTCATACCTAAACCTTAACCTGCAGTGCACTGAACCTGACCCTGAATTAGATTTGTCCTTTTGCTTAAAGTGGGTGGTGATTGCGAAACAATCAGAAAGCAGGCTCAAAGTTACACATAAACCAGCTTATCCATCCTTTCCACCATAGCCTTGCTTACCTGCAGAGCACGCTGTTCTCGACTCAGTTTGCTGGAGTCTGCGTAAAGCTCGGTGGTAACACACTTAAAGCGGTCACCCACGTAGCCAGATGAGTTGGCTATCCTTTTGGCCAGGCTAGACCGCTTGTTTTTAGAGCAATTGTTTCCATCTTCTTCGTCCTCGTGAGATTCTGCATTTTCTGGTCTCTCCTTGCCCAGATCCATGTACTGCCGAATGGCATGATGCCGATCGGGCTTAAAATTTGCAGTGTCTGGTCGAACCCTGTCACCAGAGGTCCTGGCACAGCGTAGAGTCTGCTCCTCCAGCAGAGGAGGCAGGGGACTGCGCTCACTGGAACTCTCCTCACCCTGGCTTTGCCCAGGAGACTCAGGGTGCTCCTGCGCCTCAATAGGACTACAGGGTTCTGGCTGCCGCTCAGCCTCAGCTGGCTTGGACTCCACTAGCTGGTTGGAACGCAGGATCTGCATGAGTTCTGGCACCTTCCCTTTGGAATTACCAGTCACGTCCCCTGTTCCACAGCCGCCTGGCTTCGTGGGCTCTCTCTGCTTGGCAGGGCTGGCACTGTACTTGTCCGGCTCAGGACTGCCATCTGTGTCGTCTTGGACCAGGTCGATGCAGATGATCTCTTCTTTGCTCACTGTGTGAGGCTTACTTTGAGGCTTGGAGCCCAGAACTTCTGGCCTTTCTGACTCCCTCTCAGATTTGTAGCGCGTGTCTATGTCTGAGGCACACTGCTGCTTGTAAGAAGTCTCCTCATGTTGCCAAGTCTTCTCCTGAGGTCTAGACCTCAGCTCAAGTCGCTCATTGACTTTGGGGTCAAGAGGCAAGTGGGGAGACATCAAGGGATGAACCATCTCTTGCGAGTCATGGTAGGTTAGATACTCTCCATGAGTGGGCGGTATTCCATAAGGAAGGCCAGGCTTATGAGGCAAACGTGCAGCATAAAGATTGCTGCTGCTCAGTAGGACTGGGTGAGGATAAACAGGACCTTTGCTGGGCAACTGCAAGTGAGAAAGGGGCATACTCTCTGGAACGGAATATGGGAGGTACCTGTTAGCATATAAGCTAGTGGGCAAGTATGCTTCACCCTGGGCCATGTAAAGGTGACTGGGAGGATGTCCATTTTCTATGTGGGGTTGCTGAGGTTTGAAGCCAATTTCAGGAGTATCTGATTTTTTAGGGGGTTTTGTAGGCTTTGAGGTTGAACTGTGGCTGCCTCCTCGAGTAATGGTTGGCATCTTCTCTGGTGGGGTGGGGGCAGACTTGTGCCAGTCACCATTAACTTTAGGAGAAGGGGACGCAGAAGACGGGCGACAGGCTGTAGTCACAACAACAGGAGCAGGGCTAGGGACTACAGTGATGTTGGGTTCACCAATCCTTGGGCAGGAAGAGCTCCTTGGCTGCTGTGTTACATGTTCTAGATTCTTGTTCTTTATAACTGTGGAACCTTTGCTGTGGTTGGATTCAGGGTTGAGTGTTTGGGCTGTGCTTGGCACCACCCAGGAAGAGTGTAAAGTGCTAATAATCTCAGGCCTCTCTGGAGTTTTAGAAGTGCTGACAGTGGAGGATGAGGGGGAAAGAGTCTCTTTCAGAAGCTCTCTGCTTGGGGGAAGTCCATAACGAGAGCTGGGAGAGTAGCCCAGCTTTGCCAAAGCCTCCAGCTTTGGGGGGAATCCATTAGGAGGTCCCTCAAAATCCATGATCTTGCCAGACAGGTCCAAAGGCTTGTCTGCTGGGTCTTTGGTAGTGGGCCCCTGCTGTGCAGGTTTCTCACTGGAGGTTTTAACAGGGGAACTACAACTTTTCCTCTCACTTCCCCCACCCCTGTGCTGCTCTGAGCTCCCTTCTTTAGGCTTCTGAATGGTAGGCCTTATTGGGGAACGATTCTCTTGGGACATGTAGAAAGGGTGGGAGACCACTGGAGTGGATGAGGATGATATTGAGGATGAAGGACTCCGAAATATGGACTTTTGGAAGTCTAAAGTGCTGTCCACAAGTGGCGGGGGAGCACCAGTGGGCTGAGAGGGGCATGGAGCAGGACGAGGTGCTTGCATCACCAGAGAGGGGCTTGAGTCTACTGGGATACTTGTAGTAGAACTGCTGCTTATGTTAGTACTACTATTACTATTACTACTAATAATAATACTACCACTACTGCTGCTACTACTACTAATATTACTACTGGTATTGGTGCTGCTACTGCTAATGTTACTACTGTTGTTGCTGCTCGAGTTCTTGCTGGAAGGAGTTCGGGTGGACTTGCTGCTAATATTTCCAGTGTTTGTGTTTTGCCTCTCACTCTGTGTCTGGTGGTGTGACTGGGTTTGCTGATGTAAGGGCTGCTGCCCGAACGCAGAAGGCTCATGGTGAATCCTCGGCCCAATACTCTGTAAGGTTTTGTCCTGATGATGCACTAGTGGCGACAGTGTAGTAGGAGCTACAGTACCAGTAGGAATCCTTAAAGGAGGTGGAAGAGGCGATGTAATGGGAGCCGGCGGGTAAGGGGGCATGTAGAACAATCGCTCAGCACCAGCAGCACTTCCCCCTGCACCAGCACAAAGTGACTGGTAGGCCAGATGTTGTGGCAGGTATGGTGAGGGCTGTGACATGAATGATGCTTTGTACATATTCAGAGCGGCATACTTGCTGGAGTCTAGGAAAGGATATATTCCAGCCTCATGGTAAGGACTCATCCAAGGGAGACGAAGGTAGCCGCTAGCACTTCCACCATTTAAGCCCAACTCTGAAGGCTTATCCACAGGTCCAACACGCCTATCCAAGCCCAAAGTGTCCGCCCCACTCCCTGGCACAATCAGAGGTTTCTGAATCCCTGGTGGGGGGCTTTTATAAAGTCCAACATAGCCATTTGTGGCTTTTCTGCTGTCCAGTGACACATCAGGTTTATATAGCAATTCTGGGATCCGGTCTCCAATGTAGCCCTTCTCTGTTGGCAGGGTTCGGATTCCTGGCGGATAAACCATTCCCCCGTGAACATGGAGGCTTTCCCGCATCAGGCTGCTCCGATCGATGCCAAGTGCTGTGAGAGGGTTCATTCTGCAGGCTGCACTTGCATCCACCTGGGAGGGAAAAAAAAATAAAGCCCAAGCATTAGAGAGACATTTGACAGCAAAAAAAAAACGAGTGGCCATACTAAAGTTAATTCAAACCTATTCGAAAAGTAAAAGTTCATGTAAGAAATAGGGGAATTTGATGATAAATCAAAGTTTGACAAAATCAGTAAAAATATATTTTAAATATTTCATAACTATTCAAATTCAAATAGTGCAATCAGTATTAAAAGGTCTGTTACATAACTAATTTCACATGAAGTCGTATTGAAATGCGGTGTTCGGAATCATGATTTTCCTTTGCTTCTCACGTTGAGAGCAAAAAGCTGAAGGAAAACGGTGTGGAAGTCACAACATATCGCGTCAGTCAAGGTCACAGAAGGGAGACGGCAAGATCGTTCTTAAATGTCAGCCTCGCCAAGGTTTCCGCAGGGGGAGACAGGGCTTTGATGTATGCTTTAGGAGACGCCCGGCAGACAGCTCAGATCCGTCTTCTCATCGGGCCCAGGAGAGACCAAGACATGTATCTACTCCAAGGAGATGGCGGGGATCTAAATTACACTGATCCTACTGGCATGCTCCAACCATCTACGCATGTAAACAATGGAGAAAACGACTTGGAGGAAAAAACTGTCAGACGGGAAACTAACACGCATAAGGAAGGTTAAGTAGGTGCACTGGTTTATTATGGCAAAATAATGACCAGAAGAGAGGAAGGAAGGAATATCAGAGAATCTACTGGTACACAGCTTGATAAGCAGCACCTTACCATGCTTTGAAGGATGACTTCTATTTCTCAGTCAGTTCTTGCTGGATTCCCGGGTCGTCACCATCCCTTTTGGGCAACTTCCTATGGATAGAAAGTAAGAACTCAATATTTTAACAGAAAGCACTCACAATTTTCTTTCATTTTCAGATGAGTGAAAACACTAAGAATTTTAAGACCATTGGGGCTAGATTGGGACAAAAAAAAATCAGCCTGGGCATTTTGAGCTTACACCGGCCCGCCAGGCTGTCGTTCCCGAGGGTCTTAAAATTCCGCCCGGGGGCCCCTCTCGCTGTTTTTCCGGGCAGGGGGGGCTGCTGACGGGATTCTGCGCCGGCCCAGAATTACCTGGACGGCCCAAATTTACTATCAGCCCACTGGGTAAATGCCTGGTATGCCCGATGGCCAGTCCAGCACTGAAGACCAAGCATGTCTATCTTCTGCAGTTCTAGGTGAGGAGACAGGATATGCCTTATCCCATAAAAGCAAAACGGAATAGACCCACAGGCTCAGTGCAAATCTTTGAAGGAAATACATGGAGAAAAGCAAACATTCAGGCCAGTCCTTATACCCTAAAACATGCCTGCTTTTGCATGGCCGGCATACAGACTGCAGAGCACGTGACTTCGTTATCAAGGAGCGAGTGCTCTGATAAGAAATGCCTCTGCTTGCTCTGCCCCCCCCCCCTCTCTTTCTCCTACCCCTGAAAAAAAAAGCCTGGGGGTGGATTTCATCACAGTGCTGCAGAGAGAAAGATGCAAAAGATGCAATCGACCTGCCGTGCAGCCACCCAGCCCGTGTTACTGACGCCCCAGATTTCAATAAGGCAGGCCAGGGGCTCTTATCTGCACCCTGCTGCCACTGACGGGAGGGGGTGGAGGGAGGGCTAGACTGCCCTGTCTAATCAATCACACGGAGACCCATTTTATCTGCCCCCCCCCCCGTTTTCGTCACTTCCATGGCAACCTGTGTAGCAACAGGGGCTAATGTCTAAACAGGGAGAGGGAGGAGGGTGGAAAATTGGGGAGAGTGCGTAGGGGGGTTCATAGCCTGGAAATTACAGCCCACCATGAGTGATCACAATAGAAAATAAGCAATTACAAGAAGCAAAACTAATTAAGGGTTTTCTTTTTTTCACCCCCAAAAAGGTGCAACTAGCATTTAATCCTGTAAGGTCGTTTCGCAGCCAGGATGTAGCTCATAGCCCGTGCCAGGTGCTAATGGCCTGACACCTTTGGAAACACCTATACACGTGAGTGTGCGCACACTCACATTTCCTTATCAACGTGTTAGCTTTTATGGCCCCTCTCACCAAAACTTCCTACGTATTAATAGCCGTCACATCAAACACTGTAAATTCCAGCTTTCGACTTGAACCTCTGTCTGTCCGTCACATGCTAATGAGACCTTCGAGCAGAGAACCAAGAGTGGGGAGGTTTTGGGGGGTGTTATGGAGGGCAGGGGGCGGGGTTTAAGAGTTCAGAGGAGAAAAGAGCCTCTCAAAGGGGCCATCAATCACAGAACCAAACAGGCCGTTAAAAGCACGCACGACTCGCACACTCGCCGGCATTTTCCTTATCAGCATATAGGCGAATGGCCGCACCGAGGTTAAACTGTCATTAAACGCTGCTCAAGTCACCAATAAAACAGCTTTATGGCTTAAACATGGAATGTCCACTAATAGTTAATGCAAAAGGGGGGGAAAAAATGAAATAAGAATGAGATCTTGACAGGTGAAACCTTAAAGCCAGATACAATACTGAAAAATATTAATATCAGATTTTTTTTAAACAACGCTAAAAGATTGTTTAATTAAGATTTGAACTTATTTCCACATCTTAACAGCTGTCAGATAATTTGGCTTGAAATAGTCAGCCAATAGAATAAGGCAATTTCTAGGAGAAGCTAAAATTATGTGAAAAAAATTTAAATTCAATTAGAGCAACAACAAAATTAGATCTATGAAGTATATTATGGATGGTTTCACAAAATAAGGCAATTTAATATCATTTTTTGACGAGAAGACACGGTTCGTCGTCGAAACGGAGGGGAGACGGAGATCAATGTCTACAGTGTAAAAGGAAGACAGCAGTATAAAATGTGTTTTTGCTTTTCACCGAGGGAAGAGAGAGAGAGAAAGAAAGAGTCTAGCCCAGGCCAGGCCACCATTTCGCAGCGCAGCAGAGCGGGGGAGGGGACAGGACGGGGCGGGTTCCCCTTAGTTCAGAGCGGTTGGGTCTGCTGCATGGCTACTGTGTGGGTGTGTGAGGCGTTAGGCTGCCTGGGCCCTCAGAGCCCTGATGGGATCAAGTGGATGCACTGATAAGATCAAGATCAGCCCGCTGGAGGAGAGGGGTTTAAGGGGTTTAGGTGTTTAGGAGTCTAGTATTGGCGTTTGAAGAAAAGGACAAATGTGTGCCGTTTGGTAACAACTGGGTTTGGTATCTGGTGTTGGGTTTGGTGTCTGGTGTTGGGTTTGGTTTTTGGAATCCCAGACTGTCATCTACATCACAAGCGTGACGTTTTGGCTCCAGGGTATCGAGTTTAAACCACATTACCAACTTTTACCTTGAACACCACGTCGCCTCCACAGTGTGGGGCCCTGAACAGGATTGCGCGGGGCGGGGGGATGTTATATTAATATTTAATTGGGCTAATTTGGGATAATAGGGACGCGATGATGCAACGAGAGCGATAAAATGGTTGCGTTTGAGTGCTCTCCCGCACGCTGAGCGAGCCGCGGCGCCGCGTTTCAACTGCTTCACGCTCTCGAGCGAAAAAAAGAAAGAAAACAGCGTGGAGGCTCCTGCTGTACGCGGACACAAAGCGCACTGAAGCGGAGAAGCTTGAGCTCCCCCCACCTCTTCCCCTCCATCTCTCTTTCTCTCTCTCTCTTGCTCTCGCACGCTCGCTCTCCCGTGAGACCCTCTCTTGGGAGGGAGAGACTTCAATCACTCTGCGGCGTCTCCGGGCGCAAGCGCCTGTGTAACCGGATCCCCGCGCCTCTCCGCGCTCGCACACCAAATTTCCACTCGCGCTGCACGGCGACCGGCGGCAGGATGTAAACAGAGAGACGACAGACAGCGAGACAAAGAGAGACGCTAGAGGAACCCGAAAGACAGTTAATACCAAACCCAGCGCGGTACACTCAGCCAACACCAAACACAACGCCAGACACTTCAAAAAAATATATAAATCCCAACTAATTCCAAGTCCAAATAATACCATATCCAACTAATACCAAACCCAACACCAGGCAATCAGCCAATATCATGCCCAACAAATAACAAACCCAACCCCAACTAATATCAAACCCAAAGGCAGACCCTCGGCCAATACCAAAGCCAACACCAGACACTCAGCCAATACCAAACCCAGCTAATACCAAAACCAAGATTCTGTTTGTACCAAATTCTCAATCCCCAACTTACACTAAAAGCAATCCTAAACAAACCTAGCCATTATCAAACCCAATGTAACTGCAAACCCAGCACTCATTAAAAAACCTTAAACATGTGTTAATACCAGCTCTAACCCTCCTCAAACCAGTTTAACGAATAATTACAGCATCACACCAATGCCGAAGAACGAAACATGTTGATAATCAGCAAAAAAGGGAAAATACAGCAGAGTGTGAGCTCATATGGGAGTCACCCCGACAGTCAGAGGGCATGGATACATCATGTTTATCTATCTGTTTATTTATTTATGCTTCTTGACAAATAAAGCACTCTGTACCAACGCATCAATCTCCAATCATCTCCGATCCATTTAGAATCACGGACACTTCTAAAGCCCTCAAGCAGGTTTAGTGGGACCAATGATCTGGAAAAAGGACGTACGTTCATAAAATCATTAAACCAAGCTCGCCTTTACCCGTCCAGCTTGTTCAGGACTTTTTCCCGGCGCGTTGCGCGTCCAGAGGCACGTTCATTAACATTCAGGCACGGCTCCTCGTCCTTTTCTCTGAAGCTGAAAGGCCCGAGTGTGTCCGCCAGCCTGGCCCGCCGCTCGGAGCCTGCGCAAAGAGGCACGAGCTACAGCTATAAATAAACAAACCCTGAGAGCACACACACACACACACACGGCCAACAGACGACCCGGTCAAAATGTGGAGTTTCACCTCACACACACACAGGCGGTATGCTGCACCATTAATTGCGCGGCTGCATTTCTGGCAGGCCAGCTGAGACGGCGGTTGAACCATACAGACCTGAAATATCGTGACTGGACCGATACTAAACAGCGCATATCCTCGATTTCTCTCAACTTTCCTTCTTCCCTCTGGGGCAGTTCGTTTCACATGCCTCCTTGCCCCTCTTTGTGTATCCCGATACATGTGAATGATTGACATGTATCGAATGGTCGCCAGGCGACACATCACCCAGCCCCTTTAGAGGCTGGTCTTGACATGTTGCCATCAAGTAAGGAAAGTCGTCCCTGGCCTTGTCGAGGTACGGCAGCTGCAGAAACGATGCCATGATGACCGGATCAGCAAGGATACTGTGTTTAATTTTCAACTCGACATTCACCAGCGGTTGGGAAAGTTGGGATATTTGAGTGGGACGGAATGTCCCGCAACTGGAGGTGGCGGAATTGTCCGATTGCTGCCCCTGGTCTGTTGTTACGCTCCCGTCTTCCGTGAGTGTGTCTGATCCGAGTAAACTGACCAGGGCTACCTTTATTAAGAGGGTCTCTGATGTCGAGGGTCCTTGGACCTTTGGGCGGATGGTTTAGAAACCTTTGTGGGAGATCTAGACACCTTTCTAGGAACCGGAATGGAATATCGAACCTGAAATCATGCGCGTCGATACAGACCTACTGGGACGGGACAAAGCGCACGTGCAGGGTCAGATTAACCCAAGCGGGTCGCCGATTGGCTGCCAGGCCAAGCATGGAGGCCCAACTGGACTTGGGTCAGGGTGGAAAGACACACACACACGCACACACAAACAAATACACGCACACGCACGCGTCCGTGCGTTCGCGAGGAAAAGTGTTCACGGGCGTCCACAATCCTCTTTTGTTTTGCAGGCGCGCTGCGTGTCCCGGGCGAATGTGGGACAAAGAGAATCACAAACTCGCGGATTAAACAGCAGCGCTCGCGCATGGGGCCGGTCTCGCGGGGCGAACAGGGGTTATATTCCATTAACTAATTCAGGAACCACAGCGCGCGCCCGTGTGCGAGTGTGTGTGTGTGTGCGAGTGTAATTCTGAGGCGGTAACGGTCACCGGAACGCCTCCGCGAGCTCGCGCTCTCTTGCGCGCGCACACACGCACACGCAAACACACACACTGAGCGATTGTCTCGCGCTGTAGCGCACCCGGACCTGAGCGGAGCGCGAGGCCAGTTCCAAAAGAAAAATAATTTTAAAAAAAAGAATAAGCAACGAGATATCAACGAGATATATTATTAATAATAAAAATAATAATAATAATAATAATAATAATAATAATAATAATAATTAACCCGTGCTCATCACTTAGCTCTTACGGAAAACAAATAAATAAATATGAAACACAGTTTATATGATGTACTATAAAAGGTGTTAACTCTAAACCCCGCGTGACCCAAAAGTCGGCTACATTAAAAAAGGGCGAGGCTGAGAAATCAACGGAGCCCCGCGCGCGGGGGGGGGGGGGGGGGGGAAAAAAAAAAAAAACAACCCCAACAAAAAACTCTGGC
>JBBJLS010000041.1:14686622-14715327 GCA_037577275.1 Bryconaethiops microstoma | reverse complement strand
AAAACTAAACACAGATTTGAAATCAGCATGAAAAACACTACAAAACCCACATAAATTTATCTCTGATGATTTTGACCCGTTGACCTGCGTAATCAGTATTGTCGAGTTCACAGACAATACAGTGTTTTAACTGGAGAGACGAGTTGCTTCTCTCAAAATAAAACGTAATTTAAAATTCTATGTGCGTGTTTAAACATATTAAAAAATGTTAGATAATGTTACAGATAAAGAAATAAGGACACTTCATATTTCATTATTACTATATTATAATACTATAGAATGTACTATTTACACTTGTAGAACATACAATAATGTCTTTGAAAGATTTTTATTTTAACCTGTTTAAATTACAACGCAACATACATTCAGACAGAGCTGGACGCATTGCGGTAATGAGAATTTGAGCAGAAAATATAATAAAATGCAAAAATAATTTATGCCTATTTACTGTTTGTGCAATGTAGAGAGCTCTATTTATCTGTTTATATATGATATTGTGTTATCATACTAATTTGTATGTTATATATTTAAAATGTTTAAAGATTTATTGAGAATCATAAATCTATATATTCAAACCCCTTGCTGAACAAGTTGACCTATAGTTGTGTGTGTTCAGCTCTTTGTACTGGATCAAAAGATTTTAATATTGGTTCCACCTGCCCCATCCCCTTTTTAATCTCAATTTATAAGTAATAATTAAAAAAAAGACAAATTAGCATTTTGTTCTTAAGGTTACGGTTTGTAGCACAACTGCATTTCCATACACTCATATACACTGTGTTCCAAATTTTTATGCTGTTTTTGCTGTTTTGTTCATTTTTCCTAAATAGTCAGTGGCATTGACAGTGAATATGATTTGTTAGTCATCGACAATTATATTAGGGTTATCTAATAATCTCAATTTTATTGAACAAAACTAAGAACGATGACATTTTGACGACGTATTTTTTTGCACATCATTCAAAACGCAGTCTTCCAAATTATTATGCATACCAGTTTGAAAACATGTATCCTATATCTGTCATATAATTTTTACAAAAACATGATATTTCAATCAAAAAACATCTTTACCGATCAAGTTACAAGTTAATATAAGCGCCCTCTCTCATACAATGAACTTGTAAGTCCATGGATAGTTTCTGCCTGTATGTCATTTGAGGATGCCAGAACTGCCTCCTAGAACTTCTGTTTGGAGGTATACTGTTGCCCACCCTCATAGATCTTCCTTTTAAGGATGCTCCACAGGTTCTCAATACGGTTGAGGTCAGGGGATGATGGTGGCGATGGTGGCCACACCATGAGTTTTTCTCCCTTTATACCCATAGCTGCCAAAGATTTAATGGTATTTCTTACAGCATGGGATGGTCTGTTGTCTTGCATGAAGAAGACTTTACTGTGGAAGGCACGGTTCTTCTTTTTATACCATGGTAGGAAATGGTCAGTTAGAAACTCCACATATTTCGCAGCGGTCATTTAGACACCCTCAGGCCCCCTAAAGGGGCCGACCATCACTCCGCCACCTCCTTGCTGACGTCGCAGCCTGGTTGGGACATGATGGGCATCCACCAACCATCCAGAACTCCATCCATCTGAATAAAACTGTTTGAAAATTAGTCTTTGTGTATTTCTTAGCCCTCTGCAAACGTTTCTCCTTGTGAGCTTTGGTTAGGGGTGGCCGAAATACAGCTTTACACACAACTGCAAGCCTCTGGAGTCTCCTGCCCTGAGAGGTTCTAACACTCCAGAGCCACCAGCAGCTTCAAATACCTGCTTGGTATTTCAACAGCTGTTTTCTTAATATGTTGCAACTTCCTGACAGAAACTTTCCTCGATATGCCTTTATCAGAACAAACCCGTTTCCTCTCTGAATCACACACAAATTGTTTAACAGTACGATGAGCTCGCTTAAGTTTTCGTGAAATGTCCGATGTTTTCTTTCCCTTCTCAAAGTATTGCACTATTCCACGCTTTCTTATCTTCCAAAAGATCCTTCTTTTGCTTAATAATGTGGAACAACCTCTTTAATTAGACTCACCTGGGAAACTAATTATCACACCTGTCTGAGATTGACATCAGTGATCTATACAGACAGGAGAAACAACACAAGCACTTGGACAGAAAAACTAAAACCCAAATGTTTTTTTGATACTGTATTTATCCCAGAGGAAATTATTTCACACATGGAAAACCCTTTAAAATCAGAATCAAATATGTACTTTTATATACTGTAGGTATTCTGGTTTCTCTCGTATTCTATATTATTCATATTTTTATTAGCTAAATATAAATGCATGCTCCAGGAATTTGTCTTTGTAAAATTTGCGCATGCATAAATGGAGAATAAAGCATATTAATCCCTCCATACATCCATCCATTGATCCATCCATCCATTTTCTGAGCTGCTTATCCCAACCAAGGTCAGTGTTGCTTGAGTCCCAGTGCTCAAAGAGACAGTTTAGCATTTCCAATCCATCTGACCTGCATGCCTTTGAACTGTGTACCATATATAGTACCATAAAACACCAAGTACAGGCTGCAAAGTGTGCAAAATATACAGTACTGTGCAAAAGTCTTAGGCATGTCAGAAAACTTAAAATCTGTTTACAACTGGGCCGTAGTGTTAAAACACTAATATTACAATACATACAAATAACATTAATACAGTAAATAGTGATTTTATTTATGGCAAAGTGTTTGCTTAACCATCTCCACACCTCTTTCCTCATGGAAGCCCAGTATTTGTAGCTTCATCAAATACCTAGTTTGGCTCTTTTTTCTTAATCAGATTAAATTAGTTGTGTTGGTTGTGGAATTTCATAAATCCACACAATGACTGGAGGCATCAAGGAGAAATCTGTATTCTTCTAATCAATTCACAACATATCAAGTGCTTTTTAGAAAAAAAGAAATCTTGATAATTGATACTGCTTTCTTGTATTCTAATATTCACTTGTGTTTTTGCTGGTAGAAATGAACCCACTGCTAATATGAATGACTGCAATTACTAAGACTTTTGCACAATTTTGTATACAGTCATGTACAGTTTACATGTCTTGTTGGTTCTCTGAGTGCACATTTAAATTTTTTATTTTTTTTTGCTGAATATAAAATATTGGGGGAAAACATGAAATATAGCCTGTTCAAAAGTTATGGCACATGTTCATGGGAATTTGTCCAAAAGTGCTATTTAAGGGGAGAGTGGTAGTTAGAATGTAAGTGTACAAACGTGTGGTCTAAAGGGTCTGTGCATGGTTGTAGGATTATAGTGGGATTTGGATGATTTGCTGGGACTTCCCATAATCAGACTTGACACTGGGGCCCGTAGCCCCTCTGTCTCCGAGGCCGCTGAGGTAACTGAGTTCGGTGGCCGTGGATCTGTTAATCTGGACTAAAGTCCAAGATTAGGGCCGAATTATGCCCTCTGACAGAGATGGAATCTGGCCCCCTCCAGCACCCTAATCCAGACTTACTGGAAGAAGACTCCTCTTTATATTGATGTTCCAATACTGGTCTTTTTGGGGCCTGATTGGGGGTTAAACGCTTGTTTAATAGGTTCCAATTAGCCTTATTCATATATGGATAGAATAGATGGGCTGAAAATAGAGATGGAAAATAAAGGTAATTCCTATCTATCTCAGAACTACCTTGAAAACATCATCCCTGCTACAATGTACTCATCTGACTAGGAGCGGAATCAGGACAATAGATTAAGTGGCTTGCCATGAAACCACTTTAGCAGAGTAAACAGATACACAGAGTTGACAGTAGGTGGCTGTGAAGGCTGTTGATGTCTGAAGGACAATTGACTTGCAGCTTCAGCTGGATCTCTGGACAAAAGCCCAGACCCTGGCTTCCCACCCACTTTATCCAATAAATGATGTCTAGTATCACGCTTGTGATGTCAGCGGTAACTGTAAGACGTAAGTCGTGGCCCATGGTCTCTATAAGACTGTCTGGTTGGACTCCAAGCATAAAGAAAGCACTGGGTTTTTGGTGTATTAATAGCTAGAGACATAATGGTCTAACGTCTATTCCTGGCCTGTCTGAATTGAATGGAGTGGCTTTATCATTGGAGCGGTGCCCGAGATGACCTGATCCAACCTGCTCTGTGTATTTGTCATGCTAGTGATAGGACGGGTCTCGTTCTCTGAGTCAAAACTAAAACCTTGATCCCTACACAAAGACCCGAGAGATTGAATGGTCAACATCTACCGGAAGGACCATTCCAAGAACGGCCCATTAACCTTGGGATTGGATTAGAGTGAAACCGGTAGAGGTCAGTCTCTGGTTCTACAGAAGTTAAACATTGCATTTTATCACAGTTAACACAGAAAAACAGCTCTGAGACTTGAGTAAACATAATGAGGGAAAAGCAAGCACCTAAAATAATTATACAGATTGCAAGGCTCACAAAGAAGACTGAGTGGTTGAGATACTTTCAGGGAGAGGAAAGCCGAAGATGACAGATGTCACGTCGGATTTGTCGTCTCCTGTCACATATCTGGTATTCTCCCTCCGCCCTTCATTCAGATAGAACGGATTTCTGTCAAACTGCATCAGACCACCTGGACGTTCCAGACGAGATCCCAGCTTCAGGGGCACGTATCACACGTCACTTGAAACATTGCAATGAGAGGCCACTCCCATGTCCATCCACACCTACATCTTCATGTCGTAAACCTAACTGGCACAAACCCCACAAACAAACTTCTGTGTGTGATCTGTCAGGGTCTCGGTCTCGGTCTGACTTAATCTCTGGTAGAACCTTATTATACCGGCAACTCTTAATTTTAGATCCAAGCTTACTAATATCAGGAACATGTTTTCTTGTGGACTATAAAGCACAGATGTCTGTTGCTCTGGATGAGAAAGTCTGTCAAATGCTGTGAATATAGATATTAATGTAAATGGAGGAACGGAGGAAGATTATATGGTTGTGAGATTTGGGTAGTCTGGAACAGATTTAACTAGATAGCTTGTTTGGTCTATTTGGGTAACTTCCTAATAAACACTTTATTGGTCCCTAAAGAAGATACCCAAATATCTTCCCAAACTGTAAACATCTACATAACATAAACAATTACGTGGCTAGGTTTGCATTTTGAAAAATAATGAATTACTTACCACCCACCCATGTTCTGCTCAGAATTGTTTATGGCGTTCATGACTTTCAAGAAAGAAATATGTACTTATTGTTAGAAACATAGCAAATGAAGGCAGCATTGCACTACTGATACTGCTGTGGTTTGGGGTGAAAGTCTTGAAACCAAGCCAAAACCTGCACTCCCAGTACACAGAACGAGCGGGAGCGTAAAGTCGCGCTAAGCCTGCAGACCTTGCATGTGGCAATCGGCCCTGGGCTCATTCACTCATTCACTAACTTCTGTGTGTGGATCCAGTGCCATTTCTTGCTATAATTAGCTCATAATTGTAAGTTTTGGCTTACTAGTATGACGTACATGTTTTCTTGTAGACCATAATGCACAGCTATACCAAATGTGAATGTAAATAAGTGGTATAAGCAGCCGCTTAGGGTCCCTGAACCTCTACAGGGCCCTGTTATTATGTAGAGGTTTTAACATCATTTTAAACTTTTTCTCATAATGAGCCATATTTTTTATCCTTGTACACAGAGCAGTATGAGTTAGGTGGTTCGGTGGGGTGCAGGTTAACAGATATAGAACTGGTTGGAGCAAGGACAACTAAACTTCGGCAGGACCGTGGATCTCCAGGGCTAAGAGTAAGATAAGGTAACCCTTTATTAGTCCCACAGGTGGGAATTTTGCATGGATTACCAGAAGTGGAATTCAATCCCATGCCTCCAAGGGAGACTGCAACCTGAACACATCACCTTAGACCACTTTGCCAACCCAAGGATGGCACCCAATGTATGATTATCACTATCCAATTCTAACAATGTAGTTCATGTTTCAAACACATGGTGGGTCCCTGTAATTCTTACACCATGCGGACCAGATCTGCAGATCATTTCTTCTCACAGCGCAACTGTCAATGGACCTCGGCAGGTCTACTCAATCGAGATCTTTTTGGTTTCTGAACCTATGAGGATGGAATCAGTATTCCAGCAACTGTGCCAGTGGAAGCCTTTCCACACATGGAATTCTCGGGGATCACCGGTCTGTCCACACTTGGGAAAGCAGCAAACAACTATAGGATCATTGGCGTCAACACCATCTGGCGGCAAGCATTCAAACACGGCCCGGGTTAATGATTTAATCATTATGCAAACAGTCTTCCTCACTGATATCATGCGCTCCACTGTTATAGGATCTGATGCTCTTTGGTAAAGCTAAGGGAATCTGTTCACGTCTGTATCTGGGGACCATGAGGTGGGGGCAGAACGTAGAAGATCAGACATTTAAACCTTAAGGCAGCAGAGAGTCTTGATTACTCCTAAAGTCTGGATCCGCAGGTGGGCCGTGTGGCGGTATCTGTGACTCCTGGACATGCTTTCCTGAGAGGACTTAACAAATAGGATTAGTGCACTGAAAAACCCTCCCCAATGAACCATCTGCTAAGCAGTGCTCAGTGGCTTGAGCTCAGGGCTACTTCAGTGCATCCCCGGGAGCCGAAACAATGCATCCTAATTAGAACCCCCACACCACTTTTTGCGCCATGCTAGCCGGTACATGGAGGATGCATGTACTTAAATTATTACTGAATTGATATCTATTGGTATAAGGTTGGCAGCGAACATTTTGTAAACCAGAAACGGACTAGGCTTTGGAATCTACAATGCCAGACTTACAGTGGAAGTGTATTTGGTGGGTGCTGGGTGTCATCTTTCTGATGGATTTCTACATTGCCACAGGTATGTCTAGATCATAGATTGTTTCTCTCATGGCAAAACCTTTTTTAAATGGGAACTTAATTTTTTATTTAATGCAACAAGTAATTCTGGACCTTTTCTAACAGACCGTTGGTCGTGAAATTTTCCAAAAATGTAAAAGGACAGCTGGTATTGGTAAATGATAAAAAATGAACCAATTGGACAAGGGTTAGGTTCCTACAGCAATGGTAACAATAAATAATATGGATCTACATGCCCTGATGTTTAGAGTCATTGTGTGTCCCATGCCCTTCCACAGACGCAACTCTTAGAGTTCACAGCAACGTTTCCGGACTGGAAAACATCCACTCGAGGAATGTGATAAGTTCTGGGACTTTGGCGAGTCAGATGGTGGTCTCAAAGATCACCCAGGATTTGGGTTCTGCATCTGGAGAGGGCAAAGGTGCCCTGTCCCGAAGGAAACGGGATATACTCTTCCCCAGTGGCGTAAAACTCTGCTCTCAAGAAACAGTGCAGCAAGCCTTACAGAATCATCTGGACTACTTCCATCTGCGAGGTGAGGCCGTCTGCCGTCCACAACATTTACAGCTAACGCCCAGCGGTTGCAGAGGGAAGTTTGGGGCAGTCATTCTTTGAAGAACATCTTGTTTTGATGTCTTAGGATTGCTTGAATACTTGAATTTGTCAGCTGGGATAGTTTTGTTTCATTATGATACTGTCTCACATTAGGAAAGGTAAATAAAGTAGACACAGTCTGAGTCAATACGTTTAGATAGTTTTGTCCCCTTACCTATACTGAAATATTGTCCTTGAGTCTAGATTTATGTAATTCGCTACATTTATGTAATTTATGTTCCATCATGAAATGATCTGAAATTAGAAAAGTTAAAAAGTGAGCACAATCTAAGTCACTACTTTAATGTTGTTTTGTCTCCTGGACTTTACTGGAAAAAGTTTTTAAAAAGATTTCTCTGCAAGGCCACAAGGACTAAATCTAGTCTCTACGATTTGTGCGATGGGATGATTTTGGTTCCATGGTGACATTGTCTCAAATAAGGAAAGTTAAAAAGGTGAATATAGTCTGAGTCAATACATTTAGATAGTTGTGCCCTCTCCTTTACTGAAAGATTGTGCTTGAGTTTTCTCTGCAAGGCCACAAGGACTAAATCCAGGCAACAACTCAAACTCACAGTCTCACTATTAAACAATGTGTAATTGTTTTGCTTGCATGGGATGACTATTTTAGACTGGTTTCACACATTGGTTTCTTTAGGGACTCTGCAGCATCATGGGATATTGTCCCTTTGCTTTTGCGAATGCTAACGACAGCTCACATCTGAGGCCTGTCCTCGGTCTCTCTCTCTCTCTTGCTATATTCCTCACTTCTCCTCTCCCTCCTGCTCCTTCCTGTGGATAACCCCGCCGCCTCCATCCTACTGAAACGTTCTGCACACACTATAGATGCTCACGGAGTGCCAGGAAAATGTGAGCCCCGCTGCCCCCTCCCAGTGGTCCTGCTATTCTTCACGCAGTCCCGCTTCAGCAGGCAGATGTGAAAGGAATGTCCCAGCAATGTTGCCGAACAAGTTTCCCCCAGGTTGATGTTCCCTGCGCTTGATGTCGTGCTTGTTTTTCCACGTGCAGGGGTGCATTGAAAAATCACACATGTCCAAACATGGGTTTTCACTAAAGCGGGAGAACGGCACGTCTGGAATAACTGATGAGTGAAGGCGAGCAGATTGGCGAGATGTTTCCATCATGTCGGTGGTTGACTTCATTATTTTTCCTCCTCAAACAGCCATCCATCATAAGGGATGTTGCAGGGTTTTCACTGGCCATCACATGAAGCACCAACCCAGCGGGCAACCCAGAGCACTAATAATCCCAGTTGTGTCAAATTTCCACAGGAAATCAGCTAGAAATTGATGCCTGACTCTAAAACGTGGCATTCTTCCTCCATTTTTAGCATTCTTTCCAGATTTGCACATTTGTCCATATATTCTACCATTCAAAAGTTTGGAATCAATGTTTTCAGTGAAATAAAACCACTGTGGCTGCAGATAAATGTACAAAATCAATGTAATACACTAGTCTCTGACAATTTTGCAGGGTTCACATAATAAGCAGGAGTTTAGAAGATTTTTTAAAATGTTTTCTGATCCTGCAGTGAATGAGAAAAACATTAGGAAGGAAAGTGTAATAAAATGAATGTCCGAACATGCCTCACTTTTGTAACACGGTGATTAAATCTTGAGGCCGATTATTTTTCAAAGAATGACTCTAAACAGAGACACAACGTTTTGATGATTTGGAATCACTTGTTCTAATAATAATGGTCTTAAGTGTCATAATCACCAAAATATTTAACTGATGGTTTATTTAACTTGAAGTTCAAGATTCAAGAATGTTCAAGATTCTTTATTTGTCACATTCAAGTATAACACATGCAAGTACAACGTATAGTGAAAAGTAACCCTGTGTCGACCCATAAGATTGTGCAATAAAGTTTAAATTACTTAAATTAAATTAAAAAGATATTTGGAAATGCTAAACTAAATTAATCAAACATACAGGAAAAAAAGAATATTCCAACTAAGAAAACATTACGAACATTACAGACAGAAGCAGGATATGAACGTTGTGCAAAATGTAACCGAATAACAGAAAAACAGAAATCCTGAAGTACTTTAGGACTCAGTATTTAGGGCTCAACTGTCTAAGCATTAGGTCTGTCATCAGGAGATCAAGAATTTGATTCCAGGTGCTATAATCTGTGTATCTGTGTCCAGAGAACACAACTGGCCCCATTCTCTCTGGGTGGGGCAGGATGGCCCTTCCTCTCCCCCCCATCACTCCAATCAGTCCGTTAGAAGACATAACAGAATTGGTTGTTAATGTTTCCCGTGTTGAGCCCAATGATGTTTCGATAGGGGCAGGTAGTAAAGATGTGCTGGACCTTCATGTGATTAGGAGAAAGTACCTCCCAGTGTTGGTGGTTTTGTGTGACTGGAGCAGATGGAATTGAAGACAAAAAAACCCCAATCTACTATTGTAGATAACAATTTTCTATTTCTTGTCTCAAATTTGTCTTTGATCAACCAGATTTGGTCACGGCATTTCAAATATTAAGGCATTCTGGATAGTTATTTTAGAATCATCTACAGCTCTGTTCAAATTCTTAACTTGTACTGCATATGACCAAGTGTTTGAAGTCTGTAGAATATTGGCATCAAATAATAATAACGCATTTTGCACTGAAATCTGCAGTAGAATATCGATTTAATTTTTCACATTGTAGAGGTTATTGGAGTTATTATTCCTTCGCTTAAACTAAATTGGAGTGTTTTGCACACAGCTCTGTATTATTATTTAAATATACAAAACATATGAATATTCCGGGCGATGCGCACGGTCTTCACCGTAGTGTGTATGTACGTCTGCACTCTACAGTGTGTCAGGACACCGTGTGGGAGGCCTTTAAGATCTTCTGGGACCGGCTGCCTGAGAGAGATGAATACCAGCTGTGGATCAGCAGGTGCCAGAGCGGCAGCGTGAGCGTCTTTGACATTGGCAGGAGCTTCAGTCAGTCGCCGGAGCATCTCGCCCTCGTCACTAGTGTGAGTTCCCAGGAGCCTCACTCTGAAAATGCTGCATGTACTAAATCCAACGTGACAGAACTTTTTGTTAAATTTTCTAATGGGTGTTTTCTTTCTGATTCCAGAGAGTGGCAATGTCCTCAACCAGGTGAGTTAATAGGTTTTAATAGTACAAACACATATTTCTTTCCTAAACACACACACACGTGTTGACATAATAGATATAAGTTGGTTACAAGCATCAGAGTATCTCTTCAAGACAAATACCAGTCTGTCTCACTGTATTCACACCATTCCATGTTTGTGTTGCACCAGTGAGCCCACCCACTCATGGCAGCCCGAGTGCAGGTAGGGCCCATTGACCCAAGTGGGCACCACAGTGTCTGCTCTGATTTCTCTTGGTTAAGTTAGCATTGAGTAACTGACATCATGCTAACTGGTCCTCCATTAGAATTCATGCATGGTTGGCCATGATAGCATGTTTTGGTGAATTGTTCCTCTCATTATTTGTAGTTGTACAATCTCAATGGACTTCCAGAATCATGATTATAGTCAAAAAATGTGTTCAGTCTCCTCGGTAAAGGACCAGAATGCTTCTTTAAGCAAAATGCCCAATTTTTGGTCGATGCCAGCACTGGTCCTTTGCTGACGAAATCACTAGCATATCCTGAATAGCCTGTAAACTTCCCTGGCTTCTGCAAAACTAGGCCTAGTTTTGTGTATGATGGTATATGTTCGTATATTTCATACACAAATGGAATAATGCCTCCGGTTTCAGTTTTTTCTTCAAAAGGGTGATGAAAAAAACTGAACAAAAAGGCAGCAAGAAATGGTCGATTTTGAGTCTTTTCTGATTTCTCTTGGTTAAGCACTGAATTATGTGGTGGTCTTTTCTTTCTCAGCCAGCAGAGTACAGCATCTCCGACAAAGGCTAATATCATCATCACCACAACTGAAAAAGGTCAGTAGATGTCTATCCAGATATGCTCAAATTGATAACAATGAAATGATGATTGTTTTGAGCGAATCAGAACAGGACAGTTAACGTTAAGCTTATTCAGTCATGCTAACTGGTCCTGAAGAGCCTTCATTCATTGTTACTGTGTCCATGATTTGACATGGTACTACAGGTCCTACACCCATCCTGTTCACCAGATTCACTAAAGCCATTCCTTTTAGAGGCGGAGTGGTGCTCTCAGAATAGCTGCTAATCCATCTTAGTCAGTGGTGTCTGACAAATGATTAGTATCTGTACTTGCAGACTGTTGTTAGCTCTTTAAACTGCTGTAACTAACCATCTGAATGTGATGTAAGGCCTTGAAGGAAAAGACATAAAAGGTGGTTATATTCATTATATTCTGCCCTGTCCTTCGGCTGCCGTATGGCTGATGACATTTTGTACAATGTTCCATTCAGAGACTGTTTGGAAAATGACCAGGGTTGCCTCTGGACAACTGTGTTCCTCCAAAAGACCATGCAAACTTTGTGTCTTGTTTTAGTAAATAAGTAGGCTGTTTTCTGAATGCCCAAATTCTTTGAACTTTAATTGTTGTAGATCAAAATGATTGTCTTTAAAGGGATTTGCGAATGTATCATAATGAAGCGAAATTTTCTCTCTCTTTCTCTCAGTTGAAACCATAACTTCTCCACTAACGAAAGCTCCAGCAACAGATCCAAGGGGGGACTCCTCACAACACAGTGTAGAGCAGACTATGGTTCCTCCAGTAAAGACTACAGTCCCTCAGAAAGAGGCAGAAATCCCCCAAAAAGGAACTACGGTTGATCAAAAAGAGACCACTGTTGCTCCAGTAGAGGCTATGGTTACAACAACACAGGTAATCTCAGCCACTAGTATGGCCACAGGACTGGAGGTCACTCTGGAGGTCACCTCTAAGCCTGATCTCACCCTGACCTTTGAGGAATTGCAAGGGATAAGCCCCAATTCCCCAACACAAGTCACCGGGCAGGCAACTGATCAGCAAAGCCCAGGCACTGACCTGGAAGTGAACCAGGAAGCTCCTGAAGAAAGCTCAAGTGAAACATCAACTTTTGCCTTTGGGGAAGCTGGAGTTATTCCAGAGGCTACTTTGAAGCCCGCAGTTGAGACACCTGCTGACCCTGACTTAGATGAAACCCCAGCAGGCACAGAGGGAGGTACACCTGAAGAACCTGTACATGTAACTGATAGTGTGACCCATAAGCCTTTAACACCAACAGAGGTATCAGTACAGTCTTCACCTAGCCCTAATTTAGATAATACGCCAGAACCCACAAAAGAGGAGCAACCGACTGATCAGCTTCCACCAGAGGACTCTTTAGACACACCTGTAGCTGAACACCCAAGTGCTAGTAGTGATACATCCATAGTTGAGGACACTTCTGGAGGTGATCATACAACACCAGGGTCTGTTTTTGTAAAAGAGGTACCAAGGAATTTTGAGGAGGATTCTCCCGAAAATACAAGCGATGAGGAAACACCTGAGCTGGCTGAGAAAGATACACATGGAGTTATAGTGCAGGACACTGAGGAGGAAGGTGAAGAGATCACTGTGGAGCCCGACAGCGATTGGGAGATTCAGTCAACTGGTACAACTGAAGCTACAGAGGAGACTATAACTGTAGCTAAAGATGAAGAACTAACGGTCAGTGTTTCTGACAGAAAAAAGCCACCTGGATGGGTTGAAGTTCTTCTTGAAGACCCTACCAATGAGGTCTCTTTAGAGAAGTATACAACTGTAATTGAAGACATACCCATTGCTGCCATTAAAGAGGGCACGGTTGATGAAACAGAGGAGGATAAATCTGTAGTAGCTACAGTGACACCCCATACTACAATGGTAGACCTGTCTGAACCTGCAGAAGAGGAAGGTTTAACTGAGGAGACTGTGACAGATACAGTTTACATTTCAACTAATGAAGAAACAATTGAAGATGTTATAATAAGCACAACTATAGCGACTGAAGTAGCAGTACCAGAAGAACCTGTAATAGAGGAGATAACTGAGGCAGCTGTCGTGGAAACAACACCTGGAAAGACTGCTGTTGAGACTACAAGCCATGTAGAACCATTTGATGGTACTTTAGTACCTGTTGCTGGTGTTGAAAATGACAAAACTGATGTCACATCTGATTTTCCTGTTGAAGAGGACATTATTATGGTTATACCTGATGCTAGTGTTGAAGATGTCACAGCTGTAATCATACTTGATGCTGACGCTGAAGGTGATGTTGATATCACACCTGATGCTACACATGAGGTCACACTCGATACTGCTGTTGAAGAGGACAAACCTAATGTCAAATCTGACTCTCTTGATGAAATAAAAGATACAGTAAAGGTTATACCTGATGATAGTGTTGAAGATTCACCTGAGGTCATACCTGATACTGAAAATAGCGCGTCTAAAGGTAATGGTAAAGCTGATGCACTTGATGATGTAGAAAACGACATACCTGAGGTTATACCTGACAGAAAAGATGACACACCTGAAGCTATTCCAGACACAACTGAGGTTGTACCTACTGCTGTAGGTGACATAGTTGGAACTGGTAGTGTGGAATCTGCATCTGACATTAAAGCAGAAACACCTCAGGAGAAGACACCGGGCGTTCCTGTGGACAAAATCTTGGTTACACCTCAAACTGAGATCACACCTCTTCCACCTGTAAATGGCGAAATGGCTGCAATTACAGAGATACCTGAACCTACAAAGGGACCTGAGACACAGGAAGACACAACATCCCACAAACCTGAAACTGTGGTGGTGGAAGGCACATCTGTAATTGATGTACATGAGGAAAGACCTGAGGATGCTAAACATGAGGGCATGTCTGTTATAACTGAGTCACCTGAAGGCATTCTTGAAAATACTGAGCGCATTTCTGAATCTACCGAGGTAGCCAAGGACATGTCTGAAGTTACTAAGGCACCTGAGGGCATTCATGAAGATATAGAGATCATTTCTGAAGCTACCAAGGGCATGTCTGATGTAACTGAGGGACCTGAGGGCATTCATGAAGATATAGAGATCATTTCTGAAGCTACCAAGGGCGTGCCTGATGTAACTGAGGGACCTGAGGGCATTCATGAAGATACTGAGAACATTTCTGAAGCTACCAAGGGCACGCCTGATGTAACTGAGGGACCTGAGGGCTTTCATGAAGATACTGAGAACATTTCTGAAGCCACCAAGGGCATGTCTGATGTAACTGAGGGACCTGAGGGCATTCATGAAGATACTGAGAACATTTCTGAAGCTACTAAGGGCATGTCTGATGTAACTGAGGGACCTGAGGGCATTCATGAAGATACCGAGAACATTTCTGAAGCATCCAATTCAGATGAGGACATGCTTGAAGTTACTGATTTGCCTGAGATTCTTGAGTCCACATTCTTAACTGAAAAAGTGGTGCTTGAAGTGGCTATCAATGAGAATACACCTGAACTAACAGAGGCACCTGAACTAATTGAAACGCTGCCTGATTCTGCTCCTGAAGTCACATCAAAAGAAGATTCTACTGGTACTACTGCAGTTGAGCGCTTCTCTGAGGTTCCTCTGGATATGAAAACATCAACAGGCGCTGCTGGAGAGACACCCAAGGCAGAAGAGGATGACACACCCACACCATCGGGCAAAGTGGAGGAAAGCACAGTGGACCTGAAAGAACTGACAACTTACACACAGAAGAATACCTTCTCAACGCCACCACAAACATCCACACAGGAGCTATCCAATGATATTCTGGATGAAAACAACTTGGTTAGTGCCCACTATTACTAATAATGATTTTTATTGAGCAGGAGCATAGCTCAAAAGTTGGAAAGGCCAAGCATCTAGCTAATTAATCAATCTGGATTATAGTATATCTAACAGTATAAGATGAATGTTTGTCAAGCTTGTTAACGTGGAAATGTTTGTTTTTGTTGGCCAGATTGGGAATGAAGTCGACAGTATCTTGCCACGACCTGCGCGACCCATGGTGGATCATGCAGTGGAATTGAGCATTAAACTGAAAGGAGAGACCTATGATGATGCTCTTAGGGATCCATCAAGCTTTTATTACCAGCGCCTGTCTGAACAGTTCATTGAGAAGGTGGGATGTAGGCTCCATGCAGAAAACATCCTTAAGCGCCGATTTGGCCCCACAACTAAACCCCCAAATTGAACCACTTTAAAGGAAAATGCTAAAGTGCTCTCAGATCTGCACCGTAGAGGAACTTACAGCAACATCTGGAAATGTTCATTTTAATTTAGCAGACCTAGATTTTAGGATCTGAACAACAAACTGACCTATAAGTTTCTCTGGAAACACTGATTAAGCCCAAACCCTGAAGAATTTTTAGAGATGATGTCTAGTAGTCTTAAAGCACTGCTCCAAATCTATATGCAATCCTAGAGGGAAACATTTGGAAAAAGCGGATTGTGCAGGGCTACGGTCCTCCAGGACTGGAATAGGGTATTTTTAAAGGGTTATATGCATGATGTGAGGCCAGTAACCAACATCATGATATTCAGGAGGTCATAAGCTCAGCCTGGGACCGCAAACACATTCTCCATTCTTCTCTCCACACCTTTTGACTCTCCAAGTTGTATTGCTGTCCTTCTACATTGCTCCTTCTCCCAACCACGGCTCATTTTCCTCACTGTAGTATAAAAGCACATTGCAAAGCGCTACTAGAGCCGAAACTAATGCTGTGATTGGCCAGGTAAATGACACAATTGAGAACGTTTAACCTACATACACCTTGGATTGTCCTTAGGGGAAAACCTGTCATCCACAGAAAGTCAAGGTTACCATAAATTACCTTTTGGAGTTCAGGGATCTGACAACTTTGGAAAACTGTCAGGATATGCTAGGAAAGATAATATTCATTCCCCAATGTATTCCCAATTTCTCAGCATTTCATCATGTTGAGAAGTCACAATCTCTGGAAATCCCCAAATACTCATTTTGCATCACCTCTTTCTCTCCGGCTCTCACACTTCCCCCTCAGATTGAAGATGCCTTTGAAAAACTTCCAGGCTTCAAGAGTGTTTTTATACTCGAATTCAGGTAAGGGCCGACACCAGTGACTTACATAATGCAATACTTGGAAATACTGTGTATGGTTCCAAAAGAAGTATCATTTGAGATGCTAAACCCATTGTTCTTCTCCTTTTTTCCCCTTCGTAATGAAACCAGGCCACAAAAAGACATCCAAGGGTGAGTAGCCTATTTTCCATTCGAACACACACTTCTGACCTAAATAAAAAAATAATGTTCATACATCTATATTCAAATAGGGGTGTTTATAACCCATGGTCTGCGTCCTTCCAGACATGAAACAGACTCTCTGACTCGAATCGGAGAGAATGCTGAAGCAGCACTTTAAATACCTGTGCAAAATTGCATGGGAGGGTGATAAATCTATGCCCTGGCAGCGGCGTAGTTCCATATCTCGCAGCAGCTGCAGGAACCCAGAGGCCATTGCTCCTCCCAAACGGCTAATGAGAAATTCATGTGCCTAGGTTTGGCACAGTGTAATGCTGAAAGCTAAGCCCTTTTGTTTTACCTTCCATATTGTCTTCTGAGGTCTGGAGCCATAGGGCTTATGGTGGAGGTTCAGATTCCAACCTGATGTTTCTAACGTGAGTGAAGGAGTGGAGGCCTCCACTTTGCACTGGTCTTCAGTTGCCTCCCTAGGTGGGATAAGTTGTCCCACCAATTACCAGCCTAGCTGCCAACATGATGGGAGTTTAATGACACCCTCAATGTTCCCTGCTGTCAACTATCGTTGATGCTGGATTCCCTGTAGTTCTGGGAAATTCTCTTCATGGATAATGACATGTTACGAGCTCCCAGAGACCCCTAAAGTGCCTGAACAATGTGGAGTTCGCACAGGAGGACACTGAGGCATATTAGCAATCCGGGTCTCCTTATAGTGCCAAAGATCCTGGACCTGAAGGAGATTAAGCCTGTCAAGGGAGGGAAAATTGATCTGGCCATAAACTCACCAGGTTTTCTCGCGCTCGTAGAAAAATATGAGGCTAAATGGGAATTAAAGGAAGAAATCTAGGTCAGTGCTTTCTCCTTCGGGCAAAGACGCCCTTCCAAGCTTCTGGCTCTGGCGTGGCAGGCCTAAATGGATGTGGTATCCGAATGCTAGCTGACCCAGAGACTGGAATTTTGTTTTGGTAATTAACGTTTACTATGTACTACGCTGGACAAGCTGACCAATGGCAAATTTGTTGCAGCTTCCAGTTTCAACAGCAGTCTAATGTTGGTTCTTTCCAAATAATACGGACCTCACCGAACATGATATCATGTAATTGAGACAATCATACATGAATTTATTTTGACAGATGTGACAAAACATTGCACATCAACAGAGGTGCCAAATGTTCCATCTGGGGCATAATATTAGTCATTTATTACTTACCGGCAGCTTTTTTGCGCCATTTAAAATTGTCAGCTCTGTTTTACATTGAGTGACTATTTCATGACACGTGGACCAACATCATTTTTGGGGGGAAAGTGAACCTTTCTACATTTCCAGAACTGGTTTCCATTACTTACCAGTGAATTTTTCCTACAACAACAACTAGTGTTGCATTGGTAAACCTGTAACCCACAGGGCCCCACAGACTGACCTTCAGGTTGGGTTGGCTGGGGTCAGCTTATTACAAAATAGTACAGGTTGGACAGGGCAGGTTGGCTCTGGTGCATGTCATAAAAACCTTGTCAAACACATCAACAATCTCATCATATCTTCTAAAACCTTCAACTTAGAGAAGACCATTTTTAGCGAAGTCATCACTAATCATCTTCTACTCCACAGAGGTCTTGCGGTAGTCGTGCACTATGCCATTGTCCTGGAAGGAGATGGAGCAGGCATTAACAATGAAACCATGGACTACATCACACTCCAGTCCAACACGGTGGAAAAATCCTACACGGACCCAGAAGAGGTGCCCACGGTGGTCTACACCATTACAGATTTCCGTAACTACATCACCGAGGCACTGCACAAGGAGATCCTTGGGAATAATGGGAATTCCACTTTAGATGTTGACCCTGACTCTCTACAGCTGGAAAATGGTAAGATGTGCTCCACAATGTTCCAGGACTTTGTGGCAGTTAAGCTATGAGTAAGTGAATAAGCAATGAATGAGTTTGATGGAAGTAGCTGCTTCCTGTAAGTAGCATTTTGGATAAGTCTGTTATACGAATTCAATCTTTATTTAAGGAATTTGACTAGATTCCAGACATATGAACCACAACATTGACTAAACTCCTAATCCTTTTGATTATTGCAGGGCTGCAGGAAGATGTAGAGGGTGCTGACATTCTTAGCACTTTAAATGTGGTTTATTTTTTCATTTTTGGTTAACTAACAATAAATAGTAGCAAGAGATGACAATTACTCAAACCGCGGATCCACAGCGACTCGGCAAATTACTTGACAAATTTTATGCAAATGAATAGAGTGGCCACCAATGAGATTGTTGATGTGTGGAATGGGAACCGAGAGTGTCATGCCAATTGTAAGATTCAATGTCAAACACTCTGAAGAGGGAGATATAACAGTTAAAAGCATAAATAATACATTCAAAATGTGAGATACTATTACATCAATTTCATATTTTAAATTTTTAAACTAAACAGTATTAGGCCACTTTGGGCTTGGGATCTATCCTACAGTCACTGCATTATTCACCATTCAGTGTAATGAGTTTTGAGCCACATCTAAAATCTTTATATTTTACCTTAAATCACCTTCTTGGTGCAAATATACTATTTAATGCCTGTCAAACTGTCTTGTCTCTGCCATACTGAGTAGATTCAATGAAATAAACAGAAACAAATGTTTTATTGTGACAGGCTGCAAAGTACCTAAAGATACAAGGGGTCTAGATAAAGGTGTTCCAACCACTCAGTATATATAAAGAGCTTTTTATATTTTATCTATTTTACAACCCTGAAACCTTGAGGGCCTCCATGTCCCACGTCCTGAACCTTGCTGTTGTTTACCCTTCCGTCTTAGTCCTGTCACAACCGCACAGTACAAATGCTAATGATGGGCTAATTGAATCCAGCTATAAGCCCTGTAACATAGACCATGTACCGTCTTCAACACGCCGTCCGCGGGCTCTTCTTATCATCCCGTTCCAGTTGTCTTGCTATTCCCCCACCCTGAGAAGATGCGGTATGAATTATGGTGCTCCTTGGACATAATCTGATTTGATTTGTCTCTGTTTTGGCTTCACAGTGGAGACGCTGCCGCCTTCCAAACCGACCAGCAGACCGATTGACTCCAACGACATGATGGTAAGTCCGTGGTCACTGGCAGGTATGGGGAAACCACGTCTCTCTCTTGGGTCCGGGCTTTCGCTCGCCTGCCCTTCTTCTCGGCAGTGCAGCTCAGCCCTTTCAAGCGCAAATAGGAGAGCTCCTGAGAGGAGGCTTGGCAGCACAGCGACCGTTGTTAAGCGAAAAATGATACCCACTAATGGCAATCATATGTAGGTTTTAGCGCCGCACGATAAGAGAGATTACCCCCGCTCTAAAAATGGGTTTTGGGGGCACATCATTAAAACCGATTACAACACAGCTCTGGGGCTGTGCCACGAGTCTGTTAAAAATATTCGTGTCTTTTTTCCACAAGAAGGATCCCTGAGACGAGACTAAGCATGCCGTATAATAAAAACTGTTTAGAAGGACTTGAAATGGGTCTGTTTTCAATATTGCTGGGACACATATTTATTGCCGTGGGTGATCAGCTTTCCTTGGTGAGCATCACTTAATTAGAAAGACACATTCGCTGCAATAATGTCGGAATTCCCTTGTGCAGCTTTTTCCCCAAAACTGGCACTCCTTTCAAGACTCTTATTAAACTGATTTACAGTCTTGTTTTGGCCCGAGGTCCGGCTCTAGGAACATGTGTTTCCCACACAGGTAATGGCACTGACATATGGGCATTTACTGTTAGAACATCTGAAGCTGATCCATCATCCAATCTGTCAGATATTTTATGACTGTCATTCTGGCCAAACTTTGTCGTATTGTTTATAAAATGTTGACGTATGAGACGAGAGACAACAGCGGAGCTTTGGACAAAGCCCGAATTGAGGAGCCTTGGCCAATTAATGACTGCTCCATGTCACCCTTGCCTCAGTAACACTAAGCTTATTGCTTGTTTCTTCTCACAGATCATAAATAGGGATTTATGAAGACGTCGAACTGCCATGGGGTGTAGGTCAGCATTCATTCATATTGTTATTTGTCTATACAGATATACATGCGTGACCATTATTTTTCATGGCTTGCAAAACTACGCTGATTTATGGAAGACATAAAGCATTATAGGAGGATTTGTCATGCTGCTAGGTGCTGTTTGCCAACAGAAAAATACTGTTGATATGGTTGATGGCGATTTTGGTTTCGTGCTGGCTGCAGGTATGCGGTCCTTTGTGGTTAGATGTGTATTTTTAATGCGATGACATATGCAGGACCGGGCGTAGACTATTCTTCCGTGCATCTGGGCAAGTTTTCCACAGCCATCACTCCGGAAAAAAGGTATCGTTCCACTACAGTTTGCTGAGGAGTTATTTAGGGAGAATTTGTTCCACTTAGACCATAAGAGAACTGTTTTTACTCCAGCCATGTGTGCAGGATCTCTGCTCAGTTTTCTTGTGATCATGTGTGTATGTTTGTAAGATATTCAAAGTCGCGGTTTCACATTTGACAAATGTGAGTAGGCGCCCAAAGGAGTCATACAAAGTTTCTGATGTGGCAGGGTCATGGGATTACCTTGCCACTCCCTGAAATAATCTGGGTATAGTCTATTCTGGGACACCTTGTTTTCACTGGATGCCAGCCACACTCTTAATCTAGGGATGGTTAGCAGGAACATGCTGGCCTTGCCTCCACATAATAATTCCTTTATTTGGCTTTTCAGGATGTCAGGATGAGTAACTGAAATCCATACATTACTGAGTAGACGATGTTTAAATAAACTTCAAAGTTAATAATGTAATGTAAATATTAAAAATATGAGCTCTAACAGTTCTTCATTTTATTACAGGACAACATTCTTGCTGCAGAAAAACCTCCGGACATTCCTGGAGAAGAACTGACCAGCAATGACCTCTTCATCAAAAAAGAGGATTTTCTGTTTGACCCAGTGCGTCCATACGATCCATGGATGGGCTCTCAGAGTGAGCTGGCTAGTGAAAACGATGTCATTGTTCTTGAGGAAAGTCCAACTTCACAATCTACAGAAATGTCCCTGAAGAATGTGGGCATTGAGTCCATCGTTAAATTGGAAACCACTAGCGGGGCTTCCAAGCCTACCAGAGAAAGTAAGACTACATCATTTTGTTCATTAGTTTTGTTTTTTTTAATCATTTCTAAGCAACTTTGGTTCTGATGATCTACCTTTTGTGCAATCTAGTTCTCACAATCTGCCACTCCTGCTCTAGCTCAGTTATTTGTTCCTTATGAGAGGGGGGCAAAATTTGAATTCAGGTTGTAACTAAACTCAAGCAGACCTCCACTTTATTTCTCATGTGTTTTTCAAATAATTTTACTCCTTTTCAGATGATGGCACCATTCAAGAAGAGGGCTTCCTAGAAACCACCACCATAGCTAACCCAACCTTAATTACTGTGGCTGAGGAGGTCCATCCTACTAAGTTTGAAGCAGAGAGTACCACAACAGAGAGCAGTCCTGTGGGACCTCCACATGTTGAGGAATCAGTGGAGGCTGACCTGGGCTCTGGATCAGGCTTCTCTGGTGATGGCAAAGGACCTGACATCTGGCCATGGATACCAGAAAAGCCTTCAGAAAGTTCAGAAGAGGATCTTCACGAAGCTGAAAGAACAAAGCATGCCCCTGGTGAGGACCGTGAAACGAAAAAGGATGAAGAGGAGATGGAGCCTGAGATTCCTGCCCCAGATGTGACCTCTGAAAACCCATTTTTGGATAGAGTTATTGTGACCCAAGACATTCGCAGTCACCCCCTCTACACAACCACAGACCAGGCCCCAGTGTTCTGGACTATGGAGACCCTGACAGTAGAGCTTTCAATGCAGACCCAGGAGGCTCCTGACATTTATGGTGACTACTACCCAACCGAATTGTCCACTTTAGTAGCTGCTGTAACTGACCCACCACTGCAGGTCTACACCACATCTGAGAATAATCCTGAAGCTGAGGATGTGCAGGATATCACTGGTCTGACAACACCAGTGTCTATCGGGGTACCATCAGAGTCCATAGCTTCTTCAGACACTGATTCACAGGATGAAACAACAGAGGTAAATTCTGTCTTGGCTGGCACTGAGCTGCCTGCTGTTTTAAATGTTGAAGTTGAAGAGCCTACCTTCAACCCTGGTGCTGGTGAGCAACCAATTATTGAAGATGTGACAGAGTTACCAATTGTTTTTCGCTCAGATCTGGATGAATCAGATGCCGGGGTGGAGATTATTGAAGAGGAAATAGAGGATATTGTGCTTGAAGTCACAGAAGCTCCAGTTTCTGCAATCTCAGACGAGGATCTAGGCAAAGATGAAATCATTGTTGTGATCACGGAACCTGCTCTGGTCATCACCGAAGGACCAAGTTCAGATCCATCAACCCCTCTTTCACCTGAGAAGGAGTCTCCATTCACCAGGATATCTTACTCTGGCCCAGTTGAGGACACTTCTCTGCCATTTTCAACAACAGAACCTTTACCCGTGCATCAGTCAACCCCATCTGTTCCTGCAGAGGCAACTTCACAGACTGTGGATATGAACACAGACACTGGATTAAGACATGCTGATGATCTGGCTGGACCGCAGAATAAAGGCAATGATGGAAGTGACTTATCTACTGTAGTGCAGTCATCCACAACTTCAGTCATTCTCAACAGTACTGGTGGCCCTGAAAGGGACCGTCCATCTACAATCATACCTCCATTTTTCCAGCCAACCTTCCGACCTACAGACAGAATAATTGATACAGCAGTATCGTCAGTTGGTGATCTAGAGGAGGAGGGTGCCCTGTCTCCTGGAGTTTCTGAAGTTAGTTTTTCCAATGAAAGTAAAGACTATGATAGTGGCACGACACATGCTCACATTCCAGAGGAGCCCAGCATAACTGGCCTTGATATCTCCTTTGAAGTCCTTCAGTATGACAGTTTGAACCAGAGCGAAGAGAATGGCAGTGGATTAAACTATGGCACTGACATGGCTAGTGTTGCCATGCCTGCCAGCCCTGGACAGTCATTGATGGTATTTTTCAGTCTTCGTGTCACCAACATGATCTTCTCAGAGGATCTGTTCAACAAGAGCTCTGCAGAATACAAAGCTTTAGAGCAACGCTTTCTGGAGCTGGTAAGTTACTGCCAAAACTCTCCCTTGGCCCCTGGCAATGAATGTGTTCCCCAGTGTCACTACAGGTGATTATTTCAAAACAACAGCTCTTCATTTTGGAACAACAAACGTGTGTAGTTTATAGATTCAGTATCCATATCCCTATATATTGTTGGCTGTTGCCTACAGTATACTGCTAATAATTACCTGAAGACCATAGTTTAGAAAGCACTATTAATATGCATTGTCTTTGCTAATTACCTTCATTGCCCTTGCACTGAAACTTTTAAAGCCAAGAACTTTATGGTCACACTATTTTGACACTATTATCTGGAATTCCCTAGTGCTAATAGGGATATGTTGGAGGGCTTAGCTTCATCCACTAACCCCAGTGACCTGATAATCAATCCTAACTAATCAAATAAGTAATTAAAGTAAGATAATAAAATAGACTTTTTCACTGCCCCTAGTTCTACTGTCACTGTACTGTAAACATCCATTCTGTGCTTGATACAGCTCGATGTATTCTTGAACATCTACTTAATAAGCTAACTGAATTGTATCTATTTTTTCATCCAGCTGGTGCCATACCTACAGTCCAATCTGACTAATTTCCAGCACCTGGAGATTCTGAATTTTAGGAACGGCAGCATTGTGGTCAACAGCAGGATGAAGTTCGGAAAGCCGGTTCCTCGCGAGGTGACCTCCGCGGTCTACCTTATCCTGGAGGATTTCTGCAACACAGCCTACCAGACCATGAACCTTGCCATAGATAAGTACTCTCTGGATGTTGAATCAGGTAAATCACATGAGCTAATCCATGATATATACTTTTTTTGGCATGCACTAGACCACTGTGATCAATTTGTTGACCTTCACAAAGTCCACTGCCTTAGAATGTCTTTATCATGTCACTTCGTTAAACTCCCTAAGAACAGTGGATCAATGCCTAGCCAGGATATGGTCCCACTGGGGTGTAAATTGTCAGCTCAGACGATGATTGTGTCTCATTTGTCACGGTTTGTGCCCAAGTGCGAGAGTAACAGCGGTAGGACTCTGGAAGATCCATTGCTTGGTGTGAGTCATGCCAAAGCCGAGCATCATCTTTTACCCTCTCCAGGAGCCAGATTGTGATTGGTAGCAGACGCCTTTGTTAGAATAACACTGATATTGTCAGGCACCTGCTTCACAGCCAGAAGGATTAAGCCATAATACACTGAGCTTGATGTATATTATTCAAACAATAGCATCCCAGTCCATTATATTAATGATGTTCCATTTGGGAACGCGGGTCCAGACTTGTAAATGTAAATAAGCTAGCTTTGCTCAATCTGGCCAAACAAAACTGGCTGGAGGAGTTTGGACTGAGTGATTCCATGATGCAGACTCTTCGGCTTAGATGCCATATTCTCAGGTGAGACGTGCAGCTCTGCGCGTGTCGACTGAGTGAGTCATATTCAGCGTTTGTGTGTGTGTGTGTGTGTGTGTGTTCTTGTTGAGCTGGGCCAGTGTAATCTGTCTGAGCCCTGGTCTTATCATGCTG
This sequence comes from Bryconaethiops microstoma, assembly GCA_037577275.1. Lineage (NCBI taxonomy): Eukaryota > Metazoa > Chordata > Actinopteri > Characiformes > Alestidae > Bryconaethiops > Bryconaethiops microstoma. The sequence continues at coordinate 14,690,040 of JBBJLS010000041.1, read as the reverse complement.
CTCATCGCAGCGTCTAAACGCTGACTCACTTCAGCTGCTAGAATAAGAACACAAACACAATCTTCTTTATTTTTGACCCCGAGCACTGAACACCGGCCATATTGGAATTATTTTTATCTTTTTTTTCTGTTGCAAAGGCGGATTTATTAGTTATGACATGCAAATATGATGTTAATCAGCTTATTGCTGCGAATAAGTACTTGGTCGGTAATGCAGTCAAGGCCTGTCCAGAGGTGGTGGTGGTGGTGGGGGCGACCCCTCATCACCTGCTGGACCACTGTCTCAATTTCTTAGGAAAAGTGGGACACGTTTTCATAAATGGGTCGGGGGGGGCACAGTAGAAGAGATTGCTACATGGAAATATAATAAAACTGTGTATAGTTTTTATACTTAGGTTATACAGACAACAGGAAATTCCCATATCCCAATAATACACTGCATAATTAATAGTAAATAAGTAAATTAGCTCATAGTAAATAAGTAAGTAAGCTTCATTTAAAAAAAAAAAAACAAAGCGAATCAAAGCTAAAAATAGAAACAGAAATAAAATGTCCCATAGACATTCTAATCAGTCACATTTATCAATTGAACGCTATAGTTTTGAGCCTGTTTTTTAAAGACCAGAATTGAAATCTGATACTCTCCAACAAGGAGTTTCATACATGATGCATGCACAAATCATCATTCTGCTAACATGCAAGCACAGATGGTCTAGATGCCTGAGCCCCTGCATTGCAAATTGCTGATTTTAACACTTGAAGGTGTTTGGACTTTTACTGGACATCTTTAAAGTAAAGCTACGGTTTGTGCAGGTGAGAAAGCGGACCCCTGTAAGTTCCAGGCCTGTAACGAGTTCTCTAAGTGTATGGTGAACCGGTGGACGGGCGAGGCAGAGTGTGTGTGTGACACAGGCTACTTCAGCGTGGACAGCCTGCCATGCCAGAGCATCTGTGACATACAGGAGGATTTCTGTCTCAATGACGGCAAGTGTGACATCATACCTGGCAAGGGCGCCATTTGCAGGTGAGATGGTGGAGGCAAAGCAGTCACTTCAGGATTTTCTCCAATATCATACAGTTTTCTAATTTTCAAAGTAAACTTTGTCATCTCAGCTGCATGCATGTGCACAGTGAAACGAGATGGGTTGTACAAAAAAGACACAAAGAATATGCAAAAATAAAAATATAGTAATTTCACATCCAAAATGTTGCATCAGCAGTCAAGTGGAGAATAAACAATACTGTAATTGTGTGTTTTATATGTGCAATGGATCAGTAGCAGCTCAATATACGAAATATATTTTAATATATGAAAACTACACTAACTATGAGACAGTGTTGTATGTTTCCATGAGCTCCACTTGTAATGTTTATGTGGATTATAATCGCTTTAAATGTCATGTGCCCTTAAGACTGACATATGTAAATGTATTCTGATCTGATTGGCTGCCCTGCATTGCAGACTAGGCTGAAACACTCGATATAATGTCAACATGAATGGGTGGGGCTAAGTTCCTGTAGACTGATTAGACTTACACATGTAAACTTTATGTACACTTTGTGGTATATTATCTGTCTTTCTTTGTATTTTCTGTACATAAGCTCTACATTGTATATTGTATTGTTCATTTGTATGCTCATACACTCTATATATTATATATATTTATAAATAGTATAAATACATTATATGCATAAATAATATTTATATACATATATTAATATTTATATTTACACTTATACATATACAGTAAAACCCCACTTATACACGGATCATTTTTCATTTTTTCTGAGAACTGAACTAATAATTGCTCGCAGAAACCCCAGCACTATCGCAGAAACTGCAGATTTCCTCCACATTTTGTTTTTGCTTTTGTTACGTCCGGGACTCGTCTGCAATGCCCCCTCGTCCTCGTGCTGGTTGTTTATGTTTGAGCTTTTTTCATGGCAGTATATAATTTTTCATGCATTTTAGTGCTAAATTATTAAGAAAAATATTATTTACTAATTTTGTAACAAATATTAACATAAATTCAGCTACATTTCCATATAAAATATAACTACATACATTTTTATATACTGTTTCAGAACAGTTTCCCGTGTGGAGTGTTTTTAATTTTGTTCTTCTTAAAGCCCTGTATTTTTATTACTGTAAATTAAATGACTTTATTACTGTATTTACCCTTATAAAGGGTTTCTGGTTTAAAATGAGTGTATGGATGGTTACTAATTAGGTCATAAAGGTCTTATACTCATGAATAAGCAGTTATAACATATGAACAAATGTTGTGAGGCTGACAGGTGTAATGATGATCAGTAACCAGCTTTATTACCATTTAATAACTTTATTAATGATTCTTTAAATCTTAATGACCTCATTTGTGACCTTTAATAATTTATTCAAAATTATTCATTATAATTTTTTATATGGGCAATTTTATTGTAATGTGGCACCAAATAAACAACACAAAGAAAAAATTCATTAGGATGAAATGGCTTTATTTCTTTGATTTGTTGCTACGGACACGCCTTATTTTTCACATCCAGCTGTCCTGTGGGAGCATAATTCAAGCAGTGAGAACTAAAACAAACATCGTTTCCAGCCCTTTCTCTGATAAAATGCACAAAAAACGTCATTTCTGTGATCCCACAGTGCCTTTGTCAGTCTATGCACCATTTAGGCAGAGAAATAAATGAGAAAAAACAATTAAGCGCCTCACATTACTCATCTGTACATGATCCTTCATCACTATCAGACCAGACATGATGTATTCAGTAAGCTCTGTGTTTGGCAATTAAAGCAATAAAAGTCAATATAAAAAGTAATGCAGCAATAATTATATTTTAAAAATCATCTTTAAACTTTTTCAACCAATAAAACAGCATCTTTGATTCAGAAATCGAGAAACGGCTCAGGGGTTTCAGGCTGGAATTTTCTGACTGTAAAATTAGCCCAAATACAGAAGCAGCATCAGCATAGATGTGATTTTGTACAAAGGTCCATTCAGCAAGTACTTAAGAGACAGTTTGTGAACAAAGTCTTTGAAAAGCTTTTACATGTTCGCCTGAGGCTTGAAACCGATATTCAATCAGTGGAAAGCAAGAAAAAGCAGCATCAGCATGACTGCCTGAATCCCTCCAGTGCGAGGCTATTGTGTGTTACAGGTCTGTGAATGTATAGCTGAGGAAGACAAGACACCTTAATTAAAGAGATTCAGCCACCCTGGACTGCAGTGATTACAGTCTTCAGTCCAGCTCAAAATAATTCCAACCTTTATCCTTCATGCAGAGTGTATCAGTAAACTCTGATTTCAGTAAATATAAACGGTGTAAAACAGTCTAGAACCGTGTTTACCCTCAGAACTCAGAGTGTATCAGTAAACTCTGATTTCAGTAAATATAACCGGTGTAAAACAGTCTAG
>JBBJLS010000041.1:14679839-14682382 GCA_037577275.1 Bryconaethiops microstoma | reverse complement strand
GAGATTTACAGAAATATTTGAACTGTAACTGTGTAACTGTGTTAAAGGAAACACGGCTGTTAAAAAGCTCCTTATTAGTTTAAAGTGTTTAAACCAAATGTTATTGTCCTTTTTTCATACAGCAGTAAAAAGTGAGCAATACACTACGTTTGAATTCATTACTGAATTTTACTACAACAATGTGATTAATCGCAGAAAATCATGCGATTAATCGCGATAAAAATTTTGAATCATTGCCCAGCATTAATAAATGCAGAAAGCAATTTTGATAAATATGCAATGTTGATGAAGAAATGCTGCCCATCAGATGTAGGTGAAAGAGGAAGTCTTCTGGGAAGCAGTCAGAAGCAGCGCATCGCCATCGCCAGAGCTCTGATCAGACGGCCGCAGGTTCTCCTACTGGATGAGATCACCAGCTTTCTGGATGCCAAAAGTGAACAAGCGGTAAACACATAACCCGCACAGTTTTCATCGTAATAAATGTAACACAGTCAGAGACCTTGTGACTCTCTAACATCAAGCTTCAAACCATTTTACAGATTCAAGAGGCTTTGGCCAGCTGTCCCAGCCAGACCTTACTGGTGGTCGCACACCGGCTGAAGACCATCGAGAGGGCGGACGAGATCGTGGTTGTTGATCAGGGGACGGTGCTGGAGCGAGGAACTCACCAGGAACTGATGGAGAAAAAGGGGCATTACTATGCACTGAAAGAGAAACTCTTTACTGAAGATAATTCTCCTACAAGGACAGACACACAACAGTAACAAGATACAAGAGCATACCTCCCACCCACCAAAAGTTTGGAAACCGCTGCCCTAGGCCACGTTAAATAAATGTTTAACTAAACTTTAGTAGATTATTCATTTAACGTGGCCTAGGGCAGCGGTTTCCAAAGTTTTTTTCTGCACAATGGGGCTGAGTTACCTGCTCCATGTTCGAGCAGCCTGTCCCTGCACTGACCATTCACTTCACTTGCATGCGGTAGGTTGGAGGCAAACCTGGAGCAGATTTCCAGTGGTGTGCATTCTCCTATCTATTAAGTAGAATGGATTCTTTCGCGAAAGATTCAAGATTTGAGATTTAGCAGCGCTGGGTGAACTAATATTTCATGTTAAATGTGGGGGTTTCAATCAAATAATTTTGAAATGTGAAGGGGACACGTCCCCTTCAGATTGACTGGTGGTGAAGCCCATGTCTTTTACAGTTGTCTGAAGACCCACCTCTTCAAGGAGCACCTAGGGGACTAACCAGTCCTCTCGCTTATTCCTCACATATTTTTTCCAATATATGATAAAAACAAGCTTGGCCACTTACCCTCTTTACTCTTGTCCATGTTTTTTGGTAACTGTGTTTTTACTGCTGACTGTTTCTCTTTAACAGGGTTTGTTAAAGTGTGTAATTTAGCTGTCAATGACAGTATGATGAGTCTAGCTCCACAGGTTTAAAGAACAGATGTAGACTATTTAAGCACTGATGTACGTTGCTCTGGATAAGATGCCGTAAATGTAAATGTAATAAAGAGTTTAATAATAAAAGTTGTGGTGCTCATATCTCAGTAAAACAAACACATGCTACAGTCGAGTTGGTATCGTAAATAATTTGTGATATGAATCTTTTAAGCTGCACTGTTGTATCATTTGGTCAACAAAAGTACTAGTTTTGCTGATTCTAATTTTCTGTTTCCACTGTAAAGTGTCGTTCTAAATCTGAAAGGTGTCATTTTAATTTAGCCTCTTTCTGTAATGATTCCAAAAAGTGAGTGATTTGTAAGAACTTATATAAATCTTTATTAGGGATATCAAAATGTTTTTTTTAATATCTGTTCAAAGGACAGCAATTTGCCATCTGCAAAAAAATTTGAAAAATCAATCAATCCTTTTTGTAACCGTTGCCATAATCTAATGTCTTTGATCTGTTATGGGATATCAAGGTGAGAGGGGACCATAATGAGATGCTATTTGGTATTTTTGCATATTTCTTTACATCTCTCCATGCCAACAGAGTATTATACACTACAAAGTTGTTGCATAAAGATGGTATTTTGCTGATATTATGTATAAATGGTAAAGATTTCAACGGTCTCGGAAGGCATGCAATGATTTCCATATTGACCCACAATGAGTCCTGTCTATCCATAAACCAGCTACACATCTGTTTGATTTGGGCTGACTAGAAATATAATTACAAATTTGGTAAAGATGCCCCTCCCAGAGTTTTTGGTTTTAAGAGTTTTGCGAGGTCTCTTATTTTTCCAAATCGATTTTGAGATTATGTTATTAAGATCCTTGAAGAATTTTGGGGACGAATAGCACAGGAGACTTTGCAATAAAAATAACAACTGAGGTAAAATATTCTTAATGTAATCTTAATTACACTGATCCTACCGAAAAATGAAATTGGTAAAAGGTCCAGTGTGTTATTTTTTTAAATTTCTTTTATTAAAGGGGAATAATTAGCAGAATGTTACTGTATTTAGTCTGAAGTGACCTGTATTCCTAAATGTGTAATTGCATTGCCATTTGTCAAAATGAATTTTATAGCAT
>JBBJLS010000041.1:14664839-14674839 GCA_037577275.1 Bryconaethiops microstoma | reverse complement strand
ACACAGTCTGTGAGGTCATCAATGTCCTCTCCATGTGGCCCATAAAGAACCTACTTGTCTGTAGTCTCCAGACAGTCCTGCAGGGCTGCACTGGCCTCCTTTTGTTGTGGTCTGATCTGCCCAGAGGTGAGATGGCTGTGCTGCTGTATGCCTATTTGACATTAGCACATAGCAAGTCTAGTGTCTTTCTCTGTCGGGGCAGTCTACAAATTGTGTGAAGATGCATAGTGTCCTGTTCAGAGAGATGTAGTTGAAGTCGCCAGAGATGAGGATGAAAGCGCCTGTGTGCTTTTTCTGGAGTCTCGTGGTTGCAGAGTGGATGACGTCACATGCTGTTGTCACGTTGGCTGATGGAGGAATGTAAACATCGGCGATATTGTGTGATAACTCTTTGGTCAGATATTACAGACACTCCTAACAGCTAAATGTCCTGGCTGCAGATGCATCACAGTGTGTCCCGGGTGGCACCATCGCTCATTAACAAAGAGAGTGAGTTCATTCCACTATTGCACGGAGTTCTGTCCACCCAAACACATGAAAATCTAGCAACGTCCACAGCAGAGTCAGGAATATGCTCATGCAGCCATGTTCCAATAAAGCACATCAAACTGCATTCATGAAATTCTATGTTGTCTGACCTATGCCGCAAGCTTGTCCATCTCGTTGTCCAGTGATCTCACATTGCCCATAATGATGAACGGAAGATATGGTTTGTATCTCATCCTCTGCTTTTCACCAGACCGTTGCCCATTTCTTGCTGTTCTTTTCCCTCGCATCTTTGCTCCTCCATGGCATCCTCCATTGGTCTTTCCCTCCATATCTCCGAGGGATGTCTGAGAGGACTGCACAGTGCCTCAGATCATCCTGCCTCAGTGAGATCAGCTGGTCGAAGGTGTAAGTAAAGAGTCAGTTGCTACCGCTAGCTGTGTTAGGATTACCAGCATGCAGACAGCACAAACTAAGAGCCGTAAACAAAAACGCAGAAATAACGCTCCCTACCTGCATGCTTAGAGAGTACACAGCTTACTAATACTAAATAAATTGAAATGACTGCCGAAAATAAAGTTTAAAAACACTAAAATACAAAGATGTATGATGTAACGCCTTCTTATGATGTTTACCACCAGGGAATCCTCCAAGGATAATGGCGCTCCTGCCACGTCTGGAGAGGCTTGTTCTTCTGTCATTAGTCTTAGATTTTGGTAGGAAACAGAAACAAAGGGGATGCGGAACACAGCAGTGTCACTGATATACAAACAGAAACAGTTCCACTAGTCTCTGTGAAGCAAACCGTTGTTCAGGGAAGGAGAGACCAGTAAACCAAAGGTCCAGCCTTGTGAGATCTACCTGGTCAGTCATCTTCCACACTTGAAGAGAGACTGCCAGCCATACTTTTCAATTTCCAGGCTTAGAAGGACAGATACACATATGCAGACACAAACACGTAGCCATGCTTGCCAGTAGCCATGGTCTAGATGCAGGATTCTGGTTCAGGTTTAAGTAGTGTGGTGAAAAGCAGAACAGGCGCTGGTAATCAAGTAAGAGAAAGTAGGAAAGCAAGGGGAGGGGCAACCACTAGGCCCGGTATGGTTATAGCCTGGGTCATGGCACATGAGACACGGCCGTGATAACTACCTTTAAACAAGTTAACTAAAATGATTATAATGAATTATACAAATGATTCACCATTTGTAGATGATTTATTAAATGATAATATAGAGTAATTATTTGCCGTTTTACTGAAGGCCAGTGTTCATAATGCCTATATAAACCTTTTATGACAACTGACATACTTATATAAAGACTTATTTTAATAAGTATCAGTAGTTATGAAAGTTGCCTCTGTCCATTTTTTGTCCAATGCAGCAGCTGCTGAAAATTGTCGGAATAAGCCTTTATGATTGTCTACATCGATTTATGTTAGTTGACACGAAAGCAGCCGTTCTTTAAAGTGGTACCATGTTTTTGTTATGTTGTTTACTTTGTTATGTTGTTACACACTTAAATTAAACAATCAAATGTATTTTACATGGTTGAAAGCCATCATTTGAATCCTTGTGGAAGCATGAAGATTCTGCACGTGTTTCTGGTGAAGACGCATGAGTTTGTATGGGGTAGCTGGCAATTTCAGGTATTTGGTAACAGCTTAGCTCTCACCGCTTGGGCTGTTTTCTCCTCACTTTTCCTCTCCGCCTCATTCACCAAGCAGTTCTCCATCAACAAGGCTTGGCCGACCATTTACTCAACCCGTGAAGGAAAGAAAAGAGAGAGAGAAGACTGGCAGGGTATTGAGGGTATTGCACAATGGGTCCTTTTGTTTCCTACAGCAAGATTTTCTGATGCTAACTTAAAAAAATAAAAAGTTCATTTTGAAAGACGAAACCCTCTGGGACATTTTTTTTTCTTGTAGCATCCCATGACAACCTAGCATCACACTAACTGGCTCACCAGGAGGTATCTCCGACCAGTCTCTCTGGTCTCCAAGCTGTGGTTTTTCATGAAAACACATGTGAGAAGATAACACAATGCTATTACATCTGAATAGTTGAAAAAATCTGCCTTTCCAGTCCACTTTCCTGATCTGATGGCGAGCTATACCAGTGTATTTAGGCGGCTGTGAGTTATAGATCAAGTGAAGTCAGCACCAACAGTTTATGTCCTGCTTTCTCATTGGCTGTAGCTACTTGCCGCACTCATTGGTGGTCGCAACACTTTCCATAGTACTTGGATCTGGATTTGCCGACATTTTCAGATGTTTAATAGCCTGGATATCAGTTGGGCATCTGCAAGGCATCTACAAGCCTCTTGGATGGTTTCTTTGAACCCACATATAGTGATAAAGAGCAGGTCTTTGAGTGGGAGAATCAGGCCCAAAACTGTGTAGTGTGAACTCTGCTTAAGTCATAGAACTTCCCTTTAACCATTTCGATTTGTTATGTAATCTCAAGTAGACTTAACTTGCTGTTTCTGACACTGTATGACATCCTTTGATACTAATGAAGAACTAGCAAGCATGGCCTGCTGGATGACCCTTGATGGTGGTTTGCAGTTGAGATTGGAGTAGGAAGGTCTACTCCATGCATGTTTTCCATTTGCTACATGTTAGATCTCCAAGGGAGTTTGCATGGCTTAGACCGTTTTAGGTTGCACCCATATACACATTGCTTTCCATGCAGGGAACCACATATATTTCTAGGAAACATTTCTTCATCTCAATGAAAAGCAGGTGGTGAGGCGTCTTTGGTGGCATTCCCCATCTTGTTCGTCTTTTTGTTGTACTGAGCAGCTAAGGGCAGGATGGTGGGATTGGATCTGGTGCTGGATGTAATTCAATCTGTCTTTCCTGGATGGACAAAACACCTTCAGGTTCATATAACAACCTCACTGAACTCTTTTAAAGAACCTGAAACTAGGCCGGTAGTTTGACCAAACAATGCTAGTATTTTTAGCTGTAAAAGTTGGTAAAGCAGTGAGCATGATATTGGCTGCTGGATGATATTTGCTCCGTACAGCAAGACGGTAGGTGATATTTTTTTTGACACAAATCGATCATGATGGCTGGAATTTCCCTCTGCAGACTTGAACAGAATTCTGGAGGAAGTGAGTTGCTAGGGGGACGGAGTAAAGAAGACAAAACAATATGGGAAAGGAGGATGGAGGGAGGGAGAGGTTGAGTTATTGTTGAAAAGAAGGGTGTAAATTACCCCACACCTGAGGCTTCGAAGGAAGGAGCAAACTTGATTCTGTTCTGATGTGCTGAGTGATTGAAAGCATTGATAAGAGACGCTTACGAAAGTGGAAAACTTGGATTTCTTCGCTGTTTCTTTGTTCTTTCAAAAACTTCCTTCAGCGCTGGTAACCATCCAAGTATAGCTGCTCCCACTCATTCAAATGAACCCATGGCCATGAAATCCCATCAAAGCTGCTTTATCTCATTGTGAGGTGTCTCCCTTTAGTGGGGGACCTACTCTACGGTAGTTTCTGGAGAGCTGCTGCCAGCATTGCCTAGACTCAGGCCTCCATAGATTAGCATATAGCTAATCAAAAGCATTTTGCTGCAAAGCTGGGAGGATTCAGGTGCCATGAGATGCAGTGTTTACCAGCCCCTAATTAAGTGAACTTAATTGTCTCCTCTCTGCCCCTCTGCCTTATTAAAATCTATCTGGTATTAATAGAAAAGGAATAGTTGCCATTTTACTACAGTGTGTGGGGGTGTATGCCTTTAACTGGCTAGAAGCAAAGAGTCTTGTGATTCACTCAGAGCGGCACATAAAACTTTTGTGTTGTTTAGAGTTCGGGATACTAATTTAGCTTCATATTATGAATGCATAAAATAATGTTTGATACTTATCTCTTATATATTGTCAAGACACAAATATAGGGAAAAGATGGGCTATATTGCTCAGCCCTTCAAGCCCAGGCAGCTGCCTGAGACACTTTCATTACACGGTACAGCCACCATGATGAAGTGGCAGCAGTGGCTGTTCCAGGGGCTATGGGTCCAGAGCAAATATTTATTTCCAGGGCGATTACATTCCCATACACGGGCGAAAGGTTTGTTCCGACATTTCTCAAGTCACCTGCTCAGCTGGCTTGTTTCAAATGTTCGAAAAACTTAATCTTGACAGACAAACAGAGAGCAGTGTGGCAGCCATGGCTCTCCAGCATATTTTGGCTACACATTTGAACTTTGATTGCGGTCTATTTTTGCACCAGCTTCCAGCTTCCAAGAATCAATGACCGGTGTGAATAACCAGTGAACAGCATTGTTGAAATCTTTGTGGAAAATTAACACTTTCCAATCACTCTGCGATAGTGTCTTCCATTTTTGGCCACCACTGTCAATCGGCCAGCCCCGTGTATCTTCCTGCGAGGCCCTTCTCGTTGGTCCTTGTATAAACGCTTTATAATGACCATGGGATTATCGGAGGAATAATGTGCACAGCCTGTCTTAACAAACTGGGGCACTGGGACCAAAACATTGTAACTGAGTTATGGCCATGCGGTTCTGCCAAGTTTATAGAAGCTAAAGCAAACACTTGCAAGTGTGTTAGACCTTTGGAAGCTCTAAATCAAGGTTCTCCAGCTCCTGGCCTAGCAGGATGCAAAGGAACTGATGAAAGTATGGGTTCCTTCATGATGTTCAAGATGGCATTTCTACTGTTAAGTAAAGTCTGAGATCTTTATCTTTTGACATGTTTATCATTTTTGGACCTAAACTGTAGACTTCTGAGGGTTAACGTGTTTCCCAACTATGAAATTGTTGGACATGGTGCTGTATGTACACGCCAGCTGTTTCTGTAATTGATTAAAATCAGTACTTTTGACATGTTTTGCATTGTTCATTTAGTCACTGCTCCAACATTGTGTAAACTACACGTCTAAATCATCACACACTCGCCGCATCATCAATATATTTCACAATCCCACTGAATGACATATTACTGACTTACTGTTGAATTACTGACATCATGGGCATGAAGATGTGGCACAAACTAAAACCAGTAGTATTGGCAGCCATCTGTAAGTCTGACTTTCTGTTTATTTTTTAAACATTTAAAAACTGATTGATTGCATTTAGGGCAGGGGTGAAAAAGGATTCTCATTAAATTAGTATCACGGCATTTTGTGAAGATTTTTTTAAAGGAAATCCAAGTTCCTCTTCTTCCGTCTTTTAAATTCCATCTTTTATTCTTTTTCTTTGCTGATGGATGGTCCCGTGGTCCTGCATGTGAAGTCTTGATATGCCTAGAACTGCAAAAGGGGTTAAAAGGTTACTTGAGAACTTAGTCAAACAGCACTTTGCTGGGACTGTTCTGGCTCCAGCAAGAACACCCCCAACACCTCCACACTCGGAACTGACCCAAAATCCAGCTTGGCCAGGAACAATCACTTAACCAGCAAATTATTAGCCCCCAAAATCCTTCACCTCCCAATCTGTGTTGGTTTAAGTCCATTTATAAGCTATCCAAGAAGTGGAGATGGGTCCAAACCCATCACTAATGGATTTAAACAGCACCAAAGTGCTTTTTAATGATTCATTCATTCATAAAGCACATTTTGAGACTCTTTTAACAGCAACGTATCATGAACTGGTGCAGCTGGACCAGCACCTTCTGAAAAGGCCATAGGTGTTTGAGGTGCATTGCAGAATCGTGAGAGCATCATCATTATGAAATCCACTTTATTTTGGTGTGTTTTTTGGCTTTAACTCCCCCTGATCTCCAGCAGAGGCTGGGATGCATCCACGCCAGGGCAGCAGCATCCATCCAAACCTTTCAATAAGATCTAAACCTCGTTGCTCCCACTGTCAGCTTTACGACTACAATTTATCCACCTCCGTCACCTGCTCCTGTACACTAATGGCCATCATCATCGTAAATGACAAAGCCGACATTAACGATTTCATTCAGGAATGACGAAAGAAACAGGAAGGATCTTTAGCAGATGCTCACATGGTGTAGCCATTATGTAATTGTGTTCCAGCCTAAGGACACTTTGGTTTATCTTCAAGTTGGGAATGGAGAGATCAGCATATAGATAAGCCGTAATTCTGTTTGTGGTGAAGTGGAAGAGGAGGGGAGGGTCAGTTATGTCTCACCTCTTTGGCAGGTACGTAACAAAATAAGCCCTCAGCAAATCTGCTGTAAAGCCTTTCAGAGTTATGCAATGCCCCTTGATAATTGCGGGGTGCAAAAGACCCTTCACTCAGTGTCAGGCTCTCTCTTGCTCTCTCCCTCTCTCAGGAGAGGATCATGTGTAAAACTCCATGTGTGTGTGGACAGCTAACATTCTTTGCGGTGTCTCTGCATGCCTCAGGCATGATCTCATGGCTCTCAGTATGGACGGTCTCCTGTCAAGGTTTCCCTCCTGGTCCTGGATGCTATCCGGGGCCTCGAGGGCCTCCCTCTCCCTGACCAAAACCCGGGCCCTCATAAAACCTCTGCAGCTGAGAGGCGAGCAGCTCAGAAATGCGTGATACGCAGTTATATGAGTCATAAAGAAGCAAGGCAAAAGAAGCAAGAAATTTGTACTTTTGTGAGGTACTGAAGTGCACCATTGAGTAACAGGCTTTGAACCGCAGGGCGTGGTGGCACAGCACTCGGCCCACATCCACACCGGCCATAATGGCTCCAGCAGACCGTGCTATAAAGTGGACACCAGCATGCGCCAACCCTCCAGAACCTCATCTGACCGTAAAAAAAAAAAAAGGCTTGCGCTGGCTGCACACAAGCCTGTCAGAGAAGAATGAAAGATGAGTAGAAGGGATGAGGGTGAGAGAGAGAGAGAGGAAAAGAAAAGGAAGGAGATAGTGAGTGAGAGAAAGAGAGATGGATGGGGCATTGAAGAGCACCAGATTTTCTACTCTGTTCAGAATGAGGAGCGCAGCCAAATGGTCCTCCGCCAGATTCTTTACCCTGCATCAATTTGTGAGATTGATAAATGTAGATTGTTCCCTGAAGACAGCATAGAGGCCTGGCCTGCACATATTGTGACTGCCATAAATATAGAGGTGGTTGTTGTTGCCCTCTGGAACTGATTTGGGATCTGTATCTTCTTCCTGTCTTTACTGAATGCTTGTCAAGTGATTTAACCACTTGATCAGTCGACCAAAATCCCATGTTGTCACACATTGTCTTTAGAGTTTGTCTGCCTAAATGACCCTAACATACCTGGTAATCAGGTGCATTTCAGCATGCCATCAAACAGTGCAGGACCGTTGCTGGATACCCCTGTTTCAGAGCATCTTGAATATGTTCTTTGAATGAAGCAGGTGCTGTTGGAACCAGTGTCACTCCCTCATAGTTTGTACAGCTGCCAGGTGATCATGCAAAACAAGGTGTGTGCAAGCAGAAGGATCTGATAAAAGTATGCCGTATTTTGCAAGACCGCAAAACTGACCTCAGACCAGTTGTCTTCTATCGGCATGTTGAATTTGGCTAGCCCGGCTGACAAGAACTCAGGGGAAGACACATGGGCCGTATAATGCGGAGAAAAACTCTACTCTCCAGAACGAACCCAAGAACACGATGTCCTTGAGACAAATGGGAGGCAATGCACAACCTCTGCAGTCGGTAAAGGCAACGTACGGTGCAAATGGCCAGCAATGACAGAACATGTTAAGGAGAACATACCTCATCCTCTTGCTAAATGCATTTTTATGGGCTGGCATTGGCGAGCTTGTACAGGAAAGGCCGCGGTAGAAACATAAATCTCCCGCAAAAATACCACGAGGAAAACCGAAATCTCAGGGGCCCAGAAAACAACAGCTGAGGAAATACAACTTCAGCTGAAAACGTACACGAGCAAAAGCGTCCCCCCCCGGATGTGGCTGTCTCAGGGACAACATGTTTTTGTTGGGTTTTGGACATTATTATATTGCAGTTTGCGGCTAACCATATCGTTGGAGGGCGTTTTGAGTACTTTGCCAGTTTACCTTGTGTAAACCATGCAAACCACTACACAGGATGGATCCCAGGGACGTAGTATCACCAATGCTGTACAAACTTCACTTGCTTAATACTTTGTTATAACAATACAATCTTAGTAACGTTTAAGGCCTGGGAATACTTTAATGAAATATTGATTATTGATTAGTCGATTATTGCTATTATTGTTACTACCTTGCCTATTTATTGAGATGTAATGATATAATACCTAATTGTTTACATAATAAGTACATGGAGTAATTTGCAAATATTTTAATATCTGCATTCGATTTACATTTTTTTCTGATTTTCAAATTGAAAATCATTATCCCTGGTAACACAATTAAAATGATATTAGAATAAATGTGCCAACTTTTGCACATGTTTTTTTTTTCATCTCAGGAATTAGGCAGAGCATTCATAATGAACTGGAATAACTTTTCTTTGAGAGAGCTTTTAGAGGCAGACCTTTGGTTTCATTCACCACCACTGTAAACAATTCTGAATCTTTATTTAGACTGGAGTGTTTCACACCAAAACCACTCTGAACGACTTACATCGGAAGCAAAGAGTGGCACCGCTCTTATTAAAAAGCCTCAATCGTGGGTATTAACCAAATATTAGGAGATGTTTCCTCACCCAAGGATCAGTAAAAGAAACATGCTGACTGTGTTTGAAAAGCAGAGATGTTTTCAATTACAGATTTGAACTATATTACCATTTTAGCCATCAAACTGGGGTCATTGCAAAGGTAAGAAAGACTTATCCCCAAACACCATAAACGTAGGCATAGCTTTTCAGTTTATCATATTTTTCCCTTGAAGAGTCAGGATTGCCCAGCAGCAGGCTCTGAGACAGTCTATCCTGTTTTTAGCGTTGGTTTTACTGGGACCTTATGTGTAGCCAGAAGGAGGGCATATCTCTTCATCAAAGGGATCGTGTTAATAAATGTAAGTTAAGAAATCACCTACTGGGCGCTTGAGGACTGTCCGTTTTCCCTGCCTTAAAGTTCATCGTTACGGCTCCTTTCCTAAGAGCTCGTAACCCACATCTCTATAGGGTTGCAGAAGGCTGATCTCGGACCAGCTCATCCGTTTCTATATCATCCTTTTTGTAAGGGAAAGGAAAGCCAAAATCTGTCCCAGATCAGGTTCCTTCCTCCGAGAAGTTGTTCCCCCAGGTCTGTATTGAGTAATGTGCAGGATATCCCTGCGTTGACAGGAAGCTTCATGAAGCACGTCCTCAGGATTACTGTCAAAGAGCAGATGTCAAATCAGAGGCCCATAATTGCTCCATCTTGGGAGAATGTGTTCCTGATTGTCAAAGGTGGAGATAGACAGATAGAAAGATAGATACATACATACACACACTATATGGACAGAAGTATTGGAATGTCTGACCATTACACCAACCAGGACATTAATGACATTGCATTTATGAGGTCAGACACTGATGTTGAACGAAAAGGCCTCTCTGTTCCAGTTCTTCCCAAACGTGCTGGATGGGGTTGAGGTCAGGACTCTGTGTGGCCAGTCAAGTTCTTCCACACTGAACTCCTCCAGCACGTCTTT
>JBBJLS010000041.1:14651778-14664739 GCA_037577275.1 Bryconaethiops microstoma | reverse complement strand
TTTTTTAATCCAATGAATTTAATTGATCCTTGCTAATTCTTAAGATTTCAGCAGGTATGCAGAATATATTAAGAGCTGAGGCTGCTAAAGGGACAAGCCAGCGATTCCTGTCACCGGGTTTGTGTTTTATAAGCTTCTCTGAACAAAATGTGCTATGGATCCAGAAGCACTGATGAAGTGAAAAAGAGCATCAGTGTTGCCAGCTCATTGAGCCAGTGTGTGTGTGTGTGTGTTTTCATATACTGGACCACTTACAATTTTCCATCAAGCTTTGTCCATCATCACAAGGCGTAATTTCACAGCAGTCGTGCACAAATGAGTTAACAATATTTTACTAGAAAAAGTACAATTCTGCTCCTGCCATCTAAACCATGGACGGAGTGGACTTGAACTCACGGATAAGCGCGGGGCCATATGGACTACATCTGCAAGCGCTTTTCAGCTCACAAAAACCCGCTGACCCAAATGGACTCAAACCTTCTGGCTCTGCCCTTTCTTTCTGGTATGAGAGCCATTTTTATACTCCACTAAAGGTCATTCATCCTGTGAATCGCCACCTAACAGGAAATCTCCCAGATGATTGACAGCACCCCAGTCTGCCAATAAGGCATCGAATCGGCCGCGGCCAAGAACATCAAGATGCTCTGGTATCAGAGTTTGATACTTCTTATGTCTTAGATTTGAACCATAGATTTGGTACAAAAAAATAGATTAAAACCATTGGAGATGTCTTTTGTTGTGCCAAGAAAACACTACAATGACCGTTAACGCTTCTGTCCACTCATTTTTCATGATGTTTTCTATAGCTTTGGCAATGAGGGAAGTCAAGTCAAGTTTGTTCATATAGCACAATGTCATACACAAAGGTAATTTAGTGTGCTTTACAGGAATAAAAGAAAAGTAGAATAGAACTGAATAAAATAAATAAAATAGTACATAAATCAATAAAAGGATTGAAAGTTCAACGGAAGCACTGATATTTAAATGAAGGCGGAGGAAAATAGTGCCGTGTTTAGCAGCTTTTAATGCGTTGAGCCACCATCCCGGATTTTGAGGTCAGGTTTGGTGAGGTTCTGACAGGAAATCTGTCTACCACAGTCCTCACCAGTTTCTACAGATGTGCTGTGGAGTCCATCCTCACAGGCTGCACTACTTCTTGGTACGGCAGCTCCTCTGCTCAGAACATTTATATTTACGGCATTTAGCAGACGCTTTTATTCAAAGCGACTTCCATTCCATTCCCTAACTACAGGGGACAGTCTCCCTGGAGCACCTGGGGGTTAAGGGTCTTGCTCAGGAACCCAGTGCTGGTGCTGAAGGTAGGATTCGAACCCATGACCTCTTGGTCCAGAAGCAAGTATCCTACCACTAGAGATGAAGATGAAGATGCTGTTTACAGTGTACAATAATACATGCTTATAAAATGCAATATACTGTGGAACAGAGAGATATTTATATTCTATATTTAACACAAATGCGCAATTCTATTTACATGTAACTACAGCTGCTTGTGACTGTTCATTACTATCAACACTACCTTTACACTGGCAGTGTACACTTTCTAGTCACTTTGTTAATATCATGTTAGAATAGATAGATGTTCTATGTTTAGAATATTTGTAGTTATTGATGTTGCACTGTTTGTATTTGTCTAGTCTGCTAAGAGGTAGGAGTTTCAAGTAATAATTTCATTGTACTATGTACACAATAAAAACTTGAATCCTTGACTTCGAGGGTGTTCTGGTTGAAATTTCATAGTAGAAGCCAGTTCAAATGGGATGCACCATAGGCATGTGGAATTTTTCAAACCATGTGACTTTCCAGCAGCCGTGGACGCAGGGACTGTCACTTGTTTAACGAAAAGGCCAACCTGGATTGCTAAAGCAGAGTAAACAGACGTTTGACCTACATTAGCCGGTGCTCTACTTTCAGCTGCATGCAATGGAAAAAGAGATATAGGCCGCTCTTCTCGCTCCCCTGGTTTGTCTATAACTCCTCGTCCCACTCCAGGTGCATATAAAGCTCCATTAACGTGCTCAGGCCGGCCCCCTTCTCTCCTGCCTTCCCCCAACTACCTCCGCTTCTGTTGCTTGCTCTGGACAATTGATACCATCTGTGTTCAGGCACTTTGTTCAATGTGTGCGTAAATTCATCAAGGAGAGGCGCAGTAAAACACAGAAAGTTAAACTGCTTTCAAAATCAAAACTTTCAGCCTGCAAACGTAGCTAAACCAGCTAATAATGTAAGAAAGGCAGCACTTTACAATAAGACTGCCCTTATAAAGGATGTATCATCTATAATCAAGTTTTAGACAGTTTATAAACCATTAATAAGCTGTTATAAACAAGTTATAACCGTTGTTATGCGTTGATGCAGGCTCAATATTTGGAGAGATCTGGTGTTTTAATAGTGGTAGCATGTTAACAAAGACCTGATGAAGTTTAATAGTAACATTGTGAGAAAGAGACAAGCTGTTATAACTTGTTTATTAATTATTAATAAACTGTCTACAACGTAATGAACAACCTGAATATAAATTATTTACAAACGCTTTATAAGGGAAGTCTTATTGTAAAGTGTTCTTTACTGTTATACTGCTATATTGTGTAGGATTTACTTCCCTTTCACTCTACTGTAACACTGCCGTATTGTATTGTTTCTGTCATTCCTTGCACTTAATCAATGCTGCTAACTGCCTCCTGTGCAATAATAATCATACTTATGGTGCAACAGTCACTCTGGAAGGTCTTTTTCCTGTTCACATTATACTGTTACATTACACTGAACATTGCTGTGTTGTCTATTTATTGTGTTGTTTGTATTATTTCTGTTGTAACTGCTATATGTTGCACAGTGACCCATGCAGAAACGTCTTATCATGCTATGTATGTGTTCATAGCTGCTGATGACAATAAAGTAACCCTGAACATTGAACCTTGAAGTGGTACCGAAGGAAAGCTAGTTTGTAGTTTGAGGAAAGTTGCTGTTTTGTTAATGAAATCAGGTGTCGCCTTTGATTGAATCATTGCATTCCGTCCTGTTGCCAATAATTCTTTGAACAATGAAGGTATTGTAGCACATTGTCAAGCTGGACCAGATGATGTTGATGTTCACCTCTGAATATTGCCTGGGCGCTCTTACACTTATAGCAAACGCAGACGTTAGCATGCTGTGAGATGGAGGTTGGATTGGTTTACCCTCCTTTTGATTTACCAGCTGACATTCTCCAGAAGATTAGAAGGACAGATAGGACATTTCTTGCATGACTGATCTAATGGAGATGGATGAGGCCTTGCAGCAGGTAAAGGTCCTACCAGCACATGTTTGAGATCTTCCTGGGTTAGCATGCTCTGCTTGCAGGGCTCAGGGCATGAGAAGAATCACCAGAGGCCAAAACCTGGAGGCATGCTGATATCGGGACACAAACCAGGTGGTGACCCCTTCTTTAAAAGGAATATCTCATCTTCAAAACAGCTACCGTTGCTATTAATGAATGGAAGCTGTCTAGGGAGACTTGCTGATATGTTAACGAGATTGCGCTAACATGTTAACAATCCGTTTCCATTCTAGTATCAAAACATGTAACCTGCTTTGATTGGGGGTGCAGTGAAAATTTCTGAGGAATTTAATTTGCATATCTTGTTATGATGGCTCCCTTTTCAGGATGGTGGATCTTAAGGACCACTGATTTAAAGCATGAGTTTGAAATTACATTTGCTAACGCAAGCTAACATTCTCAGATTTTAGACCCAAGCAACTTGGCCACCACTTTGCAACTTTGGTGACCAGTCATAAACACCTTAATATCAAAAGCAACTGGAATATATTAAAAAAAAACATCTAAAACATATGTTCTTTGCTTTGTGATGAATATAAATATGTAATGACAGGTAGAATGACAAAGAAGACAAAACCAATAACCAGCACAATCTGATCTTTATCGGTGAAGATGAATGTGGACTCACTATTTGAAAAACACTGTGGCCTTATACTGTTTTGTTTTAAATACTTATTCATAATTTTTTAACTGTTTATGTCCTAATTAAAGAAAATTCATTAACATTTTAAACCATTTTAAACTTTTTATGGTACCACTTCAAAGTAAGTCTACCTTTATAAAGGGTGTATAAATGATTTATAATCGTCATGTTAAATAAGTTGTAGACAGTTTATAAATCATTAATAAGCTGTTATAAATAAGTTATAACAGTTGTCATATATTGATGCAGGCTCAGTATTTGGAATATCTGATGTTTTAATGGTAGTAGCATGTTAACAAAGACCTGATGAAGCTGACAGTTCAACATTCTGCCTGAGAAAGAGACATGATTGCCAACTAGAGAGATCTGAGATCTTGCCAAATAGTGAGCCTGCATCTATGTATGACACTGTTATAAACAAGTTATAACTGCTTATTAATGACTTCCTCTCCAGGACAAGGATTAGTGATCACCACTTTAAAGTCACTTAGGTGTCGAAATATTAATATTGATAAAGCAAGCTAATGTTCTTGCTTGTGCACTGGAAATAAAATTCTACAAAAATATATAAAAAAGTATCCAAATTGTTCTAAAACAAATTGTTTTAAAACTGTTATAACTTGTTTATAACTGCTTATTAATGATTTATAAACTGTCTACAACCTGATTATAAATAACTTATAAATGCTTTTATGGAGATAGTCCTGTGGTAAAGTTTTACTAGCAGTATTAGTACATTGTCCCACAGCCAAACTCAGTATCCAGTCTTGTGTCTAGTAGTGTAGGATGTAGTGCAGACCAAGCCTGGGACCTTCTGTTCTTCTGTTTTTTCATTTGATTCTAAGGAGGTGTGATGAGTCAATCTGTTTTTAGCAGTTTCACAATTATGTTTGACTGCACTGTACGCTGGTTCAAACGTGTTGAGCGTGACACACTGCGGAACAGAGCCAGGGCTTACTATGTTGCAGCAGACGTTTGTGTTTTAGGCCTTGATGCTGAAGAGAAGTAATGAATCAAATGTGTTTTTGGCGGTTTTGCAACAATATGCGACATAACAAATACGACACGCTCCAAAACAACATATTTCATGTCGAAATTTCATTCTGATTTTCTTGTCATCTGACGCAAACCTTCCCAATACTCAAAGTGATGATGCACACACACCCACAGAGTTTCCCATTGAGGATGATGCACAAAATTACCCCGTAATTTCCCACATTATTTCATTAAAGATGACCAAGATGTGTAATATTGAGTTTTTCCTGCAGATGTTACTCATTGGATTCATATTAGACTTTATATTTTACATTGTTCTTGTCTCTGAGTGTCTGTGCAGTTGTAACATAAGCAGTTTCCTCCGTTATCAATAGAGTTCTGATTCTGATGCTGATTCTAATCAACCGCCTCAGCCTCGCTAAACCACAGGCAAGGCTCAGCTTCAGTTTCGAACCCACAGACCTTTTCGAATTCTGACAAAGTCTTTTTCCCTTCTTCCTAAAAATGCTAAAATGGGTTGTAAATGTTAGGAAATGTGGAAATGAGTTTCTTCCCATTAGCTTTTGATTGCTAGTCATGCTAAGGGGTTTTTGAACAATCCAGTGCCTCTCGTCTGCTGAAGTGCTCTTGGCTTCGCAGGCGTTCTGCGGTGAGCCAGAGATAAATCTGAGCTGGTTGAGTGCGGGCCGGAGAGGCGGAAGGTGTAGACTGGAGTAATTTAGAACCATTTTACTCAGGGTTAATATCTGCATGAAATGTATCACAGATGGCTTTGACAATGCCTCTTTCATTCGTAGCCTCCCCCTG
The DNA here is from genome assembly GCA_037577275.1 of Bryconaethiops microstoma. Taxonomy (NCBI): domain Eukaryota; kingdom Metazoa; phylum Chordata; class Actinopteri; order Characiformes; family Alestidae; genus Bryconaethiops; species Bryconaethiops microstoma. Next base: position 14,658,956 of record JBBJLS010000041.1, on the reverse strand, counting down.
CTCATGAGCTCCCTGTTTGTGGGTCTAGCTGCAGTTTCTGCACGTATTTTGAGGATAAGCATCACTCTGCCATCATTCATCCTTTGAGAGAAATGGACCACTGAAGTCATGTGCCATTGGCACCCTGCTCATATAAGGCAGATTAATTTTTACTATGGGAAAAATGAATGCTGTCTCAGTTTTCCCCCTTCAAATATTCATAGATCCTACAAACCAGTGGTCACCACGCTCTTCCTGGAGATCTACGTTACTACCATGTTTAGCTCCGACCTGTATCTGACGTGCTGCCCCTCCTTACGTAATGCTCCAGCTGGTCAGGTGTGTTTCATATTGTGGCCTCCCAGGAAGGTGGCTCTCCAGGACCAGGGTTAGTGACCGCCACTTTAAAGTCATTTAGGTGTCGAAATATTAACATTGATAAAGCAAGCTAATGTTCTTGCTTGTGCACTGGAAATGAAACTCTACAAAAAATATAAAACAAGGTATCCAAATTGTTTTAAAACGCTGTTAGCTACTAAAATTTTAGGCCTAAGTAACTTGACTGGGGTGGCCAGTCATAGACACCTTAATATAATAAGCAACTGAAACATAAAAAGGGCAAAAAAGGCAACATCTGTTATATGTGATGAATATGAATATGTAATGACAGGTATAATGACTGATAAAGAAGACAAAACCAGTAACCAGCATGATCTGAGCTTGTGGAGATGAATGTTAGCTCACTATTTGGCAAACACTGTGGTCTTGTAACCCTTTACATGGGTAGTTTTATTACACTAGCAGTATCAATACTTTTATGGCTGTTAGCAACCCGATAATTAAGAAGATCCAATGGTATCTTGGGGAAAATATGTGTGTCACAATACAATTTACAATGTTTTACAGGATTTTGCCCAAATCCAAAATTACGGCCAAACCTGACATAATTACAGCAGTTTTTGCCAAGATGTATCTGCAACCCAAGTCATTTAGAAGATATAAGTGAAGGTTGGCAGCCAGTGTATGAATTCAGTGCTGGAAGTTCCAAAGAAGACCTTGTAGCTTCTAAGAAAACCATGTTGTTATTTTTGTCCACCACAGTTCAGATCCCAAATTCCTCCTGTCCAAACCAGCTGGTCATGGATCCAATCTCAGCTCCGGGATCTTGCGTTTGCTGTCCTAAAGCCTTGGCCACAAAAAATGAGAAAGAGCAGTAGCTGTAAAATTTCCAGCTACCCGAGAGGAACTCCAAGCCAAGCCGTGGAGGACGGAAAAGGACCCACACGGGTGGTTTCAGAAATACTGCCTTCCGCTGATCTCACGGAATATGACATTTATGTCAGCCAGATAGCACACAGGGAACTGCTGGTCAAGTTGCTTTTTACAGATTCGCTACGTGCTTCCTTTCACAATCGAGGGACAAAGGTGGTACTGTGCAACTTCTTCGAGAAGATGTGTAGACCAGGCCTAAACTGTTACATAAGTTCAGCCCATCGGTCTCGTTCTCCTTCACACATTCACACAGTTTGTGCCTCACACACGTTCAACTCTCCTCTTCATGATATCGTGCAGATGCAGACTTGACGCAGAAGCCTTGTATAAGTGTGTGTGTGTGTGTGTGTGTGTGTGTGTGTGTGTGTGTCTGATGTTCTGGCTCCTCATAAGACACTTGACTCTTGCCTGTATTCTTCCAGTGTAGCTCGTCTTTCAGTGTCCTTCAACCTGCTTCAGCCTGTTGCACACAATACTCTCCAAAAAACTCCAGCACACACATCATCAGGAAATCTTTTTCCAAACTGGACAGGACCTCACTGTTCATGCCAGGATTCAGGATTGAAATATTTATCGAGCTTGTTGGAAGTCATTGTCAAGTTTCAAGTTAAAACTAAAATTCATCAGGTTACAGCAAAATTTTGTTAGGTTACAGATTTGAACGACATTTCATGGCTAAAGACAGGTTGGGACGTAATTTTTCATTCTAGAGTTAGATTTTACTAAATTCAGTCAGATTTGTACAGATATCTGGATTTAGCCAGAATTTTGTCAGGCTACAGTAACATTTGGATAAAGTTTTGTCAGTTTACATCTTTTCATCGAATTACAGTCATGTTGAGAGAAAATTTCATCATGGGCAGAACTTTTTAGGTTACAGTAAGAGTTTTGTCAGTTTGCATTTGGATTTTGGTATAAGTTTACACTTGGGCATTATTTTTTCCAGTTACAGTCAGATTTGGACAGAATTTTGTTGGGTTTCAGTGAGTCCTGAAAGGAAATCAATTTGACTACAGTTTGGTTGTGACAAAATTTTATCTGTCTACAGCTGGGTTGGAACTGAATTGTGCTGAGCTACTGTTAGAGAAGAACAGAACTAGACAATGAATTTTGTTTGGTTACGAGTTGGTTGGGACAACAATTTTTTTGAGCTACTGCTGGATTTGGACGGTATTTTGTCAGGCTACAGTCATGTCCAGGGTCCTGGTGTGCTGTTATGCTGAACTTAAGTACACTTAAATACAAAAAAGAGGCCTCAATCCGGTCAGCAAGGGTCGGTGTCCAGCACAGTTTGTCAAGTTCTCTTCAAAGACACACACTAAACCTGACAATTAAAAGTTTAGCTGAACCAGGTGTGTTTGTGCAAGGAAATCACCAATCTGTCCTGGACACTGTCCCTCCAGGACCAGACCTGGGCACCCCTGCTCTAAAATATGAAGCGTTTTAACGTATGTAACTCTATGCCTTTCAATTTTGTGTGTATTGGACTTGGACACATAGTAAGTTAACAGAATGTAAAACTCAGAGGTGAATGTGCTTAGACTATAATCAGGTTGGGTTCAGCTCTGGAGCATCCTGGGCCTCTGTTTTTATGTTCTCATTAGTGCAGGCACACAAGCCTCAGTTCCTACACTTAATTACCGCGCGTGCATCCAACCCAACAAGGCCGATTTAACGAGAGCTTGTAAGATAGCAGGCCCAGCCTACAAAAAAACACTCGAATGAGCATCATTAAGAGCTACAAAGAGGACAAAAACAAACCAGTGAAAAGTTTATTAGCTGAAAGCAGTAAACACCTCACACTCCTCTTGATCACAACTCAGCAAGAGCTGAATCTGAGTCGGGTCTTCCTTGGAGTGAAGGAGTTCCAAAAAATGCCATCCATTTTAAGAAGAAACACCTACCTTGTACCTCAACTGAGTTCAGCCTTGTAAGTCCACCATGATACCCTCTGTCACAATTATCATTGGTCAGTTTCTGACCACAAGACTGCACAGGATCCTCGTTTGGTGGGACCATTCTCAGCACAGCAGTGAGATTGACCTGATAGTGCTGTGGTAGTGTGTGTTGATTTGATATGAGTGTTGCTCTATAACTCCTCCCCATCACACACACACACACACACACACACGCACAATAATCTTTGCAACAACCTGCTGATACTCAGATATGCAATTTCTTATAGTGTGCTAAATCATTATCATTACGTGCAATATTTTATGTGTGAAAGTCTTCTCATGTGAAATATTACTACTCATGTCGCTACTTATGCAATAGTATTATCATGTGCAGTACAAGTGCTATGTGCAATAACAGACTTGGTGCGGAGAACCACTATTGAAGCACTAATTTTGTCTTTGGACTGTGGGAGGAAACTAGAGATCCTGGCGCAAACCCATAAAGACATAAAAACTCCAAACAGGACCTTCTTGCTGTGAGGCAGCAGCACTACCCACTGCGTCGCCATTCCGCCCATTACTATTATTACACAAAATGTAACTCATCCTAGACCTTTTGATCCTGAAAAGTCCTGAGAAATCACTTTGTGCTGCAGGCTCAGCTTTACTTTATGGAACCCAAAAGTCCAGAGGCCACAGGATGCCACTAAAATGTTTGTGGTGATCACTTTTCCTGTTCTTGTTCCACAGCACAGACAAGATGAAGACATTCAGATGTCAGCTGAGAACTTGAGCAGCCAGTGGTTTGACCCCAGGATCACAGTTAGGTTCACAGTGGAATGTGAAACACTTTGAAAGAAAAGGTCAAAGGTCAACATGTGTTGTTTCGTGTTTATTCCAGATTTCTGTAAACAGTCCAGCCTCCCTGTGTCTCAGTTCAAAACAGTGTATTCCTGATGCTTTTGCCCACTGAGTGGAACCACAGCAAAAAAATTTGCAATCCTCTCCTTAACGTTGCTAATTCCGGCAGGGAGCATCTCACTCGACCAATCACTGGCCTCATGTATCTAGAACTTCCAGAATGCCTAGAGTGATGAAAATCCACTATCAGTTTCTAAGTGTGTTGGTGGTTAATCTGGTCAAAGGGAGATCTCGCATAGATACTTTCAAAGAAAAGGAAAGTCCTGATTGGATCGTTTTCTGAATTTTTCAAGAATTTGACCCTTTTGTCTTCTACCAAAGGAGTTTCGAGTTTCGAGTTTTATTGTCATGTACAGATAACAATGCAGCATCACTACCCGCAATGATTTTCACGGAAATTGTTGAGCTTTCTCTGAAGGACTAGAAAACCCCGAGAATTCCTTTATTATGGTATCATCTCAAATTGACCCCTGATGTTCTGTGATTAACAGCAGTGACATTTACGACGCAAAGATTAAAAACGTGCGCAAATGTCATTGGTTCCAAGACATCTGGGTACAAACACTACGTCCTGTTTCATTTGAACACACTGCTTGCAATAAAAATGGCTTGCGCCCCTACGGAAGAACTTAAGTATGAGATACAGCAAATCTCTCGGGCTTCATGGCACTTTCAGAACGCCTTGTTAAATCTTCACTATCCGTTCGAAGAGATGTGGAGCGCTGTTCAGTTCTCTAGCACTGGACATTTGGGGACTTTTGGTACTCAGGCACCTGCCGCTTTGGCCATAATGCTCTTTTTGGCAAGCCAAGGTTTTCCATCTACAAAAACTTTGTTTGAATTGGTGTCCCCCACTCAAACCCCACACAATTTGAGCACCATCGCCTCTAAATGTCCTGTGTAACAAGGGCGGCTTACGGTGTACCAGACGAGGGTCGAAACCCCTGGCTACTCACTTTCTCATTCGTTGTCACTTCAGACTGGACATGCAGTCATCTTTCCAAGTGACCCATAAGAAAACGAGCACTCCTTTGTGGCTCTTTCCCCTCTTTTTTCCCCGTCATAGTCCCGCTTTCCTCTCTAAAAATGTTTTGTGTTCAGGTTTTATGACCCTGGCCTGGACCCCGTGCACCAGCCGCTTTCCTATTGCATAATTTCTGGCCTTAGTGCTGGCCTGTATGATTCACGTCCTGTGAGTCGTCCCTTGTTGGAAGTTGCTCTCCACACTACGTTGTCCTCATCGCGTGCCTTGGCACGTGTAAGGAGTGTTTGAAAAATACACCTCAAATAAAATTTGGAATCGTTGGTCATTTTGGTGATTTTGTATATAGCAGTAACTTATAAATTAAACAACAAGAACCTATTTCATCTATTGACTTTTGTGAGGAGTTATCCGCTCTGCTATACAGCTCTTTTGGTCATCTAGAGCATATTAATATTTCTACATCAAAGTTTTTGATTTTGGCCTACTCCAGGCAGTGATGCCAGCAATCAAGTGACATGTGAACCAAACACAGTCTGTGGAAGGTCTCAGAACAAAACAAGTGGTGATTAGGACCCACCGAAGTAACCTGGAGATCTTGGAGCAACCAAGGTGATGATTGGGACCAACTGCAGTCAGGGGAATGTTTTAGAACAAATAAAGCAGACCTTAGGCCCCGTTATACTCAGGAGGAGGTCTCAGAAACAAATGAGGCTATGTTTGGGGCTAATTGGAGTCACGAGAAGATTTCAGAACAAATGACACGTTAAATAGGACCAACCATAGTCAGAGGGAGGTCTCGAAACAAATGAGGCTGTGATTGGGACCAATTGTAGTCAGGCGACTGATCGTAGTCATGTAAAGGTTTCTAAACAAAACATGTGATGATTAGGACCAATCACAGTCGATGAGAGGTCTCAGAGCAAACTACACTGTGATAGGCTGTCTTTTATTTGTGCACTATACATGTCTTTTGCAAAACACTGATTAAAATACAGAAATCTAATGAGAGGCCAACAGATTAGTAATTAACTAAAAGCTCCATGCAGTGCTCAGATAAGACCAGTACAACAACACCTCATAAGTACATACTTACTTGAAATCTACACCTTAGAACAGAGTTAACTTGTCTTCATTCAGAGCTTCCCGCTGATGTACTACTAAGGTATGAGTAAGAATGGAAAGAAAACAGTCACTAATCCTGAGCATAAGATTATGACACGTATAACACAGTTATAAGTACTCATTGTGCTTCATTCACCCTGGTGATCATGATATGATAGTGAGCGGCAGCTGGATCCTGGCTTAGGGTAAAAAAAAACATTACAGCTTCGTTCCAGGGTGCTTTGAAAGCTGTGAAGCTGAACAGGACTAGGTTATCACATATTTGCAAGTAGATTGGTTTAATAGTTGAAAACAATGATTTCAAACATCTGAACATAGTGTAATGCCTTTATTGAAGACAAACAGACAAATCCCCCCAAACACACACACACACACACACACACACACACACACACACACACACACTGCTTATATTTCAATCTTAACCTGTTTTCCTCCGTCTCTTGCTCACTCTCTCTGGACCTGGTTGGGAACATGACGCCAATGCTGGGGATTTCAGCAGAGTCAGCCCGTAACACAACGTGTAAAGGGGGAGTGCCAGGCTCATAGATGCTGTAAGAGCTTTTGGCTCCGTTTGGTGAGTACTCAGTGTTACTGTAAGAGCAAAAGAACAAATCTCACACTCTCTCTCTCATATCTCCATCTGTCTCTCTCTGTTTCACACATGCACATAATCTTTCTCTCTCTCTTTCTGTTCTCTCTCTCTCTCTCTCTCTCTCACACTTTTTGGCAGCTGTCTGCTTCGTGTACTTGCTGAAACAGAAACACACACACACACATGCAGTCAAGTAATAAACAGAGGTAAAGAAAGGAGGGAGAGTAATAGAAAGAAAAAACAGTGATAGAAAGAGGGGGTGGAGAGAGTTAGTGATAAAGAGAGAAAGAGAGAGAGAGAGAGAGAGAGGGAGAGCGAAGCACTCTCCTCCCCTCACCCAGTATGTGTGTGTGTGTGTGTGTGTGTGTGTGTGTGTGTGTGTGTGTGTGTGTGTGTGTGTGTGTGT
>JBBJLS010000041.1:14617423-14648521 GCA_037577275.1 Bryconaethiops microstoma | reverse complement strand
GTGTGTGTGTGTGTGTGTGTGTGTGTGTGTGTGTGTGTGTGTGTGTGTGTGTGTGTGTGTGTGTGTGTGTGCGGGTGGGTGGGTGTGTGGGTATACTGGCCTCGCCATGTGTGGTGTGACATCATCACTCCCCTCCCTCCCTGTCCTGTATAGATTATGAGGGGACGCTCTGGAGGTCCGTCATTCAGTAGCTGAGCAAGTCCTCCACCTCCAGCAGCAGCAGCAGCAGGTTTCCCTGAAGTCGCCCAGCAGCATCTCCGGACTCCACGACCCGACCCGAGACCCAGAGAACCCGGGACCATGGCCGTCTCCAGGCTCCGCCCCTGCTCCCTCCTGCTCTTCGCGGCCGGGATTCTACTTGTGTCCCTCTCCTCTGCACAGAGGATCAGAGGCAAGTGCATCCAGACACTCACTGCACCCCTTTAAAAACCTGAGGGCTCTTTACTCAATTACAGAACTGTGCAAATATCTTAGGCACCTGTGCAAATTGAAGCCACTTAAATCAGCAGTGCAAACAAAAAAATGCAAACAAACAAGAAAGCAGTGAAAGTTTTTGGATAAAAGTAGTTGATATTTTATAAGCTTCCAAATTTCTTCTCAATGCCTCCAGTCACTGTGGATTTATAAAATTCCATAAGCAACGCACCTAATTTAATCTAATGAAGTATAAAAAAACAAAACAGGTATTTGATTGCAGCTACAAGTAAAACTGGGCTTCCATGAAGAAAGTGGTCTGGAAATGGTTAACCGAACACTTTGCCACGGTTTACTCTTTTAATGTTATTCGTATTTATTGTAATATTAGTGCTTTAACACTAAGTTGATACTACTGCCCAGCAGTAAACAGCTTTTGAGTATAATTTTCTCAGGTGCCTAAGACTTCTGCACAGTACTGTACATGCAAAAGCATGCAAAGTTATTCTTAGAGCAGTTTGGACCTGTCCTAACCATTTGGGACGCAGGCAGTCAACATCATATATGCTGTTCTGCATGGTGCTGCATAATCTGAAACAGACTCATAATTGTGGTTTCTGACACTTTATGACTCACTGTTGTCTGTAATGCGATGTGACGTTGCTTAACGAGCAGAGCCAAATGGGCTAGTATGCAATTCAGTTATTAACCAACACGGTTTGAGGCGAGTGTGTGAGGATCTATGCAGTTTGAATGATGCTGAAGCTGCGGAAGCAAATTTCAGACCCCGCATGTTTTTGGCTGGTCAGGATTGAGGGGGTCACTGATCAGTGAAATATTCAAATTTGAAGGACAGATTTTTCGCTCCTACATGTGAATTTGCGAGTGTGTTTCTCTTGTCCGTGTGTGGTTCTCATTCTGAAATTGATGTGGTGGTCGTGGTGGGCTGTTTTCTGCACGTGTGTTCAATCAGGAAAGAGAAAGGGGCCGTTTTGCAGAGCCAAAAAAAAAAAAAAAAAAAAAAAAAAGCTGCAGATGTGTTTTAGGTTTTTTTTTTGGCCGTAGAGACCCGAAAGGCGGAGCTTCGGCTGAGCTGATGCCAAAAAAAGTTAAATATAAAAAATCTGCAAGGCTTTGAAAGAGTGCAGGAGTTTTCTTTCTGTTTCAAAACCTGTGCAATGTGACAGGTTTAATTTCAGAGACAAGAACTGGGTTTAGAATAATAAAGCATTATTGTCCCCCATTACATCATGGGCCTTGGAGGAGTGTGTGTGTGTGCGTGCGTGCGTGCGTGTGTGTCCATTGCCCAAAATGCATACAGGTGTGAATGTGTGTTCTTGCATATGGCTAAAACTTTGAGTGTGCCTGGGTGCTTTATGTGTGTGTGTGTGTGTGTGTGTGTGTGTGTGTGTGTGTGTTTGAGTGCGTGTGTGTGTGTTTGAGAGTGCGTGAGTGTGTGCAGGTCTGTGTGCAATAGCGTAGGTGGGTCTTCATTGTGTGTTTGTGTGTGTGTGTGTGTGTGTGTGTGTGTGTGTGTGTGTGTGTGTGTGTGTGTGTGTTTGAGTGTGTGCACGCATATTTGCCCCTCCCTGTAGTCCTGTGCCTGTGTGAGTGTGTGATGGTCTCTGGAGAACTTTTGCTGTGTGTGTGTGTGAGTGTGTGTGTGTGTGTGTGTGTATGTTTGTGTGTGTGTGTGTGTGTGTGTGTGTGTGTGTGTGTGTGTGTGTGTGTATGTTTGTGTGTGTATGTGTGTGTGTGTGTGTGTGTGTGTGTGTGCAGGTTTGTGTGCAACACCGTAGGTGGGTCTGAATGTGTGTGTGTGTGTGTGTGTGTGTGTGTGTGTGTGTGTCTGTGTGTGTTCCACTTGCATATGTGTGTGCGCGCGCGCACATGTGTGTGTGTGGGTGAGGTTCTCTTTGATCTTCCAGTTCCTTTGCCTGTTCTCCATATCTGCACCGATGTGAGACCCCATGCTGTCCTGGACGACCCGTTCCAGGTTTTGCTCTGTTGACCAGTTTACCAGACCCAGACTGACCGTTGCAGGCTGGGCAGCTTCACATGCGTCCAGCCTCCCACAGGCCTGAGATCAGAGCTTTCAGTCTGGTTTGCAAGATCCACCACGTCTGATTATGCAACTGCTTCAGAGGACAAAGTCAACAAACACATGAGTGGAAAGCGTCCGAGCTCTCCGGTGGTAAACTGTGTTTTCTTGGCCGAGGTGTTGAAACCTCTTAAAATCACTGAGTTTTACTGTAGCGTGACGTGCCGCGCTGTTAACTCGAGGACAGAGTGAAAGAGATTCTACATACATGGACAAAGAATAGAGAAAGGAGTGAAGGGAAAATACAGCAGTGGGGTTCTGCCAGAAGAGGTGTGGTGTGTGTGTGTGTGTGTGTGTGTGTGTGTGTTGAGAAGATAAGAATTTCTCATTGAAGGTGTATTTTTCCTGCTTGTGAATGGGCCACAAAGATACACGAAGGAAGAATGGAAGAATGACAGAAAACAGGACAGCATTTAGAGAGAGAGAAAGAGATACAGATAGAAGAATGAGCCAGAGAGAGAGAGAGAGAGAGAGAGAGAGAGAGAGAGAGAGAGAGAAGGATACTCGAAAAGAATGAAGATGTGGAACCCACTGCCTCTGAACTTCATGACCTTTCCTAAATCATCTCTATCCTCAGTCATGTTCTTCATCAGTGAACTGGGTTACTACACAAATCAACAGGAATAAAAGAAGACTTCTGAACTTTCCATGAAAAGTTTTACCCAAAGTCCACATTGCATTGAGTTATCATACCTGAGACCTCTGTCACAATAGTAAAAATCCCAAAGTTGCACAATCATCTGTCCAGTCCAAGAGAGCAATGCTCTCTACGAGGTTAGGATGGCCCTCCCTCTCCCCCATGACTTGATGTGCCCCGATGCAAGCAAATGCTGGCCTTCACCCTGCAAGTTTGCTAGAAACCTAGCTAGTGGGAGGAACTGGTCAAGTTGGCCCTGAAAACATTTGAAATGTTTAGAATCAATAGGAGATTCATTGTTAGTTGTGATCAAACAGTGTTTCAGATTCTGGACGCAGAGTTGGCGAGCTCTCTATATACTGCTTGATTGAGTTCATGCTATAGGAATTTTTATCAGGCATGTTTGTATAAAAATCAGCATGTCCAAATGGAACAGCTGCCAGATGATTGTCAGCTTAATTAACGCTGGACAGAACTCGCGCCTAAGATGCGTTCTGAGAGTGTCCTGCTCTCACCCCTGGGACTTACTGCTGATCCTTCTGGTCTGGAAAGCATCCAGCTGTGAATTAAGGCAGCCAAGAAAAGAGCTCACATGGTTCCCCCCTCCCAAGTGGAGGTCAGAACTAGAGACCTCCTGCCTCCCCTTACCAATGCCAATCAATCTTTTATGGTCTTCCAGTGAAGTCAAGCCCACGAGGAGGAATCTATATCATTCTTTTGCAGCTGCAAGTCATGGCTACCTCTGACGACGACAAACAACGAGGGGATTGCGAACATTCAATAAATACATTCAATTGTGTTTGCGGGATCATTGATGAAAGATCGCATTTTAATGCTGAATGCTGAATGTAATTAATTACTTGGTAAATACGTTTCTACATTAAAATCAAATTGCAAAACAACAATACCTCAAGGTCGGCCATGACCCAGTTAACAGGGGAAAGCATACAAGCCAAAAACAACGACAGAGACGAACGTTTGTCCCGGCCTCCTCCTGCGAGGCCATTAATAGCACTAATTACTGGGAAGGAGAAACAAGCCGTCACCTGTACGTTTCTGTCTGACTTTGCCTGAAGGCATTGGCGAGTTCCTTTTGGCAGCGAGATGCTCAGCTGCTAAGACTTCTTGGTCTGTCAGCTGCATTCGCAAGCTTGAGAGATGATTACACAGAATTGGTTGGGAATGGAGCCTGATTAGGTCTGAAGGGACAAGAACATTCCTTTTTAGAAAACACTGATAAATGTCGTGGAAATTCACATCAACAGCTGTGGAACCTGTCAAGCTCTTAGAGAACAAGGTGGAGAACTTCAAACAATGAGCTAGCATGGTAGCAAAAGCAGAAGCACAGCTTCCCCTGCTCTCACTGCGGAGGTGGAAGGGTTGTCCGGTCCCCTCCGACAGAATGGTAAAGCTCAGAAGGAATTTATACTGATCTTAAAACTATAAAGCATTATGGAACATAAAACATATTTTGCATCAGTATCAAAGGTTTAGTGGGGAGCAGAAATGACTCTACACGTTCAAGCACTCTTCAGCTTCCCTCCTTGCAGTGTTCACGTAATCCCACATTTGCACACTTTTGAACTCACCTGCCAAAACAAAATCCTATCTGAAGGAAAATGTTTCTCCAGCGGATTATTCCTGATATACTTCAGAGCAAGCAGGGAATCAGATTAAACTGGTATTGACAAGACCTCATGCCATTTGGCCTATCACATGTCCAAAATGTCCAAGACAATTATGGGATGATGTCCAAAGAAAATGACTCGCACGAAGGTATCTCTGAGCTTACAGATGTCGTGCATTGAAGAAACAAATGTTTTTTAGTTACATTTTATGCACCAGTAGCTAATTTACTGTTTGCCCAATGGCTGGGCTTCTTCTTTTTTTTTTTTAGACATTTAACGTATTTGAATGATTAAAGCAAGAGAGGCATGATGAGCTTTTTACAGAATTTTCCATATGGTAGCTCATCATTGGCCCACTGAAAGGTTTTGATCTTAATGAACGCTAACGAGCGTGCTTAGCAAGCGCTTTGCGCAAATCTATGGAGCTTCTTTATGTGCGTCTGATTGATGGGGCTGATGATCCGGGGCTCTCGAGCCTTTAATGATCCGTTAAGAATCTGCCGCATTACTTTCCCAAAGCCCACTCCGAGCCACACTTAAATGGCTTAAAGAGGATATTTTTTGGTCTATTTAGCCCAGTCAAATCAATCAAGTCCTGACTGATGGGGAAAGCCTGGTGGAAACGGAAAAACTCCCTCGACTTGCCTGGCTTACTGGGTTTAGGAAAGGGATCTGAGTCTAAATCCAGACATTGTCCATGTCTTGATCACTCCACCAACAGAAGGAATGGTAGGCCGCTACCAAGCAAAGGCCTCAGAGCAAAATATGTAAAGAACGTATACTTTAAATGAAACCCCGCCAGGCAAATTCATGAAGACTGTTTTTTTTTGCCAAATAGTCTTCCTTAGTATGAAGATTAAAGGTCCTCAGTATGATCGTTTTTGCTCACTTGGCACCAGTTAAAATCTTAAAAAAAAAAATTTAGATGAACTTATTCTTTTGAAGTTATTTTTCACCAGTGTAACCAGTTCTCTCTCCTTTTCTATCGCAGTGAGAAGACAGAACATGAAAGTCCAGATCAATGCCACCAGTGACACCATCGTTCTGAAGTTTGTCAAGCCGAACCCTGACACCAAACTTGAGGGCTACATTCTGGGCTACGGCTCTAGCATGTTCTCCAAGCAGTTCATCCAGCTGCCAGAGAACGGAAAGCCTTATGAGACAGAGATCGGTAAGTTGTAGAGCTAAATGCGGTTGTAAATCATATAATAACATCAGGGAGGTTCACTCTCCACAACAAAAGAGGCAGAAATCCCACAGAACAAGATTAGTGTGGTCCCTTGGGTACCATACTGCAAAAACACCAAACCACATAACGTTAGTCTCCAAGGTCATCAAAACAACCACCTTCTGGTCTTCCAACGCTGGTAAATCGTTCTGGTGATTGAAAACACAAACAAAAGTGAAATTCTAACCAAATGGAATGTTCTTGGTTATGCTTTCTTGGACAGAAAGATTCATGACTGGCCTCATTTTGTTCCTGAGAATGGACAGATCCACTTGGAGAAAGTCAAAGGGTCATACGATACACTGAGCACTGCTCACTGTGTTTATTTTCGTCTGTTGAACCATTCCATCATTATCCATCCGTCTGTGTTATCTACCTCTCTTCCTCCAAATCACAGGTGTGCAGGGTCAACTGTAGGTCAGAGGTCCAGTAACTTTAGGTCAAGGGTGTTATGTGGTTTGTTAGTCATGACTTTCCACAAGGTTAGTTTATTTTACAGAGAGAACCTCTGAATTTCAGAGGGCTTTCTAGGCACACCAAGGAAAGAGAATTAACAATGATTCCAGGTACCACAAATCATTTGTTTCCAGATTCTTCATTGTGCTTGTTTTGGTTCCCTGTTAGCTGTTTCCTCAGCAACTGCTGTCCTTCCCAGGGTCAGGGCATTTACTAGATCTCAGTGGTAACGCATGCTGTGTTTGCACAAAGACTTGCTTTTAAAGTACGAGTGAGAACAAGTGCAGGAACCCAAAGGCAAGTTTGGGTGACCAGGCACCCTTCCAGAACATTACCTCAGTGTGGTTATCTCCTTCCGCTGTTTGGTCACCAGTGATGTTTTTCCACTTGAGCTGCAGACGCTGGGATCAGCGGCGGCACGTCAGGACCTGCGTTGGACCAACATCTTAATCGGCCACTTTTAAAGTTCCTGTGCATAAAGGTCTCTCAGGCCTGCACAACCAGCCAATTCCTGCATGTGAGGAGTTAGTGAACAAAGCCCATTTTTGTGTAGAACGGAACTCAAAAGGGAACACTTGGCCCCCCTTACAGCCCTCGTTTGCTGATGCGAAAGTACACAGTGGAATCATACACTAACATCAGCTGTCCAAAAAAAGCTGGGCAGAAACGTTTGAGATTGGGATCGGCTGCATGTGCGCAGCAGATGACTGGAAACAGCCTTGTGCTTTGATTTGCAGGAACCTTATAGGTCACTGTTGACTTTAGCACAGCTCTCTACAAAGGGGCAAATTTTACATGGCACTAGGCTGCAGCAGGGTTGTCCTACAAGCAGATTTTGGTCTTAAAAATGCCAGTGTAGCTTAATTTTTTCCCGTTAATCACTGGTTGAATGGAATGGTTTCCCTTGTATTTTCACTCAGGCATAAATGGAACAAAACTGTCCATTAATCAACCAATGACTTCAGGCTGCCTGGCCTGCCAGACTGTTGTTCTACAGACTATTGTGCGTCTGTATGCTCAAGTACACACTTTTCCGTAGTTCGCATTCCTTTTCCTGGCTAATTGAGGCCCGTGAGCTGTACCAACTCTAGCAGATGGAGTTGACAGCTCAACTGATTTAAAAGGGCGTTTCATTTCAAGCACCTATCACATGTCAAATATTTTAAGCCTTCCTTCCCTGCACTTTTCCTGAAGATGTAATCCACTTAGCTTTGTATCCAGGCTCTACAGAACGAATGGTATGTTATTCCTGAGTTCTAAGCCCTTGCGTAGCTCTAGCATAGACGAGGGTGTTAAAGCAGGGAAATAACCAAACTGTGCTGGACTTCTTATCTTAGTTAGTTTGAGTAACCAGTCTGTATGTGTTTCAATCTTAGATGCTGAACCCAAGTACCTGGTTGCCGTCCAGCCCATTCCAACCAATGATGTGAAGAAGCAATGCACAGGTAAAGCAATGAAAAGTTTTGTGTACACAGAGAAACATCTTGTGAAATATCAGCAAATTAACCCTTAGAACTCAGAGTGTATTAGTGAAATCTGATTTCAGTAAATATAAATGGTGTATAACAGTCTAGAACTGGTGTTTGCTCTCCTACACACTTGCCTTTTGCTGCTCTTTTGCCCGGACCCCCCACTCGCTGCGTGTTTTCCCCACCCACTTGTAGGCAGAAACCATACTGAAAGTTCTCTCAGGTTCAACGATCTTGTGTTTTTTTTGTTTTTTTTTTGAGGTTTTAAGGCCTTAAAAAAGTAATTTGTTCATTTTTTTTCTTCATGGGCATTTATGTGACGCTGTTTTTTTCATGTTTTTAAATTACGGTAACTTTGGGTCTATGTGACATAGGAGCACCAAACAAAGCTCAACATGACGTCTGACGTCTCGAGCATCAGTACAAACCATAGGAACGTCCATTTAAAGGGTTTAATTTTTTTGTTCTGTCGTCATGTTCTGTGGGTTAAAAAAGTCTTTCCTTGGTTTAAATGGGTGTAATTTTGTGGGGAACACCAAAAGTTGCAGAGGTTCTCCAGGACCAGGGCTGGGAATCAAATATATTCCTTCCTGAGCTGATGTGATTCCTACAGGCAAGGTGAATCTGGACAAGCCTCTTCATCTGGTGGTTGGCTCGGTCACGCCCACCTCGGTGCTCCTGTCCTGGGGAACGTTTGTGAAGACCCCATATGAGGGAAACATCATGAACGACTGCCTTGAGGATGGGTGAGTTATACACACACTCGAGCAACATCTGGATTTTGTGGTGTTTTCCTGCTTATTTACCCCTCTCCACATGAGTGACCCAGATATCAGCAGATGAGTAATGAATGCCCCTACATCATATAAGGGGATAATTCAGCATTCAGCTCCTGGGGGCTTTAAACGCTTGCAGCTTTGAGATACAAACAAAAGGACGAACGGTTCTGCGTGCTGAGATAAGCAGTATATAAATTTGTTCTTTAGTCTGCTTTCACTGGCAGGATTTCATGATTTACGTTGCGTAGCTCCACGATAGAGAGAATGGTCTCTTTAGTGGAAAAAGACTGTGGGATATGGATCTCTGCCATCGCAGGTGTGTGTGTGTTTTGTGTTTGCATCTATGTCCCGGTCTTTTCAGCGCAACTGGGACTTACTCATGCACTCCTCGATGTCTCTGCTTCTCACATATGCTGCTATATGTATTTTTTCATATGCACTCCGGAGACAAAGAGCTTTTGGAAAAGCCATTGGAAACACTGACCCACACCCAATCGGCTGAGAAGTGAAGTCTCGCACCAGGGCCGGCTCTTATTAAAACCTAATGTTAGTCCATCTTTGTATGTCCTGGCTGCCACTTTGCACATTACTGAACGAGGGCATGAGGAAAATAGAGCCTCATGAGGATGAGAAACCCAATCCGTTGACACAGTCAGACTCCTCGGGCCAGAATTAACAGCACCTAACGTGGCCAAGCGGTTCCAGATCCAAAAGAACCCATTGCCACTATAGGCACTTGAGGTTACTGATCCAGGTTTACCACTGGTTTACAATGCTAAGCCTTTAATGGCATTTTATATTATGGGGTACGCTGTCATTCCAAGTGCAGATTGGAGTGGCGACCCACATAATGGCCCACAGATGATGTCCTGTGCAATAAGAATAAGAACATGATTTCAGTGCAACATATGCACATGTGCAATAATATGTATATATAGTGCGATATTTTCATTCTGGTAAACTAAGTTTCACATCCCACTCACATTGCTGTTACTCAGCTACATTGTCTATTTATTAAAGTGTTCTGTCCTCCCTGGTAACTGCTGCCTGTGCAGTAATCAGACCTATAGTGCAATACTCATCACTCTACGTAATGTCAGCACTTGCTGTCTATTTATTGTGTGTCTGTTGTCCCCTGTCTGTTGTAAATTGCACTCTGTTGAATGTTGTATGTTGCTGTATGTTGCACGGTGGTCCATGGAGAAACGTTGTCTCATCACACTTTGTACGTGTGCATAGCAACAGATGACAATAAAGTAACCTTGAACCTTGATATGTAGATGTTGAATGTAAAATAGAAGCAAAATACACCGTAAATAAGGATTTTTTTTTGCCAAAAACACCCTTCCAGGTACTACACAATCCGCTACAGAGAAAGGAACAGGAAATGGATCTACCAGACTTGCCCCACTAGTGACACAGTCATCGACAATCTCAAGCCCAACACGCCCTACGAATTCGAAGTCCGATCCAACAAAGACCAACGCAGCAGCGTGTGGAGCAAATCCATCACTCACAACACCATGGGAGGTATGCATCATAAGAATCCAATTATTCTTGGATTCCTGGCTAATTCTCGCATACATATCATTCTTTTACATCCTATGGTCACAGAAATGGTGGCCATTCTACTCTTCAGTGAATTTCATGCTCATTTAACATGGCTTTCTGTGCATGGAATGGTCCACCAATGTGTAATATTATTGGAAATGAGTCATGTATTTATATGTATTCTAAAATGTACCTTACCTGTACTTTGCACTATAAAACTTCTCAAACAACCTCTGCTGTGCCACCTGCTACACCTTCCTCCACCACTGACCTTCTCACACTCTCTCTTGCAGACAAAACCATGCAGAAATTCCCCAAGCTCGGTCAGAACCCCCCGGTCAAGACTGTGGTACGTCCTGCCACTGTGCATAAACACAGATCTGTGTTTGGACTTATGAACTCAAAGCATTTTAGTCAAATCAGATTTCCTCAAATAAAAACTGTACAATTTGGGCATTTATGTTCCTTATGAGCATTTGCATGTGACACCATTTTTAAAACCCCAGTAGAAGTTATTATCACATTTTTAAAAAACTACGTAACCACGTGACGCAGCAACACCAAACAAAGCTCGGCATGACGTTATGATTGCGTTCCGAAAGGGGTAAATTACATACAGAGCGTCTTTCCAAGGTACTGTTCAGAAGGGATAAGGTTTACATGGGAAGATGGGGTGGGGTCGGTTGGGGTAATGCCCTTTTAATATAGTACATCTTTAATGTTATGACCATTCTTGAACTGATTCTCGGTATAAGTTACAGTAAGGGGGGAGTTGCTGATTGGTGAAACCCCTAGTGATGGAGTCTGATTTAGAAACTCTCCGAAGGCTCCATATGGAACACATTTGGTTGAGACAGATCTAAACATATGTACAAGTTCTTGGGGTTGTTGGAGAAAAATAAACAAACTAGTGTTGTTTTGTTCTTTCAGAAGCCACACCTACCCGGAGGCATATTCTTTCCCCCCCGGATCGGTGAGTTGTTTGACTTTCGATTCCCTTCGAAAGAACAAGGTAGAAAGAGAAGTTTGTTTGTCCATCACGGTGTTTATTCTCCATGTGCATGTGTGTTTGTGTGGGACAAATGACCAGTTCACCAGTTTTTTTCCGCCCGTTTGAAAGTGCACTTTTGCTCTCCCTCGCTTTCTTCCCCGCCATCAGCTCTGCACAACAAGACCATTCCAGGAATCCCTCCTCTGCACACAAACCCAGCCATTCCTGGAGCGCCAAAGACGTCTTTTGGTAATTTTCTCCTTTTGACTGGCACTCAGTTTTATTACAGCACTAAGACCATTACTGCTCAAACACACACCCACATAGAGGAACACACAGCACAGAGTATTGCTGGTAAAACCTTTAACAGCCCTCTTTTCACTGAAGAACTCACACGAGCTTGACAGCTGACTCTCCATTCTCTCTGTGTTTCAACATTTTCCCCGTTATGAAACGTTACGTTATTTCCCACAGCGCCTCCCCTGGTCCGGCAGGAAACTGCTCTCGCTTCCACATCCAATGAGCCAAAAAGGCCTCAGCTCCCCTTGGGTAACACCAAGCAACTTTTTTCAAATTCTCAAATAGTCACTTGGCTTTGCGAATGCTTCACACTCTCAGTCTTGCTGCTGTTTCGGGAGGGAAGGGGTAGACGGGTGGGTGTAGACTGAGATCATCAGCTTTGTTACGATTGGTTGCATGCTGGCATGTTCGAGTTAGAAAGTCCTGGTTCCATGGAGAAGAGCGTTCCTGATCGACGGAGGTGGAATTTAGAGTGTAAGTTTTTTCCACAGGAAGGCGTACGGTCGGTGATGCATGGTGTGGTATCCCCACACACATTAGAAATGGCAAGAGGCAACTCCTTCATTTCCTTCACTCTCTAAGCACCAAGGTCTCAGACCATCTTTTCTGTATCCACTTTATCTATCTGCCCATCCTCACTAGCTAGCACACTAGCTAGCTCATTTATCTTTGTTCGTCACTCTATGATTTCGTCTGTATATTATTTGCAGCGAATGTCAAAGCATTAGCACTTCAATAATGTTACCTTTTAGTAATTCATTCCCTTCCATCAAGTATTTTTGTTAAGGAATTCATGTCCTTACTTACTAAGGACATACTCACACTAGGCCTGGTTAACTTATACCATGCATGGACAAGATTGTCTTCTAGTGTGCCTGAGTGCAATATGATGGTACTGGATAAATAAGATGGACTTTGGGCGTCAAACGTGCTCAGGAACACCAAGTACAAGTTCACACCAACTCATAAACAAGTTTAAAAAGTGTTGGCTAAAACATAAGCACTGAGCAAATTCTGTGGAGATGCAGCTAATTAATATTAGAAAATCTATTCTCCACAATTATGCACTTTTTAAACCATTTCAGTGCTAAAGACATCCATAATGTAATAAACAAACTCTGTGGAACAGATTTAGCTTGAACATTTAGCCTAAAACTCTCTCTTGCTAATCGCTGAACACTTCTAAATGCTAAATTCATCTCAACCTTTGTCATTCCTTGTCATTTTCTCAGTGTTATCCTTCTACCTCACCTCATCAGTCAACTGCTGTTCACCTTTCTCTAGGTTCCACAGAAATGTGATTTGTGTATTAGCACTGCTGCACTTCAGCCTTTGGCTTTTGGTCAGTCCGCATGAAACCGAAGCATGCCCAAAGACACCAGTCACTTACTTTTTCAGTCCCTGCAGGGAAAGGCAGAGCCCTGGAGTCCTCCTTTCCTATCTTCCTCTGTCTCTTTGTGCTTCTCAGACCAGAGCAAACTGACTACGAGACCAATTAAGAAAAAAAATCGCTAGGCTAGCCGGCGAGCCAAATGCTACAGCAAGCAAAAAGAACGATAAAGGGGAAGTTGTTTTTTTCTCTTTAACTGTCGCTTGACAAGCATTCAAGAATCGGTGCCATCTGGAGTCGATGGAGGGAATCTGAATGCTGGTCACTCACGTGTAGCTGTCCCTCATTACCCTGCAGCCCTGTGGGATAGCGAGGCCGTGAAAAATGAATCCATATGTGCTGCTTGTTTGAAATGGGAGCCTGTTGATATCCGTGGTCTCGATAGTCAGAGCTGCTCTGCTGCTTTTCTCCCAAAACAGATTCAGACAGCCATGCTAGAAATGCCTCCTCTGAGCCGGGTGGGATTTCTCCTGCCTTCCCCTATCTTCCAACCATCCAAACCCCTCGTGACACCACCAGTACCACTCGCCAGCTCCCCTCAGACGCCGACCCGAAGCGCGACCTCTCCCAGACCAAGTCACCTATTGCCACTCACAGGCCTCATAGTTTACCTGGTAATTCCCAAGTTTCAAGTTGCTTTTTTATTTTTTTTTGCTGGTTTGTTTGTGAAGTTGGCAGTCAAATGACAGGGAGTTCTGAGCTCCCTCATGCTGTTTGGTTTTGTTTTTCCAAAGCACTCTGCCGTGTTTCCCAAATGTTTCCTCCGTGTTTCCCAAATGTTTTCCACTGGAGCTTAATTTAGTTGGCCACGAAGGCAATTCACCAGTTCACTTTCCGACAAGTTCTGGATATTCCAAAAAAACCCAAAACCTATGAGGCTTTACGGTACTTCCCATCGGTGAAGGTCCTTCTGTTGCTGTTTTTATGAACCTAAGACATTTGGAGAACAGAGTGAGACAGGGGCAGAGAAAAAATCTTCTGTCGCAGTCCCGTAACCTGACCTTCCGCAAATAGATAGAACTCTCCGTCGCCTCCCATCTCTTTGCTGCGCCTGCAGGAAGAGCCGTCTCCAGACACTCAGACAGACGGCCAGTAATAACAACGAGAGTAGAGCTGATGATACTACTACCCTTGTCGGGTTTTGTAGTCAGACTGACTACCCACCCATTGTATGTCTGAGAGTTGCCTGGCATAGTACAAAGTATGGCTATTCTATTCTTTTCTCACTTTGTGTTGCCTCCACAGGATGCACCTACACAAACACTGAAACACCCGCATTATCTGTTTTACACTGTATGTAATGTGCCATAATGAAAGATGAGCCAAACCATAATCAAAACTGGCATTGTTTAGTAGGGAAGAATGGACCTTAACAGTTAAGCCTTGACCAACTGTCACACTAGAAGTTTGCAGCTTGGCAGGCCTTGTAGGGTAGGCATGACCATGGCTTCGCAACAGAAATGATCCTCAATATTGATGCATTTGGCCAGTTAGTTATAATTAATAAAATAAAATTATGAAAGCCTTAAATAATCTTGAGAGCCCAGTGTTTCACTTGGGTCTTAGTGCAGGAGCAAACCTAGCAGCCCAACTGGCTAACTCACTCATCACAAACCATACAATCACAAAAGTAAAACAAAGAACCGTGTCTCAAGTGAATGGGTATCATGCTGCCTCTCTTGGAAAGAATTATGTAAAGGGTCCTGCTTTGACCTCTAGATCTTCAATGCTGCTATATAAATTCCTGTGCTCCTGCAGGTAAATAACGCTAAAGCAGTTCTGCCATCGGTCAGTGGTGTATGTATGTTGAGCATCCCTTGTGAAAAATACATTTGTTGCGGAAGTCAGTAACGGTTTAAATTAATAGAATTTGGCACACAAAAGTTTGCTGACAAAAGCTAGTGTGACTGGGGCTTTAAGCTGTCTGAGTAAACAAATGAAAAATATTATTCAGTAGATGTTTTTTCACAAACCTATTGTTCACTACTGGAAGCTGTTTTGGTCAAAGATGACCAAAGTATGGCACTAGACATCTCACAGTTGCACATGCAAATGATGTCATATTACAGTTGCACATGCAAATGATACCATATCGTCTCCCTCACACACTGTAACCAAGTGCTGTTGTCTTTCTTTATCCAGGTAAAACCTTTCTGAGACACCCGAGCTTGTCTGTTCCACCCAAACCCTCCGATTCAGTTGTAGCAGGGAGCAGCAGGAACCAGACGGCTATGGGCAGAAACCCTTTCTCTCCCTTTTTTAACGGCATGCGGCCCTCTTCTTTCCCCAGGGCCAATGACTCGTCCAGCAGATACGGGGGTAAAATGACCACTCTAACCCCCTTTAATGCTTCTCAGTGCTTCCCTTCCTGCCACTCTCTCTGTCCCTCTTTCATTACAGATTGCATTTTTGAGACCAGAGCTTCCCCTTTCCCACTCACCTGCTGTTTGTTCCTCTAACTCAGCAGTCCACCTGGGGCAGGACAGATTGCCATTGCATTGCACCCAGTCTCCTTAGAGCAAAGTTTTTCACTCCTGGTCCTAACACAAGACCTACTTGTCCAACCAAAGGCCTTTGATACCATCCATTGAAGTCCGATAGTAGTGGCTGCACTGGAGCGCCTTCAGTAATCGTAGTACTGTCCTAACTACAGATGGCATCACTTTTCATTTTCCAACATTGACATTAGAACCTTGAGGTTTTTTTTGATCCTCATATGGATCCGATATTCCTTATTTAAAAAAAAATGCGCCTATACAATCAGCTATATTTAAATAAAGCACTTGAACACAAAAAGCAGGCTATTACGCTCAAATTACCTGCACACTCTGCTGTTTCAGGCTACATTTGTCATGAAATTTGTTGACATTTTGTCATGACATTTGTTGATTTTTTTTCAGGTAACTGGTATGGGATAGGTGTCATCTCTAGTTATAGACTCATCTTCATATAATAACAAAACCTAATAGATAATAGACATGATCATGCATCACATTCTTTTGATGCCTGTGATGTAACACTGACAGAGGCATATGTAAAACACCCTTTTAATCTGAAAATTACATTCATATTTTATCTTGAATGGATAAAATCAGGGTCATCACGGTCATCGGCCAGGTCTGGGCATCCAATGCTACAAGCCCAAATGTTTTATGAATAGTCCTGAATCTCAAGACCTATTCTTATGCCATTAGGTCCCTAACACTCCACCTCCATCAACAAAATTATTAACGTAATTATACACCACCCTAAAACAAACCCCACTGATCTCAGGGCTAAGTCCCCAATGTTTCAAGGTCATCATGATGCCTTTATAAATTATATAAAAATACCCCTGCATTGAAAAGGAACCCACCATAGCCCTTAGGACAGTCACAATGTCCAATAGCCGGGACCCCATGGAGGATTCCCTACTGTAATGCATCTGATCCAGCTCCATTAATTAAAGCTGTAAAACAACATGAGCCACATCAGGTCCGCTGCAGGTGAAAACACTAAAACCATTCAGTGCTGTGACCCTCTGGGGTCGGGAGTGAAAAACACTGCCTCCAAGCCAGATTTTCCCCACTCTGCCACATGTGGTGTGAGTGCAGACTGGCTGTCACGCTTAGCAATTTCCTGACAGCTTTACAGTGAGTGTAAGTTTGTGTGATTTACACTGACGGGCACAGACTAACTGCCTGCCTGCCATCTGTACAGATCCCTTTTTTACCCCCAGGCAGTTGACGAGCCACCTATAACACTATTTAAGCCCCATCCAAAAGTTTTCCCGAGGCTTTGCCCCCCGTAGACATCTCATGCTAGCAGAGCCATCATATTGTGCCCTTTTCTACATAACATCCCTTCTTTTCCCTCCAACAGTGAACGGCGAGCATCACAAAGGAATCTATGTCACAAAACAAGCCCCGTGGTTCAGAGCCAGAATGGGTAAAAAGAGCCGACTCGAAAGCTGTTTGTCAGCCACCATTAACCTGCATTTCTCCTGTCTGCCGCATAGCCCATGTCGGTGTCTACATCCATCCGTTTACCATCTCTTTCCATCCACCCATTCATCCATCAGCCAGCCCCATCTGCTCGCCAGTCTGTCGTCTTTGTCATGTGTCCTTGACTGAGTGTTGGTGTTTTGCAAGCTTCTGCAGGCACACCACTGCTGCGGGCTTTCGTTTCTTTTTTTTTTTTAACGTTCTCACTAGCAAAATGTAGCGTTTTTGTGGTGTTGACTTTCTCCCGTGAGTTCCAGGTGTTTGAGGAATTACAAATATGTGTTTGTAGTCGCAAAATGTATGGGAGTGATCACTGTACCAATTATGCTATAAGGTCCCTTGTAAGGTTTTTGTGCTAGTGTTCAGTGTTTATTGCGTGCATGAGTGTCTGCATGCTCATCATGTTGTACCTGAGAGCTTCCGTGTGGTGCAGGGGCTCCATCATCCTGCTGTTTTCTGTATCCGTTATGTGTTTCATGCAAATAGTGTGCATAGAGATCACAAAACGATGGTGCTGGGCACTAACTCTTGCAAGGCCTCAGATGCTTGGTGAAACATTGCTTTGCCATCTTTAACATGAAGGTTACAGATTATTAACTCTAATGATCGTCAACGTTAGCATTAGCAATTAAGCACTATCATTTTGATATCTTGACTGTTTAAATTGATTTTATGATAAGCAATGTGTTTTAGGTATTTTTGAATATGCCCTTCTGTAGATAAATGGTGACCACAAAGCAAAAAGTTGTATAGCTTAGTGGATAACTCTGCTGCCCTCCATGCAGCAGAATGTGGTTTTAAGGCAAAAACACCATGTTCAATGAGAGTCCATGGGCAAGACTCCTAACGCTACAGTCGCCAAATGCTTTCAGAGTAAAAGGCTTCTTGACATGCTTGTTTCACAAAACAGTGGAATACTTGGTGTGAAATGGTGTGTTGTTTTTGCAGTGTTGGTGATTGGAACCAAACCCTCCAGGGAACCTACATAGGTATAGCGTAGTGGAAAAGCTAAACTAACCGTTCCATGCTACGACTGTCTGTGAAAGAGTCTTTTAGGAGCTTTAAACTCTTCATACATCTGGGTTCCGTTCACCACCACTGTGAACAATCCTGACTCATTCATTTTCTCTTAAACCGAGCATTTAACATCAGCAGCTCTAAATGAGCCTGTTCACGCGTGAACATTAATTAACATTCATTATGCAGAAACTGGGGGAAAAAATGAGTGGGAACAAACAGACAGCCCCATGAAAACTTCCCCCTTGTGCCTTTATGAAGAGCTGGCTGGAAGAAGAAACATTAATCGGCCTCCTTTCCCTGCAGCGAATAACTCCCTGTCTGAGGACTTGTCTCCAGTGGCTCGCAGTGACGTTGGACGCTCTCAGGCTCCTGTTGAGAAGCGATTCTATGGTAAAGGCATGGGCAGATTTGTTTGCAATCCACCCTGGCTGCCCCTCTTGACTTGATCCATTTAGTGGCAGGCTGCATGAGACCACGCCCGCTTCTGGACCAATCCAAAATCATCGGCCAACTCTGCCAAAGGCTCAGCCGAGTCTTTGGAAAGTACTTCCCCCATGTGGAAGTACGGCATCTTCTGGTCTTCAGCTTGATTTTAGGAGATGACGTTTTGGCTTGTTTTGCGCCCAGCTTTGCACTTTTTTATTGTTTTTATTTTCGGCAAGAAGCTGTTCACAGTGGTCAGTCGCCCTGTCCCATTACAGAGCAAGCTTTCGGACTGAGGCTTCAAATGCAGCTTTAGGGAGTTTCCCAGTTTAGGGTCCATGAGCATCAGTTTGCTTTTGGCTGCAGCGCGAGAAGTGAATTCATGAATCAAGAGCTTGCAAAAACCAAACTTTGACATTACACTTAAGACCACTATGGACCAGTGCAAAATATGCCTTTGTACAACAGCAGAAAGTGAAAAATCCCCAAAAGTATTCATTTAGGAAAGGCATTCGAAAATCCAAAGGTTCCTGCTTTAGTTTAGACCTATAGCTTCAAGGCTACCATTGTTAACAAACACTAGAAGTCAGTAATTTCATAAACAGCCTAAATCATTTCCATAAAACTTCACTCAAACTGTTTCAGGCGCTTGATTAACGCCAGTCCTTGGGTTTCACTGAAATGGCTGCCGAAGTTAAAAATAAGTTAATAAAGAGCCAGATGTGGTTTGAGAATGTAGGAAGAAGTTTTTGGAGATGTATTTAAGATTTGGGTGACTGCTGACTTCCAGTGTTAGTGAAATTAGCTTGATAGCTCCAGCACTAAAATATAGAAGCACAATTTGGACTCTGAACACGTCTCTGTTGATCGACCACATCTGGGGTCAGTGGAAAAGTGTATGAATGTGATTTTCAGATCTTCGAAATTGGAGCTTTCAATCCAGTTTCCACTGTTACTGTTGATGTAAGTGACTGGCAAGCTAATCTCATACCTACCAGTCAGGGTCTGTATTTGAAGACCTCTGGCCTAAGATGTTGACGCTAATAGTCCCAATTTTGTGGGCAGACGCAGAGTTTATATCCAGAGTAAACAGTTTGGAAGTCAAGTCTTTGTAAGTGTAAATGCACGAGAGTCCAGTCACCATAGATTGAGGAAAGCAAGACAGAATTATGGCAGCAGCGCTTTTCGGCCTTGCTCTCCAGCATATAGAGCTGAGGGTTGATTGATGGCACTTCGCCTTTCGTTTCGAGTTACAAGTTAAGATATTTCAGAACACAAACCTTCGCATATTAGTTAATGCCGTGTTTTGTTCTACAAAGACTTGGACCACATCCTTAAATTGTTAAACATTTGGCTCCAGTGAACATTGGCTAATTGGAAACATGTGCTAAACTTCAGGATTTTTTTTGGCCTCTTTACATCCTGTATCACAGCCTTGTTTGAAACTGATGGCGAGGTTTTATATAGGCAGAGCTTTTGATTATTGGGGTATGGGGTCTCCTGGGGTGTTCGTGGGTAACACTGCATGTCCAACCTGCTCGAGGTTCGGTCAAGTTCAGGATAATACAGCCTCTTGGACCAGTCAGGGCAAAGCTTCTGACCAATCAGGACCCTCTTTTTATGTCTATGTAAACTTTGTCATGGCAATCACAGGATAAAAAAAGTTTTTTAATAATAAATAAATAAATAACAGATATCAAGATGTTAAGAATACAAAGCAAAATTACACAGTAGCACTTACTGAACCTTTTACACAACGCTAACATAACAATGTCATAAACACGGTGCAATATGCAATCATAAGTTGTCGTGACAGATTGTGTCCATTGATATAACATGTTGTTGCCAGCAGTTGAGAAAACATAGGCTGATGTCATGATCATTTATGACACAAACTACTTTAAAGTAGCAAATATTATATCATCGGGCACAACAACTACTAGTAAAGATGATACAATGTTATATTAACAACCTGTCATGGTGATTTATGACAGCATCTGCCATCGTATGTTTATTGCATGAAAATGTCAATGTTATGTTACCAGTTACAACAATAAGTGTTGTACGTATTTGTGTAGTCGTTGCATATTTATGTAATACGCCACTCAGCTCCACTGTTTGTCATGGTTTTGTGTGCATTCACATGAGGAATAATCATAGCTTGGGTTTGCAAACCTGACTTAACAGAGGAAACAACCACTGAACAACAGCGTTCATGTAGTTTAATAACGTGAACTAATAAATGCAGTTATGTAACACCAACATAAGCCTTTCATGACAAATGACATAAGGCTACATAAAGAATTATTCCAACATGCATCACAAAGGCTGCATTTCTCCATTCTGATTGTTCACTTCAACTGACGCTCGTTGGAATAAGCCTTTATGAATCTCAGTTCTCATGAAAGGCTTCCGTAGGGCTCGCAAACATCAGAAGTTTTTGACCACCGCTGTGAAACAAGTTAACCGCATTTGCTAGGTTACGAGAAGCTAAAGCTTAGTCAGGAACCCTGTGTAAGTTCCTTCGTGAGACGGGCCCCTGACTGAGCCAGAGATTTACCTCACATCGCTGGAAAACAGATGTTTTCACTTCTGCCACTGTATCAAACATGCATTTGTCTGTACAGTTTCCACTGAAAACCGCAACAACCCCCCAATCAGGGACGCTTACAGCCGCCTCGCCGCCTTCCAACATCAACAACAACAACCAAACCAACAACAAGAAGCCTACAAGGCCTCACCCGCTGTAAGATAAATAGATGAACTGTTGATTTTCATCAAGAACGAGTCTCAATCAAGAGCATTTCATTGCTTTGGACTAAAGAATACTACATGGGTGGATGGCAAAATTCCCACCTGGTTCTTAATGGCGGTGCGAGAGTTATGGAGTGACCATGGGACTTCTGAGTACTGTTTTAAAGCCACAGAGTTGATCTCTTCATGCAAAATCCTGAAAGGTCCCACAGTCCCAGTACATCCCAGAGGTGGTACAAGTATTCCACTGTTTTCCGATTAGTTTGACACATTGCACAGATGAAGATTTAATCCCAAAGTTGTGGTGACACCACTGGTAAAGAGCCATAATGTCATCATTGATTAGATCTTAGCATTAAAGACTCTGGATTTAGTCCCGCTGTGTTGCATGGAGGGTGGTTGCAGGAGCTTGGCCCGAGTGTTTCTTATGCTGGCACTGAGCTCTTCGCTCTCTCCAGACCTGTAAACACCTTCTTTATTCTGTTTTCCAGGCTCCCCTGCTCGGATTTCTTTCTCCCCTAAGAACAACCAGGTGGGCAAACCTACTGGACTAGGTAAGTTCTAAAAAACATTTAAGGGTCTAGTGTATAAGTAAAATCTGATTTCAACAACAATAACAACAACAAAAATGCGTAAAACAGTCTAGAACTGGCGTTCGCTCTCCAACATGCTCGCCATTTGCCGCTCTTTCGCTTGGTGCGCCGCCATTCGGCCGCTCTCCGGACCCCCACGGTCTGGGCAGAGACTACCTTGAAAGTTCAAAAATCTTTTGGTTTTTTTGTGTCTGTTTCTAAGACCTAAACTAAAAGAAATTTGTTCATTACTATTCTCGAGGGGAACTTGTGCATGTGGATGTGACGCTGCAGAGATTATTATTATAACGTTTTTTTTTTTTTTAATTACCATAACTTTGGTTCTACATGACAAAGAAACACTAATCAAACCTCGAGCATCAACACAAACTGGGGGAACTTCCATATAAAGAGTTGTTTTGACATACGACGACAATGTGCATCTGGCATGGGTCCATGCTGCTTGAAGGGTTGATGATCTATGATGATCAATTAGAGTAGATTTTTAAAGTCCTCACCAGCCTCTGTCACTCTAGTGTGATGAGCAGTGGAAAGCCTGGTGGGTCCAGATATATGTTTGCAAACCTGGCTTAAGAGATAAGAGCGGCTGCATAACACCTACGTCTTTCATGACAACTGACATAAAACTACATAAAGGCTTATTCAAACATGTATCTTAAAGGCTACATTTGTAGCTTTGATTGTCATAAATTTTTAAAACCCTAATCACCGTATGTAGCTCTAGTGGACAAGTGGTGGGTCCAAATGTGTAGTGTTCCTATTGTTCGCATACAGTTGCAGCAGTTTGCGACTGAATTCTCTCTATTTGGCAGCACATTTGTTTTAGCATGTACTCCTTCTACACATGATCCTTTTGGTGATGTATCTTGGAGCTGGGAGGAAATTTTGAAAAACAACTGCTTTGAAGTGCATTGTTGGATTTATTAGTATTTATTTCCTGAGCTTGTGAGCGCAAACGAAAGGCTAAGCTAACAGATAGCTAATGTCATTGAAGGTGGAATACTGTATTGCAGCCATGGGACTGTAGAGATCAACTTCAAATCATGATTACAATGGAGGAAACAGTCTCAAACAACAGGAAAGAATTGTCAGATGAGGGGGTAACAAGCCAGAAGCTAAAGTTAGCAAGGTAGCTGTTTGTCCATCTGGATAACTACAAAATTTAGCTTCTGTCCTCTGGCTAAAAAAGGAGAAAAACCCTATATCTGGTGTCCATTTTTGTCCAACTGTGATAAAAGTTAGATTGGTTGTGTTTATCAGCCTGTAGATCAATGGTTTGGCGAGCAGTCATTATTGGGTGACACAGCAGGGATTCGTAATGGTTATAAGGTGTATTTGCATTGTGCATGCCGAATATTGATAAATGAAAACATGAAAATTACATAAAATTGTAAACCCTGCCATGAAGATTCAATGTCACGCTACAGCCTTGCTAAAAATGTGATTCTCTGTTACAGACAAGATCATTGACCTGAAAAAAGACCCCATTCTGAAGCCCAAGGTGCCCCCTGTGTCTGCAAAGCCAACCAAACCCAAAACAACGTCTCCCCCCCCGAACGGTAAAACGTGCAAGACAATGAAATGCGTGATTCTGAACGTGAGACCTCCTATAATCCCCCCAAATGTCTGACGTTACGTGTGCATTTGTCTTTCCACAGTAACACGCTTCGAAACGTGGGAGAACTCTTCCGTCTTTAGTTCCATTCCAGCATCCAAAGTCGATGCCATGGGCAAGGAACGCTTCATTGGTAAAGAAACATTTCAGGATCTTCGTATTAATGACCCTTTGAAGGGCACAAATATCATAGAAAAACTCAAAACTTTGATTGAACTGTTGTTGTGATGTCACAAAAAAACAACACACTTGCATCTATTCACCCAGTCAGCCTGCAGCAGTTTAAACCTGCCCATTCACGCGGAGATCATAAAAGAGGGTTTCAGTCCGATTTGCTGTTTGAACAAAGCACAAAACACACCAGCCAATCAGAACCGAGCATGTCTCTAAGGGACAGTAACTGAAACAGCCATGGTTAAAGAGAAGTACAAATGAATTATGAGTGTATTTGGTACATAAACCCGCACAAACGTCACAAGTAGGCCTCACGGAAGGGGAGTTAAAGTAGGATATGGGCCATTTAATCTTTAATTTGCATTCCTAATCCGTCAGACAGATTATATTTGTAATGGCTTTACAGTGTGAGATCCTGAGAAGTTTTTTTTTCTCGCAGCGCCTCACGTGGTGTATAAGACGGACAAGAAACCAGACGAGCCGTGCTCCATCACCACATCTCTGAGCTACTTCCCAGAGGATGAAGCGATAGAGACCAATGTGACTGGCCCACCCCGCACCGCACCGTCCAACCTCACAGTGGTGACCGTGGAAGGCTGCCCCTCCTTCATCATCCTCGACTGGGAGAAAACTGACAATGAAACCACAGGTAAACTTGGAGGAGGGAGAAAGAGGCAGGAGCTATGAGTTGAGTGATTACTCAACTCATAGCTCCAAAAATAAGCCTGTTATTGCTCCACTATGACCACCTTATGACAGGCCAACAACTCCCACCATTTCTCTTAAAAATCTCCATTTCTTTATGCTTTCACGCTTTTACTGTTTGCACTAATAGGTTTGCTACAGTTTACACTGTTTGTACGTATCATAACAATTGGAACCTTATTTCTGGAAAGGGACCCTCTTATATCTCGGTGAAGATATAAGGATTTGGGCATTTTTGGACAAAAATGTTAATATGCAAAAGTAATTTTGAGTGTGTTTGATGTAAAACGGTCTGGTCTAGAGAACATCCTAAGTCAGAATTGTTCACAGAGATGGTGAATGAAACAATATGTTGGCACAGTTCCCTTATTTATTATATAAATTGGTTATGAATGCGCTGTATGACACCTTCGACATTGTTTTATCAGAGTTTTGAGAAGCTTTTGGTCCCAAAACTAGACCCAGTCATGGTGAAGGGATACATGCAGGATGTCATGAGACAAAATTGCCCCCAGAGACTTATTTTTTAGATTCAATACAACAAATGAACACTATTCCCAACTAAAATAGAAAACAAAGACATATGTATAGCTTCACTGTTGGGTTTGGATAGTAAATAAAATGGATGTATTTGTATTGTAGACATTGACCCCCAGTTTCATTCACCTCCACTGTAAAGAAATCCAAGTTTCATACCAAACCTTTAATGATTGAGTCATAAATTTTGAAAAATGTTTGGAATTCTCCTTTAAGTCTTCAAGCCATTAGCTGGTAATTAACTGGCTGTTAGGATTTGATGTTTAGGATTTTACCACAGCAACAAATAATGTAAATTAACTGTCATTCCTGCACCAGAGTACGAGGTCATCTCTACAACGAAAGGACCTGATGGTGAAAAGGTGTCCATCTTGACCACCAACCAGACACACACAGCAGTGGAGAACCTCAAACCCGAGAGCAGGTACAGTCTTGGCAGGAACAGATTGGATGGGGGGGTCTTATGGGGGTTCTGAGTCTTGCAACTGTCTAAGATAGGACCACATGGAGGTCAGGGGGTCATGAATTTGATCTCCAGTCATACCACAACCATCTATGAGAGTCTGTGACCTTCCCTCGCCCCCCATCACTCAGCATGAAGCTGCAGAACTACTGTAGCAGAATTAGCGGTTAGTGTTCTCCTCCAAGTGTGTTGAGTCCCGCATTCACCCTTCCATATTGTGTGACTGCGGGGACGTGGCTAGTGGGTGGAACTTAAATTGGACAAAAGTCCACAAAATGTCAAGAATCTATTTTAAAAACATTGAAAACGGAGGGCTTCAGGGCCTACAGCGGCTCTGAGAATACCTTGGGCCATCTGTCAGAGAGCTGCCACGCTCGCTAGCTTTTTAATGAGCCTGAAATGGGACAGTGCTCTGGACCCATTCACAGCGTAAAGCAGGTCTCCATATGAACTGGGAGCCGGCACACGTGGGCCCTCATAATGTCAGTGCTTCACATGGAAGATCCATTAAAGAGGCCTCAAAGCCCCGAGTCCACAGAATACGCGTATCGAGTGTCGCGGCTTGGAAATTTAAGAATGAACGTTAAGAGCAATGGCGAATAAGAAGCCTAATACGACCTGACAGATAGTGGACAGTTCCGTGGGACGTGAAGCTCAGTAAACAGGATGGAGAGTGTGAAGTTACGTTGTCCTGAACATCAGAATGAACGGTGACCAATATTTCTGTCTCTTCCAGCTACGAGTTCAAGGTTAAGCCGAAGAACGAGCTTGGCGAGGGACCGCCCAGCGAGCCTGTGTCTTTCAACACAGAGTCAGGTATGTGCGTAACTAACAGCAACGCACCTTCGACCCCATTACACGTGAACAGGGAGCAAGTGTCCATCACTACGGTCCAACTAAGCTGACGTTTTCATGGCACGTCGCATGTTGATCCGACTGCGGTTCAGCACATCTTACACATGAGAGGGTTTATATAAGCAGTCGACCTGTCCGACTACATTTCCCTTCGTGCTTCCCTTTGTTTTTTTGTCCTCCCAAATGTCCACAAGTCCAGACGTGCTTTAAAAATGTCAGGAAATGCACGAGATGTCCAGACTGATACGACCTGAAGTGTAGACATGTTTTCTTGACCTCTGGGAGAAGTATGTGTTGCTCCACAGGACCCCATGTCTTCAGTGCATTAAGAATCATTTGGATCCGATCCTTTCTGTCTTTGGCAGTCTTTAGAGGGCCCATTTTATTGCATTTTATTTATGACAATTGTGTTCTTTTAAATACCCAAAACGTCATAGTTAATGTTTATATTATCATTTCCCATCCTCTCTTTAATCCTTAGAAACAAATAGGCTGTTTCTGACATTTATGTGTATACAAAACTGTGTCTTAGGCACCTGTGAAAATAATATTTAAAAACCATTTAGACGAGCAGTGAGTGTTTTTTTTTTTTTATCATTAATGTTGCTAAACATTCTAAATAAAACTAAGAAGAATAAATACAAATAACATTCTACAGTAAATAGTGATGTTATGGTCAGTATATCAGTGAGTTCTTGTGGAAGTTCAGTATTACTGTAGTTTCCATCAGAAACCTGGTTCGACTCCATCAGTCCTTCATTAAATTAAATCAGGAGCTGCTGATGGAGTTTCACAATCCAAACAATGGCTGGAGGAACCGAGGAGGAATCTGGAACCGAACCTGTGTTCTCCTCACCAGAACACACAGTATCAACAAATCTGGATACTTTTTACTGCTTCCTTGTTTCATTGCATTTATTCTAAAGTTAACTTTACTGGCAGAAAGACGTTTTAATTATCACATGCCGTGAAAAAAAAATCACACAATTTAAATTATTTGCACAGGTGCCTATGACTTTTGCACAGTACTGTATGTGTAAATGAGCTCATTTCTGATAAGCTGCCCTGTACTGGGCTTTATTAAAGAGACACCTCTTACAGCCTCAGCACGGATGAGTGGAGCTAAACTGCTGTCAGCTGAAAAGAAGGATGTAAATATGTAAACATCACAAACACAGTCCAAATACAGAAAATAAGCTGCAAGACCATTTGGAATGTATTGTTTGTAACAAAACCCATTCAGTCTATATGCTTAGTTCCATTTCTTCATCCTGAGGTTCTAAAAAATGGTTCAGACACGACTGCTTGATTTGCATGACACAATATACGGCAACCAGTCAGAACAGACCATGTTTATATAGTCTTAAAGGCACAGTAACAAAAAAACAGCATGTTTAATTCTATGTTTATGTAAAAATGAAAACAACACAACGTCATAACAGAGAAAAACCGTTCAAGCGAAATGTAGGATAAGTGATTAAGACACATTGTGAAGAGATTTTGCTGAAGATTTCCCTAATAAATTCCCCATAGCTTGATTTGTCAGATTTTGTACTAAAATGACCAGAATAATCTGATACAATTATACATTAATAGTAAATAGTTTGTGTATTATACATTACATGAATAAAATATACAGTATATAATGCTTTACACACATCGCCAAGCCACGTAAAACTGCTTAATTACCTAAAACACTCATTCTAGACCAGATCACACACACAGCCTAGAGCAACAGAACACCGTCAAGCTGACTCAAGATCACTGACTCTGAAAAAAGCTAAACTGGGCAAATGATTCTGCAGCCTAAAGAGCTATAACAATAATCTACGTACTTATTTTTGTATCACTTA
The DNA here is from genome assembly GCA_037577275.1 of Bryconaethiops microstoma. Taxonomy (NCBI): domain Eukaryota; kingdom Metazoa; phylum Chordata; class Actinopteri; order Characiformes; family Alestidae; genus Bryconaethiops; species Bryconaethiops microstoma. Next base: position 14,620,602 of record JBBJLS010000041.1, on the reverse strand, counting down.
TTTTTTCTGTTGCTCTCTTGAAGTAGCTCAAATTTATGAGCAGACTTACAATTAAAGCATGAAAGTCAGTATGACAGTTTGTTCATAAGGTTATTATTCTACATGCATTTTATTTTATTCTATTTGAAAAAATATTTTTGTCACGTCTCCTCGTGCTTACAGGCCAAATTAAGATTAATTAATTTTTGATTGTGTCAAATGATCGACTGTCATCTATCCTTTTTTTTTTTTGTAGCCCTCCATTTTTCATGTTAAAAACTAAGGTTTATACTTAAAACTGAGACTAAAACTAAAGCTAAAACCAAACTCAAATGATTTTTTTATAAGCTGAGAGAGAAAGTGGAAGAAAAAAAAAAAAGATAAGAACAATGAGGTGGAGGGAGGAGCAGAAAAATGAACAGGGGAGATGTTGGAGGACGGATGGGTGGAAAGATGGATGGGTAGAGACTGAGAGGGCAGAAGGAGATGCAGAGCAGTGAGTGATGAGATGGGATGTGGAAAGCAAATCAGGGAAGAACTGAATGATGGATTTTCATACGTTCTTGCAGCTGAATCACTTTTGGACGGACTCTGGAGAAGTTCGTACACGCCAGTGGATCCGTCCTCACCAGAGACATTCAAAGAGTCTTTGGAACAACACGCTATTTTTCTGCTTACTGGAATTTATTGTAGTTTTATACTCGAGGCTCTCTGCCCACCCATGGTTAGCTAACGCTGAGCTGGAATGCGTCGCATTTCTAACTTTCCTACGGCCTACACATCACTTTGATGGCTTCAACGACCAGGTTGCTTGCAAATGGACCAGTGATTGCAAATGTCTCATCTATTTTTCTTCTCTCTCCTTTTCTCTGCAGCGGATCCCAGAGTGAGCGAGAATGTTTCAGGTGAGCGTCCAGGGCGCACGGATTCAAAATGGAGAGAGCAGAAATAGGAAAGAAAGTCAAGGGCCAACTCTTTGGAGACGCTGCTAAAATAAAAACACATTCGTCTTTCCAAATCCAGATCCCAGCCAGACTAAACATCCATGGAGAGAGCAGGGAACACAAAGCCCTCCACTCTAAAACTCGCCAAATCAGAGATCCCACTCTAATCAGAGACCCTCAGGCCCCCTTCTTTAGAAGGGAAAGTCCTATAAGAACATTTTTCATCCTTGAACAGGGAGTCCTTACTATCCTACTATAGTACACAGTATGGTCATTCTACAATAAAAAATAAAAAAAACCTACTCTGAACGTCTAGACACATTCTTCAGAATAAAGGTGCTCAAAAGCTTTATTTGCACAACGCCATGGAGGAACTACTACTGAAGGGCCTTTCAATGGACAGTTTTTGTTTAGAGAGGCATTTGTAAATGAGATTTTGAAGAACATCTGCATAATGTAAAAGGTCTGGAGAGAAACCCGAAACTTGTATAGAACCTTTATATCAAGTTATATGAAGTTATATGACGGATTTTCAAAACCTCTTCACAGTGAACAATCTAGTTTTCACACATGACTCCTTAGCGAACCAAAAACGGGTTCTTCTGTAGGTCACTCACAGGAACCCAATCCAGTACTGAATGCAGGATACCCCACTGTCGACCTCTTTCTAAAACCTCTAAGAAGCGACAGATGATGCCCTTGCAGGGATCATTTCAAAGAGTTGGAAGATGTTCACATCCAGTCTTCCTGTTCTCTGTTACAACCTGACTTCGAACTGAAAAGAATAGTCTTACAGAGTGTGCAATGAGTCAATAGAGAGCAAGGGGGATGAGTGATGAGCCAGTGGAAACAGTCTAATGGAATGGCCCCTCGACTCCGCTAACAGGTCTAGCAGGCCTTCATCGCAGGTGTACAAACAGAACGGAGGTCTGGGCTCCAAAACTGCACTGAAGAAAGCATTACTGTCAGAGATTGTTTTTGCATGGTGTATATTAGCAGATGACGTGTAGGTACATCAGGGAATGAAATCAACTCGCAAGTTTTCGTACCTACAACTACGCTTACTACCCAGTTGCACCACAGTGGAACTTCGAAGCCAGTTTTGATGCACTTATGTAAATCCACCCCATATGAACATAGAGTTCTACTCGCTGGCCTCTGGTCCATCCATGCCTGGCCTTGAAAAAGTCCCTGTAAAACGACCATATACAAGGTCAAATATAGGGTAACAGCTGTTACAAGCTCCAAATAAAGCACCGAATGTCTTTTTTAAGCTTCTGATTTTCATGTTTAGCCTATAGCCTAACAAACTATTGGAAACCCCTTAGGTACGCTAGCGCTGACAGTCACGAACAGTTGAAGTGCATGTATCTGGATCTGGTTAATCTGGATGGACGTGACAGGTTGTTTTGTTTTTTTCTCAGGTAAGGATGCTATCTGGACACAGTTCCCCTTCAAGACAGACTCATACTCTGAATGCAATGGCAAGCAATATGTGAAGAGGACGTGGTACCGCAAGTTTGTTGGCATTCAGCTCTGCAACTCGCTCCGTTACAAGATCTACCTAAGCGACTCTCTCAACGGTAAGTCTTCCAGAAAAAATGAGACTCTTGATGTAAAACCCATTGAGGACTTTAATCCAATGTGAGAACTGGGAGTATGCTGTTGATATAACCACATCAGTAACTGTATTATTGACGTGCATTTAAATGTCTGTGAGTGTAGCTGTCCTCTGTGTAGCAGAGTAGGGTTGAGTGTGCCTGTCTGGGGAAGCACTATACTACACCACTATGAATCCTTGGGCAAGACTCCTAACATCTGTACATCTGTTGGTCAAACCCAGCCTTTAGGTTTGTTTATCAGATTCTGTTCTTGATCAGTTTTTGTTTATCACAATAGTGATTAATGTTTTTGGCAGACGAATTTATCCAGACTGACTTAAACATTTTTAATCAAGATCACAACTGTAACTTTAGGAGTCTTGCCCAAGTATGGTGCTGCTTGGTGTGCTTGCACAGGTGAAGAAATCAAACCCTTTTTTTCTTACAGTACATTTACAGCCATAACAAAAAGCTGATTTTGGCCCATTGGGATTAGTTCCACATTCTACAACCCCAAATCAGAAAAAGTTGGGACAGAGTGGAAAATGTGAATAAAAAAAAAAAAAGCAGTAATTCATAAATGTCCCTTAACTTTTATTTCATTGCAGACAGTATGAACACAAGATAATTCATGTTTTTTTTGGTCAACATCATT
>JBBJLS010000041.1:14598281-14617323 GCA_037577275.1 Bryconaethiops microstoma | reverse complement strand
GGGACATTTGTGAATTACTGCTTAATTTTTTTATTCACATTTTCCACCCTGTCCCAACTTTTTCTGATTTGGGGTTGCAATTGGCCAATGTTTTCTTATTACCCTTGATGAAACTCTCAGGTTTTATAAAAATGCAAGAGAAAAGCTAAGAACCCTACAGTAATTAATCCATTAGATAGTAGTGAATCCTGATAGTAGTTAGTCCTCGTTCATTTTGCAATGTGGCGTCTAATGGTTCTCGGCATACCTTTGCTCAGGTAAATTCTACAACATCGGGGACCAGACAGGTCACGGGGAGGACCACTGTCAGTTCGTGGACTCCTTCCTGGATGGAAGAACCGGTACACAGCTGCCTGCAGACCAGCTCCCAGCCAGGACAGGTACCATCACAGCAACACATTAGATAGCTTAAGACAGTGGTTAGTAAAACAGAGGTGGTAAATGGAACCAGGAGTTTCCAAAACAGATATAACCATTTACCATCATAACCTACCAACGAATCTACATGTGCTTTTTGAGTATTTATATGGAATGTTGAAGATGGTAAAACAGTGGCAAATCTGAACTAATTCAGACTATTTTGCCTCACGACGCCCTGCATGTACCCCTCCACCATGAATGAGTTTATGTTTAGGCCAAAATCTTCTTAAACCTCAGGCAAAACAATGCCTCAGGCATCAGACAGCACATGCTTTATCATTTCAGTTTTTGTAAGGGAGGCATCTGGTTCCATTCACCACTGTGAATAATTCTGATTTGGTGAGTTTAGAACTAACATGAAGATTTAATTATGAAGAGACTTTTGTGGAATATCCATTTACCCGTTTCAATTTTGAGTACATGCATTCAAAGGCCTGTCCAGTGACTTCCAGTTAACCCATTTGGTATTTTTTTTAAAATTATCTTTCAGGTTTTTACAGAGCTGTGAGGCAAGAGCCGGTCCATTTCGGCCCGATAGGTGGCAACTCCCACATCACTTACGTTGCCTGGTATGAATGTGGCACACCAATCCCGGGCAAATGGTAGAAACATGCAGAAGCTTGAGGAGCAACTCTCATTGGATGGTGAAGGTCACATGCTGTTTTGTTTATCTTTGTTTTGTTGTTTTTACCACCAAACGGCTTTTGGTGTCGTGTGATACCTCAACTTCCAGCAGCAAGTCCGGACCTTGTATAATAGTGTACAGGATGGAAGAGTCAGGGACTTTTAATAAGTGCGTTTGTGTTATGTATTAACAAACCATGCCTCATCTTATTTATCGTCACTAAAGCGTACAGGTTTAAAGAGCAAAGGAGAGCGTTAATGACTTCAGATACATTGAAGTTATGATCATTTACAGAAAAATCTTTGTCAAGTTTTCTTTTGCTTAAATATTGGGAAGCTGGCTCCCAGGAAGTATTTTGGTATTTTGTGTAATATTATTTATCATGGGGACTTGTTTCATGGCATGCCAGTGAGTGAGAGGGCTTTGGCTTCCGATTCAGCACTTCCAGCGTTAAGAGCTCTCCGTTGGAGGCAGCCATGCACCCTCAGCGATGACAGCTTTGGAATGGTGGTTCGCGTTCGGTGTAACACAGCCACTGTCCGCACTCGTTGCGCAGTCATTTCCTTGCTCATTCACCCATTCGCTTGTGCGAAAGAGAAGAGCCCCCTCGGATGCCTCGTACCACGTCTATCGCCTTCCTTCATAAGCCCTGCTATAGTGGGCGGGACCTTACACTTGCAATTTGCACAGCATAAATGTATTTATATGTATATGGAGAGAAAGTATTTTGTTTTTCGGAAGCAAAAAGGAAAAAAGGCCTCTCTTCGTGCTCACAAACCACAGGTCATACGGTGGTTTTTAGAGCCCACTGAAAGCAACGTTTTTTTTAATTGTTATTATTTTTTTACGATTCTCAGTGTCTTTAGGGAAGCTTGTCTCCTGGTGTGTTTTGTACAGTCATTCTCTGCCGTCTTCCCCCAGACAGAGGAAGGTTAATGTTTTTTGGAGTTGTTTGTAAGATGAATTTGCCTTGTTGTTGTTCCGGACGCAATCCGTCCATTTCCCCCATGTAATTTTTATATAATAAAAAAACAGAATGTTTCCCTTTTTTAATAAAATGCAAGAATCCTGTTCTTTCTTGGCCTATCATCGTCATGCATTCTGACAGGCTTGTCCTTTTCTAGGGTTAAAAGCCTAATTCCACCACCCTTTCTTCTGCATCTGTCAAAATCTCTTCATTCTCTTACAGTAGAATGAAAGTTCCACTTCCATGTGACATGGCAAGGCACTGCAAATAACTGTATTGGTTTCAGATAAAGTCCAGGCTTCCTGCACCTTACCGCAGGGGCCGCAAGACTCTCAGGGAGTCGGATGGTGACTGAGCTGCAGCCGTCTTTCCTCGCTCCCCGTGTCACAGCCGACCAATTAGAAACGTCAACAGAAATGCACACATTACCACACTTTTCCAGCCTCGGAGAGCGAGGGAGGCGCTGCCAAGCTCAACACAGGGACGTTCTTGGAGAAACCGCACGGCCAGGGAAAGAAAAAAAAAAAAAAGATGAAAAAAAGAAAGAAAAGACCCATGAAAACTTCAAAATGCCTCGCAGTGACTTTATTAGCTTTCCAAGTGAAAGTTACAGTCTGGGCACGACAGCTAATGTCACGTGAACGTGGAACTTTCTCTTGGGTGGGAGGAAAGGGAAGAAGAAGGGCAAATAATAAAGCAAAAAGGGAAAGGAGGAACTAATAAACTGATTGACTGGTTGAGTGGATGGACATTGGAAGAAAGGGAGGATGGTACAAAAGCACTGCACAAAAAAAAAACTTTCAAGAAAAGTGGATGTTCATTTCTCATAATAGAGTTCTGGGCGTGTTCCTATCGTACATGCTTGCATCACAAAGGTGCCCTGCGGTAGCTGGAGGTCACTTTCTGTCTGGTTCTGTAAGTTTAAGGGCAAATGGTTAAGTTGTAATGAAAAGCTCTTGGTTTCTAGAGACATCAAGTCAGAATTTCTCCCAGTGGTGGTGGCGTCTGCCTTTAAAAGCTCCCACACAAGAAGTTCTTCAATAAAATTTACTGCCTGATGCCTGAGACATGGTGTCTACCAAAACCCTTTCATGGTGGAGGGATACATGCAGGTCATTATAAGACAAATAGTAAATAATAAACTGATTTAGCCACTATTTTACCGTCATTAACATCCATAGAAACTCTCAGAACACATGTGTAGCTTCGCTGGAGGCTGAAAGTAAATAAAATGACTCTATTTGACACCTGGTTCCATTCACCACCACTGTTTCTCAACAACAAGCCATTTCACGTCAAACCACTCACATCTCAATGAATCGAATAGGCTGAAATTTCCGAAAATGTAGATGAGTCACGCTTTAAAGCAACAGTTTGGTGAGAAACGGCTACAGAAGAATCAGTCTACATTAGCCCTGGAGCTCCAGTGGAAAAGTGAGCACCAAACACAACAGCAATGATCGAACACGTAAGAAGAGGCAAAAAGAGAGAGGAGGGGGGGAGCAAATGTCCTACAGACTTTAACCAGTGCCCAGGGTGGTCAGTTGCACTGCCCACCCACGCTGCCCATGAGCACAGCTGGCTCTCTGGAGGGGCATTCGCACACATCAGTAGCTCCTGCCCCTCACTTTACGACCAGCTCCTGACTGGAGACTTCGTTATGGCCCCAGCCAGTTTTAAAGTTCTGTTAGTGAGGAACATGGCTACGAATCAAAGCGGCGACGCTAGCTAGGATACGCCAAAGTAAAAAAGAATTGCTCCCTGCCCGGTGGCAAATCACCATCCAGGGGAAGCAAACGAACATGAGGCCAAACACGTGTTGGAAACAAAAATATGTCTCATCGTTGTTTTACTCCATTCGGTGGAGTAAAAACGAGGCTTTGACAGACAAAGCGATTTAAAATCTACATGATTTTCCTTTTTATGGGCTATCACGGATGAAGACCAGTCGTCTTGTAAAATAACAGCCATAAACTGTAAGTGTGAGCAAAAAAGTAGCTGTTAATTAATATTTCAACAATGAAGTTGCCAGGAAATGTTGTGGCCGCTCCAGGGCAGCAGCGCTTGATGGGTACTTATGGCTATATTCCATCCAATTCAGCACAAATTAAGAAATGGAATCAAGTCAGTTCTGTAACAGTGGCCGGCGCCGTAGGTCCTGATTTATGCAGTGAGCTTTATTCACTAGCTGGTCACCTCAGCTGCGTAAGATGGCCCACCTACTCCACACTCCTCTTAGGAATGCTAGCTCTAATAAGCTGCTGCAACAGAAATGATAGGAGTTTGTGTTCTCAAAGTGTGTTAATATGTTCAATTGTTGCATTAGGGGCAGTTTTAGGCAGCTTCCGGTGTCCGGAGGAATCCACGTCTAGATCAGAAGCATTATGTGATGTAGGAGATCTAGCTAGAAGATCAAACTGCACATAAACATTGGGTAGGAAATTGGGTAAATGTTCTATTTCTGTGTGAAGTATAGAGCCATTATGTAGGGTTTCAATTAGAGTCTCCAAATGTTCAGAATAGCATTACCAATTATTCCAAGAATTGCATGCGTTCCACCTGCTTTTCAACTGACTTTGTCGGATCCAATTTGCATTGTGAAAAGCCCTCCATAAAGGAAGTGTGACTCTGGTACACTGTCTCACAACCAGGCACAATAGGTTGTTCTGTTGAAGTAAGCCATCATGCTTTTATCAGGCTGCCAGCTCATGCATTATATTTGCTAAAAAAAAATGCATGTTACCTACAATGAGGGTAATGATTTCTAGCCCCTCAAACAACTCTGAACCTGGGCTCTGACTCTGTGACCTCTCTTCCTGGCTTTACACTTGAGAACCATTCTAAAGCCCATTTTAGACATTAGATCGGCCATCATGCTGCAAGGGTTCAGACCATTGGAGATTCAAAAGTTTGTAGAAACCTGCTTGTCCAGCATTATTTTTGAGGGTATTAACACGGGGAGTTTGTTTCCCTTTGTTGCAGTAACAACCTCTACTTTTCTGGGAAAGTCCCACTAGATGTTGGAACCTTGCTGTGAGGATTTGATTGAAGCCATCAGTGAGCTTGGATGATATGTTCTGGATCACAAATTCTATTCAAACTCATTCCAAAGATATTGGATAGAGCTCCATCGCTGCAGAGAATGGAGCTCCACTGCTCCACAGAGCAATACTGGTGGGCTTCATACCCACTTGACCAGTGCCTGCCATTGGGCGTGGTAACCTTAGCCCTGCTCCAGAACTTCCATTGTATTGCCAGTGCTTCTCTATGGAGATCATAGTCAGAATCAGCAGTAATGAACAAATGAAACCAAGCCGATTCCGTAGGAGCAGCCGAGGCCGACTCTGTTGGATCTGATTTACGAGAGGCAATGCTGAGCGCAATGAGCTTTGTGCTCTACATCATAAACTGCCACCGATCATTCCCTGTGAATTCTTTATGACACAAAATGTGGTCTTTGGCTCCTCACAACACGCTGGCGGAGAAAACAAACACGGCTAATTCATTCATTAACAATGATGGGATTTTTATGATAGAGAACTTTCTGGCAAGGATACAGTCTATCTCACACACAACCAGGCACACAGTTTTTAGTTTGCTTTGGCACCGAGCAAGCACGTGCCATTGAATGCTCAGATAATCAGGTACTTATCGGAGAATCTGGGAGGTGCTAAAGACTGCCTGCAGTCAGTAAATGGAAAAACAGGGCTTGGTGCCATTAAGAAAATAGTCTGGCAGAACATAAACTGTGCACAGCGTTCTCTCTTACCCTATATGTGGTCCATCACACGCAGCACATTTTGTGTTTGAAAGATGTGTCAAGTTTTTGCACTGGAGCTACAAGGCTAATTGCTAACATGTCATTTCTAACGTACTTGCTTATATATGACTGTATGACATGCTGTTAGCTAGGAACTAGGACCAAAGCACACTTCCTAAAAAATGAAATGGTGCGACAACAGGTTCTTTGAGGTTCCCTAAAGAACCATGTTTGAGAAAGAGATTTGCATGTGTGAGATCCATTTAGAAACAGCTGCTTGACCTGGACCAGTTTCTATACATTTTCAACAAACGGAACATGCCAGCTACAGCTTTATACTCACCTAAAGCAACAGTGATGGAGCTACATGGTGTCCTTGTTGCCCTCCTGTGGTTTATGCTTGGGACCCCCAATTTGAGCTTGGTCCCACTCCATTGCCTCCCCTTGATTTGAGCTTGATCTCACTCCATTGCAGTGTGAACAGCACAAAATTCTTCCTCTGCTTTTAACCCATTAACCCAAGTGAAGCAGCGGGCAGCCAGGAACACAGCGTGTATGGGGACGATACCTTGCTCAAGGGTACCTCAGCAGTGGTGCCACTAGCAGTCCTGAGACTCAAACCTACAATCTTCTGACCACAGGGCCAACTCCCTAACCACTAAGCTACCAGCTGCCCCTAAGCAGCACAGTAGAGGGTTTGGCTAGGATAGGGTACTTTCAACAAGGCACCACCCATACAGAAAACATCCTGGACATCCTGGCTGCTCCTGACCACACCTGGACAGGTCACCTGTCCATCACAGGACAGACACACACACACCCCTAAAGGCAATTTAGCATCTCCAGTTCACCACACATGCATGTTGTTGGACTGTGGGAGGAAACCAGAGTTCCTGGTAGACACCGAGAGAACCCTAGGACAGCAAACAGAAAGGACCCTGGCTGTCCTTGCTTGGAATCGAACCTAGGACCTTCTTGCTAAAACTCGATCCTACCACTCTATTGGTATTTTTAAGCAGGGTGCTGTAATCTTCAAATGACTTTAAGTAACTTTTATTACAATCTGCCACGTGCCACCTAATCAAAATGACTGGACCTAGCTGATGCCCAAGTAGAAAAGTTCTGGCTAGACCCCCCTCTAACCCAAATGGAGTCAATCTGTTAACAAATCTGTTGTCATCTTCTTTAGTTTTGTAGCTGTGAGGCTAATGTAGCTAACGCTTTCAGACAGTCTACTGCTTCTCCTAAATGGGCCCTTGTGCTGTTATATTGTTATATGTGGTTTGAGCCTTTTTGAGATTGGCAGCTGCAGCAGACTTGGACTGAGGGATGGAGAGACAGAGGCAAGTTTCAAAGCAGAAACAAATAAATAGGAGTGTTTGTAAGCGTTATTCCATGGCTTTTTGTTCGTATTCAGCCAGATGTGGAATACAGAGAAAATTTTGCTCAGCCACTACTTTGTAGCTCACCAGTTAGAGGCCGTGGCCCATCTGATGATATACATCCTCAAATCCTGACCACAGAGACACTCTCGGCTGGGTATTTTTGGGTGGTAAACCTCTCTTGACCTAGCGGTAACACTGGTGTGTGTAAGAAAACCCAGCAATACAATCACACCAGTAACACACATTACTATGTCTGGGTCACTACTGTGGTGGGAAGGTGCAAAAAGTGCCAAGAAATGGACAACAGAAATCCGGTGGCCAGCGACTGGAAACGCAATGTAGGTGTTTCCAATAAAGTGGCCAGTGAGTGAAACCACAAAGTAGATGTTTCCAATAAAATGGCCAACGTGTGGACACACAAGCTTTATAGTTACAAAGTTGTCTTGCAATACCAGTGATCATGATGTCCTAGCTAATACCGAATAGGAAAAGGGCAATAACTTCTCAATAACAGACTTAAACGGCTAACATTCATTAGACATTCAGCAGAAAGCAACACACACACACACGCACACGCACACACACGCACACACACATGTATAAACAAACACTCATGGATATCTAATTAAATCCCCAAACCAGAGCAACAACTTGGAATAAACAACTAAACTGTCAGTAAATAAAACAGTGATTAGTCAGCATCGTTTTTGTTGTGGGAACAAAGGCGATGCAGCGAGGTCTGTTTTTCATTTTCAGATGTTCTGCGTGAGGTCCATCTTTTCCGAAGCATGGAATATGTCGTGTCATTATGAAATCCTCCAGTGACCAGTCCAGGCAGACAGCAAGGAGAATAGACACAGAGAGAGGCTGTTAAATGTTATCACAGAACAGGTTCGTATTCCTGCACTTTTCTGCTCGTCTCGTTCTCCTGTGCTGTTACATGCCCTCACCGCTCTGAAGCAGTACGTCCTTATCTACTTAACCCTTCAGTGGTGGTGGTTTTTTTAAACGGTTCTACCTGTTGCTGTGTACGTTTTTTCCTCGCGTTCTGGCGTTCCACACTCAAATTCGTTTGGTGTTGTGAATTGCTCTTGTAGGGGCAGCTGGTGGCCTAGTGGTTACGGTGTTCGCCCTGAGATCATGGGTTTGAATCCCAAGACTTCTAGGTACTTCTGAGGTTCTCTTGAGTAAGGTACCGTCCCCACACGCTGCTCCCCGGGGCGCTGTGTTCCTGGCTGCCCGCTGCTTCACACGGTGAATTGGTTAAATACAGAGGAAGAATTTCGCGCTGACAGAATGGTCACTTTCACTTGTATTCACTCCGGTTGCGCCGCCTGACCGCAGAGCAGCTAAAGTTCTCCTCATCGGTGAGACACATCGGTTTGCCTCCATGCTGGTGTCACTCTTTTGACTTCGACTCATTCGACAGGATGATTACGTTGTTGCGATGGTTACAGTGCCATCGTAGTTGTGAAAGAATAAGGAGGGACGATAAATACTCTATAAAAAGGGGTTATAGGGTCATATGCCGGTGTAGCTCGATAGTCAAAATTTATTATAGAGCTTGAAACGAGCGTGTTTTTTGGTTGTGAAATCCTTCCATCCCTCCGCCATCAGACTCTGCAACTCCTCCTTCTGTCACACATCCACACAATCATCTGTGCAGTAGCCTGTTGCTTCTTGCTGTATATTTTCTTATCAGGTTAAATAACTATCACGTGTATGACTGTGTGCATAATTTTTGCTGTGTTGTGCAACAGTCTACCTTGTGCAATGTTCTCACCGGGTGTTTAAACATTATCATTATGTGCAATATCACGTGATGTTTTCTAAACGGGTGTTTAATCACATATCGTATGTGCAAAAGTTTTCATGTGCAATATTACTACTTAGGTCAATTTTACTTTTTCTTTACTTAATATTACTACTGATTTTCTAATAAGTGCAATAACTTACTCCAAACTACCATTTGTGTCGGTGGTTTTTCACTCAACTGTCTTGAGCGTCCTGCACGGCGCTCGTTCCATCCGTCAGTTGGTGCGTCGGCTGTTTGCCGCAAGTTTACTGTGCTTTAGTTACAGATCGACTTTCAAATGTAAAAAGCATAAATATGAAACTGGATGGAATATGACACGTGGTGGCGTATCAGCTGTAATCCCCGTCAACCTGCAGCGTTAAGTCATCATTTAGAACACGCTAGGCTGTTCATTGAGGAACGTTCCAAAACACCCTGGTGTGACGGGACACTTAATGGAAAGTAGTCAAGCAGCACAACCGTGTGATGCTGCATCGTCAAGTTAAGAGAGTCTCATTCTCAGCCGGTCCGTCCACTGACCAAAGTCAGAGCACAGTACGCAGTTCTTGATGCCTCTGATTGACAACATGCACTTCTAGATGTCTCTGGTAATGGGTTCCTGATGAGGAGCCCATGAACTTTCTCTAACATGAACAATTTCGACCTTCCTGCTACGTGAAGACTCCCTCATGACTCATTTTTAGTCTCAGGGCACCTGTAGTGAGCAATATTTCATACCAATATTCCAGACCAATAATCCAGCAGTGAGCTTTGTAGCATGAGAACTCTTCACACCAGTTCTCAAGACATCAATATTTTTGCTCCAACTCAGCTGACACATGGAGATGAATGAATGAGTGCTAACCCCCGACCTTTCAAGAACACCTGAGTGAACATTTAGATAAAGATTTAGATGGTAATTGCGTTTATTTCCTTTTAGCCACATCAGTGTTTTTGGGTGACGTTTTCCTTTAATGATGAGGTATCTCCAGCGTTCCCTCGTTGGGGGAATCCTGTCCCACAGAGGCTTTTGGGAAGGGGGGATTCCTCCAGCATTCTTTGTCTCTTAGGTCAAACGGAGACCAGCCAGGGAAACATGACAACCGAAGGCCGGAAAGCCCCAACAAACTTAAGATTTCCAAAACACAGTCTCTCCGGAGTGTGAGAATGTAATCAAAAACAGTGTTCCCCCATTCAGCCACACACACACACACACACACACATGCACACACACATGCACACACGCATGCACACACTTCTATTTTTGAGGAAACACATTTTTCCAGAAAACAGGCCAGAGCATGTGGTCCAATAACTCATTAATCATGTGCAAAAAGAGACAGAAGAGGACTATACAGAATCAATAAGACAGACAGAGAAAGAGAGAGAGAGAGAGAGAGAGAGAGAGAGAGAGAGATTGTCATGACTTATGTATTTGTCTGATTTTCCTGCTCCTTAAAGGGACACAGAAGGAAAACAGACCCAACTGCATGAAGGCAATATGAACAAAAGCAAGCAGTAAGTAGACAGCAAGGTTTCCTAGTTCACATGGAGAGACAAGGTCTGTCAAAACATCATTATCCACTTTGTGTACTCCTTCCACTGCTCCGTTTTCCCCCTGATTTTGTCCTCAAACTCTTTTCAAATTTTCAGGAAACAACCTCCAGATGATTTGATCTGATAGTGAGATGTGGGCTTTTTTACAGCCTTTTGATGGAACGGTTTCTGTATAGCAACTGTGATAGAAAAATGATTGGTGGAATCTTTGTAGCTGAAGGTTTGTTCACCTCTCTTATGTCATTGTGATAGAATTTCACTAATAGAACAACCAACGGGGATACCAGAAGAGAAGCAGTCCCACATCAAGATGCTTGCACCTTCATACTCCATTAGGTACGGTGTTCTTGATCAACAACAATTCTTTCTCCGAACTTAGCCAGCTTAATTGGCTGAAGGAGCTGAATGATGAGCTGCTGGCTTCTCTCGTACCTTCCTTATCATTAGTCTGAGAGAAATTTTGTGTGGTGCTCCTGTCTACGGAAAATCTGCTGTGGTTCCATGAATCCACTTGCATTATATTGATCCATTTGTGCTAACAGGGATGTCAGTACATGTTGCGGGGAATCTTCCCAAACAGCGTGTTTTATAATAACACAAGGTCCAATTTGCACAAGAACATTTTATTTATGTTTATTTGCATGTAAATTAAATTATTATATTAAATAACAAAACATTTCCCCTCCAGTTGTGGTGCATGCAGAAAGCTAAACGACATATCTGCAGACACACACTCATGTCTACATCTTTTGAAACGCCCGATGTGTTTTCCAGAGCCAAAGCTTGAGAGAAGTACCAAAGCTGGGGCCATTTCAAGCCTAACTGTGCTGTAAATTTCAAATTTCAAACTTTACAACACAAAACGGCACATCATAATGTGTGGTAGTGCATGTTTGCACAGCTGGGACCCCGAGTGCAGTGCACAGGCTGTTACATGCCATAGTGGACATATAAGGTATGTGGACGGCCTAAAAATATGTGGCCAGTGAAGTACAAGCTAAGTGTTTGTAATGAAGTGGATTCAGTAATGGTGAGTGTATTCAGTAATGATTTACGACTGGGTGAGATGACCCAGAGGTGGTCGGTACTCTAACGCAGAGCAGAGTAATGAATAAATAATTGACCATATGGCAACCCCAAGCCTCCTTACACACACACACACACACACACACACACACACACACACACACACACACACACACACACAGGCAAGCTCACGTACGCCCGAAGTGAACCAGTGTCGAACTGCTGAAACGCAAACCAGCTGTTTAAATGTCTAGAGTAAAAAGCCACAGGAAAAACAAAGAGTGAAGGCTAACTAAACGCTCCGCTAATTTCTCAGCTGCTGTTAAAAGCCGGGCTGCCCTGAGCAGAAAGGCATCTGGTGCCGGGACTTTTCCTCCTGACAGACGCCTCAAAGCTGTTTGGCGGCCACAAAACGGTCACAAGCATTGACTCACCCCTGGCCAGCCCTGGGACAAGAAGGGTCAGGCAAGCCAACCATCATGAATCTCTGGGCTCAAGGGGTCAAATGAGGGCAAACACACACACACACACACACACACACACACACACACACACACACACACACACACACTCCCTTGAAAACTTTTACAGATAGCAAGTGTTTGAGAGCCTACGTGTTTGTGTGTGTGTGTGTGTTTGTGTGTGTGTGTGTATGTGTGTGTCTAGGTGTCATATAAAAGCAGCGAACTCCACCCTGTAGACTTTGAACAGGATTATATAACCAATTTCAAACTCTCTTCCAGATGACCCCTGAGTCTTAGATATTACAACCAAAAAGGAAAATCATGATCATGCCCTTTTTTTAAAACCTCAGTCGAGTTGAATGGGTTTAAAATATATGAAAAAATAAAAAGCAGTATTCAAATAACGTCTAGGCCTCATTTTGTTCTTCAGAAAACCCTGAAGGGTCTTGACTCTTAAAGGGCAATTCTACTGAATACAGGGGGTCCTCGAGTTGCGCCACAGATCCTTTGATAGTGATGTAACCCGAATTTTGGTGTAAGTCAAAACGCACCCAAGTCTGAGTCACTTACCGATCCTGACACAGCTGTGAAATTATAAAAACACAACTAAGCCACAGAAAAAGGAAAAGGAAAACTCCCTCAATCAGACGCCGCATTACTGAGTATTCTTCCACCGCGCACAACCAAACTAGTTGGTCCATGTAGGGCGTAAGTACGACGCTAAGAGTGCAAGTCGAGTGGGAGTGGGAGTGGAAGTGAGCGTTGTAAACTCGAGGACCCCCTGTATGTCTGCATGGGATGCAGATATACCCCCCCCCCACCCCCCACCCGCCTTTAATCCGTGTTAATTCTTACTGTGCTAATGTCAGAATTGTTCCCAGCAATAGTGATTTGGACCTGGGTAGAACTTCTAAAACATGGGTGCCCAATCCTAGTCTCCTTGGAGCTCCAAGCCCATCGAGTTCAACCTAACCCAGGTTATATAGGCCTTCAAGAGCAATAAAAATATTTGAGCCAAATGTGCTCCGAACTCTTCCGGAATTCTCCAGAACCAGGACTGAACCTGACTTCATGAAATGGTAATAAACATGGTGCATGAGGTCTGAGACATTGTTTTATGATAGGTTTGAGGTAAGGGTTTGAGGTAAGGTCTTTGTAAGGTAGAATGGTCCCAAAAGCAAACATCAACCATATCAACATTACATAGAAATTAGCATCACTGATTATCTGGGATAGTAAATAAAATGCTATATTGTGGACATCACCAACTCTGGTTCAACCAACACAAAGGAAATCATAAGTTTCTCTACAATGAATCATTTCACATCAAAACACATTGCATAAATTGGTGGTGTTGCCCTTTAAAGGTTAAACGCTTGTTTTGGGGCAACATGCTCCTCTGGTTATTTAAGCACAGTGTTCCTCTGGTTATTTAAGAAGTTTTTGCATAACTGGCTTGCTTTTCATATATCGCCTAAGAGGGAAGTGATGCGATGTAAGCTTGTGTGGAGCGTATAAATGTATAGAGTAGGTGTGTTTGAGATTGAAGGTATGTGGACAGTATCCAGGTACACTATGGGAATTACGGTCTACACCTGGGGCTCATATGATTGAATCTCTTGGAGAAACTTGCCAATCTTGGACAAAAAACCCTACAGATCTGAACTCCGTGGGCTTCCAGGTCCACCATGCGAATGCAAAGCCACCTGGTCTTCATCAAACATATTATGTAATGCACTCGTAGGTATCCTGAGGCAAAGCAATCAAGTCCACCAGCGTAAGGCTGGGCATCTTTGGGGCCCCTCACCGGGAACAGTATGACCAGTTCCCTAGAGGACACTAAGAAAAGATCCTGGTAAACGTTTGGCAGGTAAAAGAAAAAAAAAGTCCTTATTGCAAATCCACACCTTCATATTCTTGCGGTATAATTTCCAAGATACTCTTGTAGATAATGGGGTCTTTCTGCTTGATCCCGTGTCTGACAGTACAGTGTAAAGATCCTTATGTGTTTGGACACTTGCAGTGTGGAATTACCCAGACGGGATATGCTCCAATGTGGATAAGCACTCCATAAAATGACCATCATATGCATCCAGACACCGGGTGGAGAGAACAGAGGAGCCCTGGTTAACCCCTAGAGCTCATGAACCCGTGCCGGAAGCGCAACAAAGGGTAAATTATCATACAGCAAAACAACTCCTTATGTGGAAGGTCCCCCAGTTTGTGTAGATTGGTGTTCATATGTCACATAAAACCAAAGTAAAAAACTTGTAATAATAATAACCACTACTGGGGTTTTAATAAATGGCCGCACACACAAATCCACTAAATAACAAAATGCCCACCTTTTTTTTAATTCTAGGTTTTAGATACAAACAGAAAAAACACAAGATCTTTGAATCTGGGAGAACTTTCAGGATAGTCTCCGCCCACAAGTGGGTGGGGAAAACCTGCGTTTCGGGGGGGAGGATTCCAGAGAGTGAGCTGGGTTCCAGAGAGTGGCTGAGCAAAAGAGCAGCAAACGTCAGTTCTAGACTGTTTTACGCTTTTTTAAAATTTGTTGAAATAAGCTTTTAATGATACACTTAATTCTAAAGGTTAATGCTCATGTATTCCTTTATGTTTCCTCTCATGGATAAAGATTTAAAAGAAGGAAAGTTCAATGTGTGTGTGAGAGAGAGAGAGAGAGAG
Source organism: Bryconaethiops microstoma (assembly GCA_037577275.1). NCBI lineage: Eukaryota > Metazoa > Chordata > Actinopteri > Characiformes > Alestidae > Bryconaethiops > Bryconaethiops microstoma. The sequence continues at coordinate 14,602,633 of JBBJLS010000041.1, read as the reverse complement.
AGAAAGAGAGAGAGAGAGTGAGAGAGAGGAACATTTTGTTCCATGCTGGAATTTCCTGAAATTCACTGTCCTCTTTGTCCACAGCAGCAGATCTGCTGACCAAGCTGTCCCCTCCAACTTTGCCCAGGGTTGAATGCGGAGGTCTGCTTCAGATGGCGTCTGTGTCTGTGCCACAAGTCCACCGGCACACTTTCAAAAGCTAGATTGATCAGATTTCGCCTTCCGGATTGGACTCTGTCCCCACACTGGCCGGTCAGAGAGCCATATCGGTGGACTTTAATCTAAGCCAGAAGTCAGACTCCAAAAGAACATGTCTGGAGAACGCTGCTCCGGGCCTGATGCTTTGAAGCATTTCTCAAGGGGGGAGAGAGAGAGAGGGAGAGAGAGAGAGAGAGAGAGAGAGAGAGAGAGAGAGAGAGAGAGGGAGAGAGAGAGAGAGAGAGAGAGAGAGAGAGAGAGAGAGAGAGAGAGAGAGAGAGGGAGAGAGAGAGAGAGAGAGAGAGGGAGAGAGAGAGGGAGAGAGAGAGAGAGATGCTTTGAAGTGGGACAGAGAATGCACAGAGATGGCCACACCACACCACAACTTTATGACGTCTTTAACAGGACGTTTTCACCTCGTTTCCTGCAATGGGCGTCCTAAGGAGTGAGTGCTGCACCAATACATGTTACATGGATACTATAATGAGTGCAGTTTCTGAAAGGTAGCACATGCTTCCTGAAGACACAGAAAGTGTCAATGCATCTTTTCAAACTGCCAATAATCCAGTCAGCACAATACACTTAGAGCAGAACACTGGCATGTGCCGAATCTGCTAAATCAGCTAACGGAGGTCCACACTGACTGGCACTGAGTGATGAAGGGGGAAGCAGGGCCATCCTACCCACCCCAAGGGCAGAAAGACCTGGTGATGAATGGCCACTGATGGATCAAACTACCAATGAGAAGGTGGCTTTATGTTTGGGGAAACACTGCCAGCTTCCCTATAGGGAAACTTTAACAAAAGTACATGTACACATAAAGACAAACAACCCACTCCCACACCAGAACACCAAAATCACACGCCATCACTTGACAACAGTCCTCAGGAGACTTTTAGCCTCCGAGCCGTAGCTTTGGCTCCATCTTTTATAGAAGAATGGCTGGTAGCTCCCCACAGCGCCCTCTTCAGGCCAGGAAGATAGAATAATAGAACACGAAGTGCTCAAGGCCATTATGCAACGTCTACATTACATGCATAGTGATGCGACTGTTGGTAATTTGAGAGACACAGTAACAATCAGATTAGCTATGCTGGCATTATGAGCAGAGTTGCATTGCAGTCTTGGTCAAAAAGGAGGTTCTCACAGCCTGTAAAATAGGTTTGATAATTCTTAATTCCAATAAAATTTACACTGGTTGTAGTTTGTGATAATGCAATCCAGTTAAACTTGCTGCCTTCCTCTTTCGACTCCAACTGCCGAACAGAGGCTGTCTAATCAATGCTGAGTCATTGTGTTAGAGCGACCTTCTCACCCAGTATATTCCTTTTGTTTAGAACTTAAGAACTGAGGTGTAATGGAACTAAATGGATTGATCAAACCACAATGTTTATGGAGGCATTAGAGGAGGATGTTTATACCTCCATACACCAACTATCCACAACATTAAAACCACTGGCAGGTGAAGCATAAACCAATAATTATCTCATTGCAAAAGCACCTGTCAAGGGCCTAAAATATGGGAGAAAACAATAGAACATGGACGGGTTGACCAGTCTGCGATGCAAGAATGGAAGAATGTGGCCTGTTCTGATGAATCACATTTCCTTTCATATATTGTGGATGTGTGTGAAAACCCTATAAAAAGCAACAGTATTCCCTAATAGCAGTGTCATCTTTCAGCAGGATGATCAGAAAACGTTGACTTGGCCTCCAAATTTCCCAGGTGTCAATCTGATCGAGCATCTATGTGATGTGTTGGACAAACTAGTCCAATCAATGGAGGCTACACCTCACAATTTACAGGACTTACAGGATCTGCTAGCGCAGAACCACAACACACCTTCAGAGGTCTTGTGGAGTCTATGCCTCAATTTTTTAGAGCTGTTTTGGCATTGTGAGGGGGACTTTCACCACATTGGGCAGATGGTTTTATTGTTACGCACCCACCAGGCAACATTATACAGAGGAAAATAAGAAAATAAGTCGATCGTTATTTTTGGACAAGAACCTGTCTTCTTTTCTCAGCTTTAGCCAAACAATAAGTTCTTTATTTTTCAAACAATACCTGTGAAAAGACTGAATGAGTCAGAACTCATTCCAGGACGACTAGGTATACGATGAATAGCCAATTCAGAACCCGTCCGTTCCTAACAAATCAAAGATTGTGTTGCTTCCACAGGAGAATTTCAAATAACATTTGACACAATATGTGGACCTGAACAGCACCAAAAGCTCCTGAATATTGATTTAGTGTATGTGTATGTGTTTGCCTCTCTCTCTACCATCTGCTCCGGTGGAGATTTTCCTTGGAGTTTTAAACAAAAGGAATAACTAAAACTAACTCATCTTCCAAAAGACATCACTTAATCAGGCCTGGAGTGGGATCTTACACCGGGGACTCTGACGGGATGTCCACCGCCAGCACTCTGTCATGTCCAGGGCCTGATTGTCGAAACAGACTGAATACGGAGCGAGTGAATCCTCTAGCTTTCTCCCACCTGATGGGATCTGCAGCCACGTACTCGCCCCGCCAAACTCACTGGCTGCCACCGAAGCTACGAGGATCAAATCCCGCACCGGCGCTTCCAACCTCAAAACTTGGCAAAGCCCAGAGACTTATGCTTGAAATTACCACTTGGCTCGGGGGAGAGGGACAGTTGCCGCTGCAGTGTTTTGAGGGCCATGATGAAGGTTTTAGAGACGTTGTATATTTGATTTGCAGGGAATTTTTTTATAATTCTTACTGAAGTAGCAACATTCGAGCGGCTTCCACTGCACGTATTACACCAATACACATGACTCTCTTGATTAGAATTCAGAACGTTGGAACTCGAGAAGACACAACCACCGACTTGGACATGAACAATGGCACCGTTACCTAAATCAGAAGTCCTAATTGGACGCTTGAGCATGTTATGCCTTGTTGGAGTCTGCAGATGAAAAACAACCCTGACCTCATATTCAAAACAGCAGTGCGCTCAGTTTGGAAAAATAAAACATTTGTTGCTTCCTATTATGAATTTATGTAGGTCTTCTTATCAAATTCCATGATGTGACAAACATCAGCTTGTGTTCTGGCATCCGTGTTTTTCCAAATGGGAGCACTGGAATTCGTTGGATCAGACAGAAAGTGACAGTATTCCATCATCGACAATTATTCAGCCAAAAGCAACTGTGTGGACAGAAACTGACCAATGAGTAGAACAGGAATTTCTTTCTTCCCTGCATGAACATATCCAGAACTCAACTCAGCGGTCGGTGATGAGCTGATTAATTGGATCAGGTCTGCTGGGAGCAGGGAAAGAACCAGGACTTGGAAATGCTGGTTGCTGACCCAATTTGGGCCAGGTGCAGGGGTTTCCAAACCTATTGCACACCGGGCTTTAGATTTTCACAAAACAGGAGCACCAATGATCAACTGTTTTGACCCTTAGAACACGAGCACACCGGATCTGTGCTGGCAGAGCAAAAAATGGTAAGCAGTTGCTTATAAGGAGCAGCTGGTAGACTAGTGGTTAGGGTGTTTGCCCTGCGATCAGGAAGTCATGGGTTCGATTCCCAAGACTGCTAAGCACCTCTGAGGTTCTCTTGAGTAAGGTACCGTCCCCACACACTGCTGCCCGGGTGCTGTGTTCCTGGCTGCCCATTGCTTCACTTGGTGAACGGGTTAAATACAGAGGAAGAATTTCACACTGTTCACTTTCACTTCATAAGGAAGTTCCCCTATTTTGTGTTTGTGCTCGAGGTGTCAAATGTCATGCTGAGGTTTGTTTGGTGTTCTTGGGTCACGTAGAACAAACGTTATTTTAATTTAAAAACATGTAATAATAGTAATAATCACTACTGGGTTTTTTTTTGTAACGGCGTCACACGCAAAAGAACATAAAGAACAAAAATGAACAAATTTCTTTTGTTTCAGCTTTTAGGAACAAACGGAAAAAACACAAGATCTCTGAACCCGGAGAACTTTCGGGATAGTCTCCGCCCACACATGGGTGGGGAAAACCCACAGAGGGAGGGGCTCCGGAGAATGGGCGAGCAGCGGCGCACCAAGAGAAAAAGCAGCAAACGGCCAGAGTGTAGGAGAACAAACACCGGTTCTAGACTGTTTTACACCAGTTATATTTACTGAAATCAGAGTTTACTGATAC
>JBBJLS010000041.1:14584367-14596823 GCA_037577275.1 Bryconaethiops microstoma | reverse complement strand
GCAAGACCCTTAACCCCAAGTTGCTCTAGGGAGACTGTCCCCTGTAGTTAGGGAATGGAAGTCGCTTTGGATAAAAGTGTCTGATAAACGCTGTCAATGTGTTTACTGGAGTGGTAGAACACCAAGAAAAAAAATCCGAAACAGACCTAACCGATCTAACCATTTTCACCCACACAACTTTATTTGTGATCCAATGTGGGTTCTTTGCAGATTAACTAAAATTCAATTAAATGTCTATGAAATGCAACTGAACTGAAAAAATGTGACCATGCATTTTTTTTCGTAGCAACTGTTGCAAAGTTGGACATTCTACATTTAGATTTGCTATGTAATGTTGAGTTTACAATTTAAAATGCTACACTACTGAGCTGGACTACACGGTTATAGAAACCAGGCAGGGTGGATCTTATTTTTTACATGGTTTCTTCTGACAACAGATTAACTGAGTGATAAGGCTCAAAACAACAGTATAGCAATTTATAGGGGTAACAGGGTTAAACTTTTAGAGCGACCTTGTCAGTGATCTCCTTGCCTTCTGAAGGAGGAATCACAAAATATATTTCAAGCATGATATATTAAATAGATTCACACATCAGTGCAAAAAAAGATTTGTAAAGTATTTTAATAAAATAAAATAAAGTCACAGTGGGCTGTGTTACTTGCGTATTTGTGCATGTAATATCAGTGGTACATGGACAGCCCTGTGGAATCACACTGTTATGAGAGAACTCATTTGAGAGCACTGTTCCTGACCTCACTAATGCTCTTGTGGCTGAATGAAATCAAATCCCAGCAGCAACACAGCAATGCCTGCTTGAAAGCCTTCCCAGAAGAAAAGAGGCTTTTACTGCAGTAAGGGGGAGGGGAGGCAAACCCATCATTAAGACCCCTGCTCTTGGAAGAAATGAGGTGTCCAGATACTTTTGCACTTGCACTGAATGTCTGTATCCGATTCCAAGTGCTTGTATGTCTTGCTTGTATGTCTTGTCATGTCAGTGTGCTAAATAAATTAAGTATGCATGTCTTCAACCCAGGAAAACATATGTAATAATTTTAGGGGCATTGCCCCTCATGCATAATGCACAGGTTGACCAGAGCAGACCAAGGCCCCTGGCTTCAGTAAGTGAGAAGACGAGGAGTATCCCTCGTCTGTGATGTGCACTCTTTTATCACTGACAAACAGATCTAGTAAAGCCTAGAGAAGTGTGCAAGGGTGTGGAGGCCACGAACACAGCGAAATGACCCACCCCAGCTCCGGGGTCAATGCTGCCTGTGATGAACACAACAGCAGTGTGAAACACTGAATATCAATGATGGAGAAGAAGAACACACACTGAGGGTATTATTATAGAATGATAAGCTCATGCTAGTCACTTCACAATAAAGGTGCTAAAGCTTTCTATGGAGAGATACCATACAAAAACCATATTTAACTCTTAGAACATGAGCAGTATGAATCCATGCCAGCAGCACAACAAATGGTAAATTGTCATCATGCATCCTTATATGGAACTTCCCCTGGTTTGTGTTGGTACTTGAGGAGTCAGACATCATGCTGAGCTTAATTTGACGTTCCTATGTCACATAGAACCAAAGTTATTATAATTTAAAAACATGTAACATTTAAAAAAAAAACCAGCATCATATGCAAATGACCACAAGTGGGTGGGAAAACCCACGGAGGAATGGGTTCTGGAGAGCGGCCGTGTGGCAGCGCACCGAGAGAAAGAGCAGCAAACGGCGAGCGTGTCGGAGAACAAACACTTGTTTTAGACTATTTTACACCACTTATATTTACTGAAATCAGATTTTACTAATATGCTCTGAGTTCTAAGGGTTAATTCCCTAAATAATGTGGTTTTTGAATGGCAAAATCTGCAGATTCAAACCAGCCTATCCATGTCTGCGTCAAATGTGCTGTGATCCATTAGACACAATGAAACGCCCCCTAGGCTTGTTTTCTATTTTTTAATAGCCTGTAGTGTTCATCTCTGCTTCCCTTTGTGGTCAGTCCCAGTGAGGGCAGGCCTGACTAGAAGCTTGAAGTCAGTGTAAAATACTGCATAAACACTGTTTTACACCAAGTTGTGAGTGTGTGTTGTAAGTGTCATTAAATGGCAGTTTTTAATGGAAAAATGTTTTAATTTGATTGATAAAAAGCTGGTATTTATGTTAGATTTTTAGCTCGTGTCAAGCTAGTGGCAGTGGTACAGTAACTGTACTCTAAAAGAGAGAATAAACACAGGTTGTGTATAATTTTAACTGTGTGCGTGTGTATTCTCAGAGACGACATGTGTTAATTTAGAAACAGTAAATTAGTCGTAAAACTTCACTAGAGAGACGTCAAAGCATAAAGCAAATGTTTTTCAAAATAAATGTAATTTCTCATCAGATCAACACACATATGTGTTTACCAATTTTAAACTTATAATGTGTAAAAGAAATAACGAACACATCAGAAAAAACATCTACAAAGTGAAACCTGGATCCTAAATACAAAGGAGACTACAAAGGAGACTTTTAGACAAATCTAAAATTGAAAAGCCATTTACAAATATAAAAAATAACAGGCTGTACCAATTATGCAATAGACTTGGAAATATTAATATTAATATTAGTGCTGCTACCAGTGGCTTTTACAGCTTCCAGTCTTTGAGCACATCAATAAAAACGTCCTGCAGAAATTCTGGCCCATTCTTGCTGACAAACTTTCAAACCAGCTAGGTTTCTAGGAGCTTGCTGCTGAACCCAGATTTTAAACTGTCACCAGATATTCTCAAAGGGATTTAAGTCAGAGGGTTCACCAGGCCCTTGCAGAGCCTTCATCTTCTTATTCTGGATTCATGCCACTGTTTCCCTGGTAATGTTTTTTGGATTATTGTCCTGCTGGAAAGTCCATCTTCTTGGCAACTTCAGGGCTCTGGCAGGCGATTGCAGATTCAGGATGCCCTGATATGCAGAACTGCTTTAAAGTGCCCCGGTACCTCCTAATAGGAAACAACCCTGCCACATATTGTGGTAGCCCCCAAACTTTACTGTCTAGATGGTATTCCTTGGGACAAACATGGGGTTGTTCCTCCTTCATGTACAGTTTACGATATTTCATCTAAAAAGCTTTACTTTGACACTTCATTAGGTGATCAAGGGCAAACGTCAGCTATGTTCAGCTTGAACATACCGACAGAGGAGTTTTCTGTGGGCTTGAAAGAAAAACCTTGTGAACAATAAGTCTCGCAGCACATTCAGAGGACGTCTCGCAGCACATTTTTAGAGGACGTCCAGATTGAGACCGCTTAAAGGTGAAACCATGAACTTTAAACCGGCGAACTGTATCTCTAAGTGTAGAAACTGACCTATTTTTTGTTTGTCAATCTTCCTGAAGCCCAGTCCATCATAACACAGCTGCACAAGACATTGTTCATCTGATATTCTACGGTAACACATGGAAATTAATGAGCACACCATGTGCAACTGAATGAAGAAAAAGTCGGTCTCAAATGTTTTAAAGGTACAACGGGGGAAATAATTATTTGATCCCCTGCAGAATTTGTAAGTTTGCTGACTTACAAAAAAATGAACAGTCTCTAATTTATGAGGTAGTTTCATTTTTATGGAGACAGAATATCAATCAAAAATCAAGAAAAACACATGTTAAGGTTGATTACATGTTACATGTTGATTTGCATTTCACTGAGTGAAATACAGTAAGTATTTGATACCCAAGCAAAACACGACTTAGTGCTGGGTGGAGAAACCCTTGCTGGCGAGCACAGCAGTGACGTTTCTTGTAGTCGGTCACCAGGTTCGCTCACGTCTCAGGAGGGATTTTTGCCCGCTGCTCTTTACAGAAACTCTCGAAATCCTTCAGGTTTCTTGGCTGCTGCTTGACAAACCGAAGCTTCAGCTCCTCCACAGATTTTCTATAGGATTGAGGTCTGGAGACTGGTTAGGCCACTCCAGAACCTTAATGTGCTTCTTCTTTAGACACTCCTTTGCTACCTTGGCAGTATGTTTTGGGTCATTGTCATGCTGGAACACCCACAACCCATCTTCAGTGTTCTGGCTGAGGGAAGGAGGTTCTCGTCCAAGATTTTACGGTACATGGCCCCATCGATTGGCCCCTCAGTGCAGTGAAGTGCTCCTGCACCCTTAGAAGAAAAACATCCCCAAGCATAATGTTTCCACCTCCATGCTTGACTGAGGGATGGTGTTCTTCGGGTCATACTCAGCATATCTCTTCCTCAGATCACGGCGGGTCCACTTGATGCCAAAGAGCTCGATTTTGGTCTCGTTTCTCATAAGCCTTCTCTGAACCATTTAGATGTTCACTGGCAGACTTAAGATTGGCTGTACATGTGCCTTCTTGAGCAGGAGGACCTTGAAGGCACTGCAAGATTTCAGTCCATTATGATGTAGTGTGTTACCAGTGGTGTACTTATTGACTGTAGTCCCAACTGCCTTCAGATCATTAACAAACTCCTCCCGTGTAGTTCTGGGCAGATCTCTCACCTTTCTCATGGTCATCCTCACCTCATGAGGCAAGATACTGCATGGAGCTCCAGACTGAGGGCAACTGGTCATTTTATATTTCTTCCATTTCTGAATAATCACACCAACAGTCGTCACCTTCTCACCAAGCTTCTTGCTGATGGACTTGTAACCCATTCCAGCCTCGTGCAGGTCTACAATCTAGACCGTGACGTCCTTTGACGGCTCTTTGGTCTTGCCTGTGGTGGTGGAGAGGTTGGAATGGAAGAAACTGATTCTGTGGACAGGTGTGCTTTATACACATAACGAGTTCAGATCAGGAGTTTCTGTAATTGATAGATCTATTGTAATCTGTTCTGCAACATGGACACACAGACAGTGTGTGGGAGCCAGAAGTCTGGCTGGGTTGTAGGGGATCAAATACTTATTTCACTCAATGACATGCAAATCAATTTACAACTTTTATGTAACATGATTTTTTTCTTGATTTTTGCTTGATGTTCTGTCTCTCTTCATAAAAATTAAACTACCTCGTGAATTTTGTAAGTCAGCAAACTTACAAATTCAGCAGGGGATCAAATAATTATTTCCCCCACTGTAGGTGTGTAGGTAGGTAGGTAGGTAGGTAGGTTCCTGAATTCTATTAATCTTTCACACTAACGATCAATAAAATCCTGTTGTGTATTGAAGTTGTAAAATTTAAATAAAATTATATAAAAACAAAATAGTCTTCGCAATTTGTTTTTCACTACCACAACACTTTATATTTATATGGCAAAAATCAAAATCAGTCAGGAGGATATGGTCCATTTCCTTCTGTTTAATTTTTTTCCATCACTTTTTTGTGGGTTTGAACAGCCTCTTCCTGTTACTGTGTCTTTAAGACTGATTTATGTAAATTATCTTTTTGTCTGGTTGGCTGCTCTGCATTACAGCTAATTTAAAAGGCACTCCTAGGAACTTCCGCATTAACCCATTAGGGGGGATTTTTTTTAAAACACTTTCTACCTATTGCTGTGTAAGTTTTGTTGCTCGTGTTCTACCCTAAAATCCAACAATCTGTTACTTTGTGTTGTGAATTGTTCTTGAATTCATTCCGTTTATACCAACTGACTGCAGAGCTGCAGGTTCAGTCTGTTTGATGTTGTGATTTTATCCATTGTTAAAAAGAAATATGTTAATTTTCTAACATATTTGGAGAGACAGTGTTCGCTTAGATGTTGGATGCATTTGACTTTGACTCGTTCGACAGGACAATTACATTTATTGTACAACAACATTAGCTCTTTTTTTACAAGCGAGAGTTTTTTCGTTTTGCGCTCTGGAGTGTCCTGCACGGCGCTCCGTCCGTCAGTTGGTGCATCAGCTTGATCGAATGTCAAATTTAAAAAAGTATAAAGTTCTTAGTAGTGTATTAGCTATACTTTTGAATCTCCATTAGCCAGCATTGTTATATCACTCTTTAAGGGAAAATAGTCAGGTAGTGCAACCATATGTCGCTACCCACTGAAGGGTTAATGGGTGGGGTTAAAGTGCTATAGGCCATTGTGAGATTGGACGCTGTAGTAACCTGTCAGTTTTTCGGGGTGGGTGTATAACAGCTTTGCCACCTGTAGGTGCACAACTAAAAGGTCTGGGAACCACTGGTACAGTTTTTAGTACAATATAACACACTATATAATATCTATAGCTATTGACAACAATGACTGGTAGAGCTAGGCCTTCCGTTCCGACTATAAATATCAAAACAAGTTGAAAAATGAGGAGAAACACATCTTTAAGAAAATGTTAATTTCTCGCACCCCTATGGGATTCTAGCAGCATGTTAGCACTAAGATAACAGCATCGCACAAAGAACTTTTTTTTTGGCTAAGAACATCTAAAGTGTGTAAAAGTGGTTCCATGTTGTGCGTGGAGCTTCTAACAGACATATGAACAGATGTGCAAGCTTGTGTGTCACGTTTCTACAGTGACTCCTTCAGTAAAAAGTTATGCCATAGAGGTGCTGCTGTTCACCATCTGGCACACCCACCTGTAAGACTGCTCATACACACTGTCAGTGACTTATCTAGAACCACCAGAAGGCCTTGAGTGAGTCACAAAATAGGTTCCACTTGGTTCCTGAATCATTCCTTTTGGTGGTTAAATTCATTAGACCTTCAACATATGAGAGCTTGCTTAGCTACATTTACCTAGATTGGATAACTGTCAAAAATGTTTTGTTTCCCACCACAACCTAATAATGAAATGAGCGGCACTGCAGTGCTGTCAAATTTTAAAGGCAACATGATTTTATAGGCCTTCTCTTAGTAGGCCTTTCTTTCTTATATATTTTACTATATATTTCACAATTGAAGAGCAAATTTCAAAAACTCACTCAGTCCATTTTTTAAAAACTTTTTTAGGTAACACTAATATTGGCATATTTTTACATTACCTCTTTATGTGCAATAGTATAGGTGAATTTCCAAAACTCACTCGCACAGTCTCCAGTGCTACTTACTTACTAGTAGACAGAAGTATGTTTACAGTTTTTATGCAGTTAGCTGTCATCGACTCTATGCTGCATCATGTAGGAGGATATAAATACTAAACTTGTATATGTACTTAGAAATTGTTTTCATTATAATTTTTAAACGAATTCACCCATTCCAAAACGTGTAGGAGTTGCACTTTAGTAACTGTAAAATTTCAATTAAAAAAATGATTTCCTGTAAGAATTGCTTTCCAACAGGTAAAACAAGTAAAACCCGATTTTCCAAAAAAAATTGTTTTTGGACTGAGTGAGTTTTGGAAATTTGCTCTTCAATTAATGCTCTATGTGTTATTTGTTACATTTACATTTACAATTATTTGTACACTTGCCGAGGTTAAAAATCACACACAGATGTGTGACTGGAGTCAATCTGATTTTATTAACAAAACAAAACTGCCACGAACCATTTCCTTGTTCAGCTGAATGTTTAGCACCATTGTGAAAACTGGAAAACACAGCATAAATTCATTGCTCCATCATGGTTTCAGCACATATACAAATTCACACACTCAGTAGTAAAATAAAAAAATGAAATAAATTACAGAGAAGAAGAACTCCACAGAAATGCTTTCAACATTCCACTGCGGTTGCTTGCAATGAACCCAAAATGATACTAGGCTGGCATTACTCGTTCTACTTCCATGTGTTTTTGATTATCTGAGGGACATTTAACAATAATGGACAAATTATATACACATATACATATTTCAGATGTACCCCAGTTTGTCTTAGTAAACAAAACTAACCTTGTTTCCTCATTTTGCCTCATAGGAAAACTCATTTTCAGATACACTGATGATAGTAAATCCACTGTAAAGTCATGTGATAAGTTGGAAATGCATATGTACCATAAAGAAATAAACTGTACCATATTTTGTCCCAAGAGTATAATAAAAATGGTAATGACAGTTTAGAAATAGTGCATGTCTTGTAGTCTATATGTAATGTATTTAGTGAATTTTAGCCCAGTCATGTACAAATAATGCAGATTAAGTGTGTGGTTGCCATTCAAATGCTTATTGTATGAAATGTAAATGTAGCATATATGTAGCCCATATGTTAAAAGACAACTTTGAATGATGTTATGCTCCAAACAACATTCAAAGTTCATGGCTTTTCATTGTCTCTCTTCTACCACTTCTACCACTTGATTACGCACATTTCACTTCCAAAAAACTGCTTTCTACTGTGTCCTCTCTTGTACTTTCTACATGCCACTACTAGAAAGACATTTTTTTGCTTATTTGAACAAATACCACTGGCATCATGTGGTTTCTACATCATTGACATTCTCTAATTTGCATTCTCCCACTTATGTGTCAAAAGTACTGATGACACCCATATGCAGTTTCTATATATATAGACAAGCTGCTGTTCTCGACTAAATCACGGGCATTTTTTTTGGGGGGGGTTGGGGGGCGGTTAGTTACATTGGATACAATAAATATCCGGAGAATGATGAGTGGACGTACTGACCAGCATAAAGTCCTGCTGCTTGGTCTGATGGTAACTGAATGTGAACAGTGTCTCCAGACTGTAAGGGCAGTACGGCACTCCCTGATGCTTGATCCAAGAAGCCTTTTTTGTACTCATCGTATGTGTACATTACTGGCTCATTGTTCCTCTGCAGAGCCACCCACACATTGGCTCCTTTGCAGTGGACATGGTATACAAAGTAATAAATTCCAGGTATGCTGCATGTGAAAATGCCTGTTTGAGGGTTGTAGTTCTGGTTGCCATTATACAAGATCTTGTTGAAAATCACAGGGCTCCCAACAGGAGGGAATGGTGTTGCTAGCTGAGCAGTAAATGCAGGCATCTCAAGACCACTCCTTCCAAAAATGTCTCCTCCAGGCTTGAATTTTTTGTAGGCTGATTTGGCCCCGTCTAGACCAAGAACCATCTCAGGGGGAACTTCACCCCCAGGTGGCTGACCTGGGGGCCCAGGCGGACCAGGAGGACCAGGTTGGCCAGGCATTCCAGGTTTACCATGAAACCCACTAGGCCCTTGTTTCCCTGGTGCACCCATTAGGCCTGGGAATCCAGGTTTTCCTTCACCCGGTGGTCCAGGTTTCCCTGGTGGTCCATATTCTCCTTTTGGTCCTGGAAGTCCAGGTAGTCCTATTGGCCCACTTGGACCCATTAGTCCAGGGATTCCTGTTGGCCCTTGATGGCCTGTCTCCCCTGGCAGACCTCCTTCACCCTTTGGTCCAGGTTTTCCTGGGGCCCCAGGGAGACCAGGTAAACCTTTATGTCCATTTGCGCCGTGAGGCCCTAAGGGCCCAGGTAAACCCCTTGGCCCAGCCTGTCCAACTTCTCCTGGGAGCCCTGCTTTTCCTGGAAGTCCATGAGGTCCTGGTTCACCTTTTGGACCTAGAGGCCCCTTTGGTCCTACCGGTCCACCTTCTCCTTTTAGTCCAGGAAAACCAATACCTCCTGGGGGTCCCATAGGACCAGGTGGACCAGGTACACCACCTGGACCAGGTGGGCCAATTATTCCAGGAAGTCCACCATGCCCTTTCTCGCCTTTTGGACCTGGAGAGCCAGGTAAACCACCATGTCCTCTGTCACCTTTTGGTCCAGGATATCCTGGCTTCCCAAATCCTGGTAAACCGGGACCACCTGGAAATCCAGTTGGACCTGGCTCTCCTTTTCCTCCTGGAAGACCTGGTTTGCCTGGCATACCATCTAAACCAGGTTTACCTACACCTGGTAGTCCTGGTGGTCCAGGTTGTCCCTCTTCGCCAGGAATTCCTGCCAACCCTGGCTCTCCTGGAGGACCTGGCTTACCAGGAGCTCCAGGTATCCCAGGAAGGCCATTTAATCCTGGCTTGCCCACTCCTGTTAACCCTGCTGGTCCTGATGGTCCAGGGGAGCCAGCTGGTCCTTTTAAACCTGGTAATCCTGGAAGTCCAATGCCTTTATCACCTTTAGGTCCTGGAAGTCCTGCAATCCCTGGAGGTCCCTTGAGTCCAGGCTCTCCACGAATTCCAGGTTGTCCAGGTAGTCCCTGTCCACCTGGTTTTGCCAGACCTGGTAGCCCAGGTGGTCCTGGAAGACCTGGTGGTCCTGGCAGTCCTCCTGTTCCTGCCACACCGTCTGGTCCCAACTCACCCTTTGGCCCGGGCAGTCCAATCCCTCCAGGTTTTCCTGGCAGTCCTGGCATACCAGGTTTTCCAATTCCAGGATACCCTTGAGGACCAGGGGGGCCTGGTTTCCCAGGAGGCCCTGAAATGCCACGACCTGGGGGACCAGGAGGGCCTGAAGGTCCTGGATGCCCTATAGGGCCTGTCTCACCTTGGGGACCTTTCTCACCTCTGGGAATGCTTTCACCTGGGGAGACAAAAGGGATTTCTTAAGAACTACTGCTAAGTATATGAATATGAAAAAGTGTAGATAAATGAACTGATATATACAGTGCCCAAATCTGTTCTGTCATCACAAATCTAAAGAATGCTTAATTGGTCTTTGAAAAAACCCCAACAAAATGTAAGGCTAGGGAAACTTCATATCTTTTATTGGACATGGAGTGCAGAAAGTCTTTAGCATACAACTATTTTATGCTTTCACGACCGTATTTCAGATTTGTAGATAAAGTACTGTTCAAGTTCTTTAATTGTGTGATTTGTCAGGAATGTAAATTGTTGCGTGGGTATCCTTGTACAACTCACTCCACTCAATGATTCCTAGATAACATTTGTTTTGGCAAAAGCACATAAGTTTTTGCAGCAGCTGCCTTTGAAATGTGAGAGGGAGTTATAAAGTGTTTTAAATGGCATTAGCATGTCAGGGAGATGAGAGGTAATTGGCTCTTGCCATTCACTCTGATGGGGATCTGCCAAACTCTGCTTCTTCTTCAGACTGAATGTTAGCATTGGCAGCTCTCCCTAATACAGTCTGTTAAATTTTGTGAAATGACAGCTAAGAATGAAAATTAGTAATACAAAATAGATACAACGTAGAACTGATCTACGATCATTCCTTCTATGCAGTTCATGCTACGCAATCTGATTAACTTGATTTGACCATGTCAGGATCTTCAACATATCATGAGTGGTCATTTGGTGTTGTTAAAACAACTTTTCATTCTCTACCCTTAAAAAGGTATCAGAAAGGGTACTTTGAGTGATGCCATAGAAGAACCACTTTGTTTCACCAAAGAACAATGCTTGAAAACATTATGAAGAACTTTTTTTTGTCCTATTCTATGTTATTCTTCCTCCCTAAGTGGAGGTTCTCTCCAGGCTATTAAACCTTTAAAGGTTCTACAAACTCATACACTTCACATACAATAAAAGTTTCTCTAAGAAACAAACCATCAAAGTTATTTAGGGAAAGAAAAGTGGTTCTTCTACAACACTGCACAAAGAATCCTTGATCTTTTTGGAATAACCCATTCTTTAATAGCTAATTTGTGGAGATTACCATAGTTGTAATAAAGCGGCAGGAGGATGGTTTCTCTAATACTATTTGTTCAATAAAATCATTCCATGTTCAGGGTGATGCATTTTCCCGACATTGGTAAATATCCAGTAGGCTAATGATAAAGATTGCTTACTATAGTGCAATATAGTGAAAACTATAGTGCTCACTGTAGTGCAAAATCATACAAACAGGCCTAATGACACATAGCACACAAGCAGTCTTAGAAATAGGTTAACATATAAATTAAACTAGAGTGCAGTGCCCCTTAAGACAAGGCCTGGTTGTACCACTCATGTAGCCTACATCAACTCTCTGTTCTGTAGGTATTTCATACCAGTGATAAGACAGCTGTTAGAGTAGAGCCATAAACTAGTGTGAAAATGAGGAAAGATGGAAGTAGAGCGATAAGTTATTGCAGACAGCCAATGACACTGCTAATCAGTGCAAGAACAAGAAGCATGTTGGAATCTTTTGGCAGTCCAGACTGGGCCTTTATCAGCAGAGTAGAAAACACAACTCTGTTATCTTCTATGAGGCCAAAAAGTCTGACGATCTCAAGCAATACATTCCCGCGAATTTCACCAGGTAACAAAGTAGGACAGAAGCCCCTTCCTGGAAGATTCCTTAGGTTAAGACATCTACCTACATCTTGGACAAGAAACATTCCTTTGAAGATTACACTGTGAATGCTGAAGAGATGGTAAGAAGGCCACTACTCCTTTGAACTGATGAAACCTCATGCAAGACACTAATTCCCAGTCATCTTGACTTGCTGCTAGACACAAATAAGAATACTCATACCTTTTCCTAGACTTGGCAGAGGCATCTGTGGCTGTTCCTTTCCGTAGTGTGACAGCATAGGCATCTCATTTCCATATGGCAGATGAGGCACCTCCTTGCCTAGGTACTGCTGCTGGGGTATCCTTTCCTTGCCTTGTGGAATGTGAGGTAACTGCAGCTGTTGGTGCTGCTGGGGCAGGTGCTGGGGCACCTGTTTGTGCCCGTAG
>JBBJLS010000041.1:14569787-14581767 GCA_037577275.1 Bryconaethiops microstoma | reverse complement strand
GTAATAATGTTAATTGTATTTATTGTAATATTAATGTTTTAACACTAATTTAACACTACTGTCCAGTAGTAAACAGGCTTTAAGTAGAATTTTCCCAGGTGCCTAAAACTTTTGCACAGTACTGTATATCCCAGTGATTAACACTAATTATATTCCACCAACTGGCACTGATCATATCCCATCAATTACCATTACCCAGACCCTCCTAATTAGCATTACTTCTATCCTACCAATTAGCATTTCCAAATCCTACTTATCAGTATTTCCTATATTCCAACAGCAAGCATTAACTATATCCTATCAATAACCACCATTCAAATTCGACCTATTCGCATTACCTATGTCACACCAATTAGCATCATGCAAATTGGACCAGACTTGCCTTGCCTTGTCTTTTTTGTCTACATTATTCTGACCAGTTTAGTGTGTTCTGTCAGAGATGGGGATTCGTAAAACTAAGTTTTATTCAATGAAGCCTTCCAATGGGCTGATATTTAGTCACCCAGCTTTATTTATGCAAGAAAAGGAACATATTTATTTACAGGCCTTCCTTTGGTGCCCATTAACACATAGCTACTTAGTTAATATTACTTGAACGCTGCCTGATGTAGCTAAAAAGTTAAGCTAACTTGCAGGATCTTTGTTATTTCACTTTAAAACATTAGATAAACTGAAATAAGTACAGTTTGGGTCCAGAGCTCAGTGTATCTGTAGCCAGTTAGTGCACACTGGCTTTCCTATACACTAGCTTGTTGACTACTCAGGCCCTTGTGATGGATAATTTAGTAGATAATATATTTGCAGGTGAAAATATCCATGAAACTAACGTGTTTTGAGGTTAAGGCTCATATAAACTGACTTTGAATATTTTAATATATTCCCTAATAGAATTTGAGCTGCTAGCCAATCACTTGTGTTAGTGTTAGTCTTAATAACACTAGAACCACACTAGAGCTACCAGGCTACAAATGTTTAAAGTTTGTGTCATCAAATGGGTTTTCTAGGTTGGCGGGTGGTTTAGGTTTGGGAGTCGATATTACACTCTTTCATTGGGCCCAAAGTTTCTAGCAGCACCCCTACTAATGCTAATCTACATTACCTTTTAAGCAGGGTGGTTGGGTATAGCTTGGCCATAGTCAAGCTTAGTTAAGTCATTTATAAGGCGCTCAAAGCTCTTGGGTGATAATCCGCCCTCGCAGCAGCATTGGCTTCGATTAACTAGCTTTTTTAATAAGAGAAGAACCCTAAGTTTGAAGAACAGAACTAAACCCAGTAACTGATTTAGCTAAGCTACACTGTTGTTATATTAGAGATTGCATTTACTCAACTTCAAATGGTTAGCTATTATGCTAACTAAGCACACAAACCACAGATAACCATTTCAACGGCCTCTTTCTCTAAACCAATGGATTTAGTACATGTAGCACTTTAGACTGAAAGGTTTTCTCAAATGTTATTTAAAGCATAACATTAGGCCCTCACTGATGAACACCACCAAAGTGGTCAAAGTTAAATTATTTTAGCAAAGTAGAGAAACAAGGCACCATAACATGACATAACATGGACTGGAAACTTGTTCATGGTTGGGTGTACATGGTTGGATGCACTCTGTATAAATACTTTGTGAGGGAGCCTCAAAACCAAAGCACACTATTGGCTTTTAACTGATGCAGCAGTGTCCTGGTGTTCATGGACATTCAACACCGATCATGTCTCTAAAATGTTGCTGGATTGAATTTGGCCAAAACAGCCTTGACAGATGAAGTTAAAATCGGCCTACAGCATCAGAGCCCATATGTGAAAGTGACGATTCTGACATATGTGAACACGCCACAGCACACAGTGTGAATTTAACCCATTTAACCGGGTCTTCCCACAAACACTGTGACCGGAGGTACATTTCTAGCAGTAGATCTTTGAACCCTCAGTTTGACTCAGTACCATATCTCAAGATCTTCATTTCACAACCACATTTCTACCATTTGAGTCAGGCAATCTGGACAGCCACTAGATGGCTAAGTGTAGCTTGATTGACATAAAGTAAGCTATCGCTAACATTAAGTAATGTTAGCAAACGTTAACTTATCTGACTTTTCTACCAGCGTGGTCTGCTAGGTAGCTACGTTTCATTTAATTTAAAAAAAATCTTTTTGGCTAAAGTTTCTATTGCTTTAAGTAATTTAAGTCATTTTTGTGATGGCTAATATTAGCTTTCTTACGAAACTAGCAGGGTGGTCTCAAGCGTAGCCTGTTTGTTATAAAGTTCAGTTAGGTCAGCTACCTAGCATGCAAACCACTTGGGTGATATTTTGTCCCATCTTCGTTATTGCAAGGGTGTTGGTCCACAGACCACTGGGTAGTGTGTCGTTTTGTGCTCTGGAACTCTGGAACTCTGTGTAAAAGCTTTTTCTCATACCTATTATCACATTCAAACAACAGTGTTTTAAAGACAATATATTATGTCCTGTGTACACTTTTCTCCCAAATGTCTTTGACTTCTTAATTGCAAGGATACATTTATATTTTTGGCATACTTCCATTCCCTACCTACAGGGGGCAGTCTCCCTGGAACAACTTAGGGTTAAGGGTCTTGCTCAGGAACCCAGTGGTGGTGTGTTGAAGGAAGGATTCGAACCCATGACCTCTTGGTCCAGCGGCAAGTATTTTACTCACTAGGCCACCACCACCCCAAGGTTATCACTCAAATTACAAAATACACGGGGAAAAACGAGCAGACACACCACAGAACTTCAAAACCATTACAGACCAACACCAGCAACTTAACTGCCACACCTGACAATGCCTGGTCGTTTGTGTGGAGTTTTTACAATGTGCACAAGTCTCGGCTTGAAATATTCATACTATCATTCTTTAACAACCTTGTAATTCACGTTTGTAAAAAAAAAAAAAGTACATAGAACAAAATGTATCAGCTGTAATACATTTTTCTTTACCATAGGGAGCGCTAGCAGTTATACTCCGAAACATCATTCATTTTTCATATAGGAAAAAGGCCTAGACCCTGAATTCCTTGTACGGGCAATGAAATGTCTATTCCATTTGAAAATACTTGTTTTAACATTATAAATGAACAGAAATCAAGTCTCATATGTAAAGATATACTGCCACACTTCCCAGATCTCTGGTGATCAATAATGATCTCTCTATCTTCTCCAGTGATCTGTCTGTCTATCCATGTCTATCCAAAGTCCAAGACTGGAAATATTGTAATTTATACTGGAAATCACTGTCAAGTGCCCGGATATTCCAATTGCCCGGCTTAAGGCTCTGGAATGAGAAGGAAACTGCAAGAGAGGCAGGATTTTTCTGATTAGCTCCGAGAGAGGTGCCAGAAGAATAGCTGAGGCCTGGGAAACCATGTCTGTCCATGGAGGCTGCCAAAGCCATTTCTAAAACACAGGAGAGCCAACTTTCACTTTGCCACACTTTTTTCTTTAGTTCCAGGGAATGTAGGTGTATGCCACCGGTGCCATACACCTACATTCATGCCCTGTGGATGGGGCCACTTTTATCCTAGAAAAAAACACTCCCATCAAAAAAAACAAAAAAAAAACGTTGCGTCATTACATGAAGGTGATCAGTCAGAGGTCATTAAAGGGACAAGTGGACCCAAACCCAGCCAGAAAGGACAGCAGAGCCACTGCAGGGATGTGGTCAGAATGGAAAAGTCAAAACTGATAATGGTTTGACAAAAAAAACAAAAAAACAAAACACGAATGTTTATATTTGAAGAACTATTACAGTAAGTAAGTCTTAAATTGATGTAGGACTGCAGAACGCCAAACATGACAGACAACGTCCCTGTGGAATCCAGTCCATTCCAGCAACTGGAGCCAAAGCCAGCAGCCCAGCAGTGGCTAAAAACCCACGTTCCCACCCCTTACAAAAACATCTCGCCCATCGTTCTCAGGCCTGGACTTCTGCTTGGTGGTCAGTTTATGCTCGAGTGCTGTTCACAGTTTTATCAGATAAGATCTGAAGTGAAGATTATAAATCTGCAAAGGCTTCTGTAAAAGCGGGAGGACTGATGTCCCCCCCCCCACCAAATCGAAGGTCAAGGCCCTATTGGAGGACGAGCGTGGGACAGAATAAAGTGTCGCTGATCAAGAGGAGGCTCTAAATTCAAGGCTTCTAATCTAAAATCTGTTTAGCTGAACTTGTTTGAATGTTGAAGCAGATATACGTTAATATGCATGTTTAAATTGGGGCCTCCCTGCGACTCAGAATGTCCCGCTGGCCCCTGCTCTACATCAGGGTCACTGGATTTTACTGCTGCTCGATTTTTCTGTGTAGTAGCAAGAGCACTTACATACCTGGACTTAAATTCCAAGCACATAATGAACCCACCGTCCACTTCATTATTATTATTATTATTCTTATCACGAATCCAACAGGAAAAAATCAGTCTGGTCATACGTAAACAGAAGGCCTTCAGCTCATGAACAGCCTTTAAGACACTGAAGCACAGGTCAGTTATGAAAAGAAAGATGCACGTCACTGTTTGTTGTGGTTTACAGAAAATAATCCGCTTGTGAACATTTGTTTTAGCTGGTTTGAGGCGGTATCTTAACTTTTCTGGGGGGAAAATGTGTTCATATTTAGGACAGTAAACACCACAAAACCCAATATACTTCAAATGAGCTTAACCCTCCCTTAATTTTCCCCTGAAAATACACCAAACCCTTTCATTTCAATTAAGTGGCTGTTAATTTGTGAAACAGACCCCTTAAGTTTACCTTAAAATTAGATTTAGGGCACGAGTTTGAAACAAGTGTTAAATTTTAGGCGTTAATTCAGGAGGTTCTACTATTTAAGGGGCAAATTTAAAATTCAAGTTTTAAAAAGTTCAGCAGTTTTACTCCTTAATCAGCCTTAATCTGTGCACTTTTCCCTTGATTTTCCTTTTTGGAAACTAAGGTCAAAATGAAGGTAATTTTAAGGGGTAAAATTAAGGTGTTTGGTTTCGCAGTGTAAGTGTGGTAGTTCTTACACAACAGTTTTTGTGAGCACCGGAGCGCAGAAATGCATTCTAGTTTTTATCTTGGGCGTACAACTACATGCTATAGCCCATCTGTTATGCACCCGCCACACAATTCATCACTGGTCAGTTTCTTACCACAAGACGACTGTTGACGGTATCTGAGTGTTGGACCAGGCACTTGGTTTTGAGCTACTGCCTACCAAAAATATCCAGCCGAGCACAAGCGTGTGGTCAGAAACTGGGCACTGATGAAAGGCCTGGGGGTGACCAACCCAAACAGGTGGTCCCTGTCGTTAACTGTGAGGCCACAAGGCAACTTCTGGATAGTGAGTTTAAATCTAAAACGACTTAAAAAGGAACTTAAGATTCATGAGCAGGGAGATTGTGGACAAGGCAAGGCCATATATCAGAAATGAAACACTCTTTAACAATCGAGGACAGCCCGATAAAACCCTTGATGGGTTCTTTTTTTTGGTACGTTTTGAAATAGCAGCACATTTTACAGGTGTTTCCACTGGAAAACAGCTAAATGGCTCAGTGGATTAGAGAGAGACAGTGGCCTGGCCCTGAAATGCCTGCTATATATTATACACTTTCAAGCCACGTTTTAAGACTTGTTAAAAGTATAATAAATGTTACGGACATTTAAGCTGTTTGTCATTGATCGTACTCGCGTTTGACAACACTGGGTGACCAGATGAGCCTCACATGTCATGTGAATGCAGTCCTGTGGGTAGAACTGGACGGCTTTGTGTAAACAGTAGACCAGAAGTTATCAAACTAACACACTTCCCTCGCAGTTGCTTTGGTCAACCTGCAGCTGTGCAATCCCTCAGGCAAAGTCCCCGAAGATTTTCTTGAGATCCTATTATTCAACAGAGCGGGGAGAGAAAAAGGTGGTCCAGGAAAGAGAGTAAAAGAGAACTATAGAACAGAAGAAAGAGGACAATTCCGTGCCATACGGCAGCTCTGTATTAAGTAGCTGATCAGAAGTGACTCAGGAATTGCGACCAGAAGCCTAGCTCAGTCCCTCGAGTCCCTCGAGCATCTCACTCCAGTCCCACCAGTCATGGGTTCGCAGGAGATGACACAAGTCTCCCCTTGACACACTTCCAGTGCATAAAAATGCCAAAAAAAGCAACTGATTACCAGGTAGAAATATGTTTGTCAACAAGAAAATCATGCTACACTAAAAAAAAAAGAAAAGCAAATTTGTGATAAACAAATCATTTACTTGCCTGGGTTTGTTGGAAACATTACATTTCCACTTACATAAGATAAGATAAGACAAGATAAACCTTTATTAGTACTGCAAGTGGGAACTTGGTATTGCTACGGCAGAAAGTGGACAGAACAAAGGTAAGCAATAGATTTAAAGATATACAACACAACTAATGCAAAAAATATAAATATATAGACGTTTATATGTGTATCCAAATATGTGTATATATAACCTATTTATGTATGTGTATATGTGCATAGTGGAAATATAAATATATGTATGAACACTGGTGATATATATACAGGTACACATTTTTAGTGTCCCCGGTTGTTTGGTAGCAGCAGGCATTGACAAAACAGTAATAATGTAACAAGACTAATATACTGAGGTAAGCTTCAAAGTCATTAAGCTTTAGAGATGAACTCGATGTCGTCGCCTGAGTCCAAATGAGCCACTTGTCAGATAGTTATAGATGTCATTGCTATGTGAGGACTGACCCGAGTTCGACAGTCTGAGTCTGGATCATTTCTATGATCTATTTGCTAAGCAGCATGAGGTGAGAAAGAAAGACAACCAAACATCTCCTCTGCTCTCAACCAGTGGTCACCAGTCCTGGAGCCCCCCTGCTCTGAAATTTTTTTTTGTGTGTGTTTTCACCGCACCCAACACACCTGATCCAACTATTCACCTTTAAAATAAGCCTTTCCTGGGTTGATGTGGATACAGGAAAACACTCAAATGTGCAGGGTAGGAGGGTTCCAGGACCAGGGCTTGGAACCTGTCCTCCCTACTAGAGCTGTTTGAAGGGAAAATGTATTTGAAAGGAGACCAAACATGATAAACACTGCTGATCCTAACTGAAAGGTCAAGGAAGGGTGTATAGCTGCCTGCTAGGGAAACAGATGAAACAGAAGGGACCATTGATTCAGAGCCACAGAAAGATCTTAGTATTGCTATGGTTGTTGTGACCGCTGAGGTCTTACAACAAGACAGTAAAATGAAAAGGCCACATCAAGGCCAAAGAAAAAGTAACACACAAGTGAAGGCAATGCAGTAAGCAAACATCCAGCACTTCCAGAGGTCTGCTATCTGACCTGAGCCTGACAGGGCCCGTCAAAATACCGGGCTGCTTTTTCACAAGCAACACTGGGCTTGCGTCAGGCTTGTTTTTGAATGGGTTTTAATTGTAGCAGATTTGTTTGTAGTTAAAGGAACAGGTCTAGTGTAGTTTATAGATGTGTTCAGAATTGCTTCTAGCAAACTGGTTTTGGATCATTTGTGCATGCCAGTGGGTTTGTGTCGGTTTCAGCTTTCAGATTATCCAGTACCAGCCAGGCCTCTTTGGTTTGGGGGTCTCAAAGTGGCAAGTAATGGGTATGGTTCAGGTTTCATTTTCATGCCCATGCATACCTCTAATGACGTCCAAACTTCATGATCCTTCTCCTAGTTCTTGAACAGTGGTTCCCAACACATGACCTGCTCTCTCATTGCTTCCTTGCTCTAGTACACCCACTGCAACTCAAGAAGGGCTCATTAATTAGCTGACTGGTTGAATCAGGTGTGATGGAGCTGGACAACACCAAAATATGCAGGGCAGGGCAAGTCCAGCACAAGGATTAGGAGCCACTGTTCTAGTAAATGCCTTCACGGTGCAAGACCTTCAAAGAATTTAAAGCATTACTAAAACTGCGACTGCCAAAACAAACCTGTCATAAGTGAATTTTCCACAGTACGATCAATAATTCAGTTGTGAAGTACAGCACAAAGCATTCAGAGCATCTTTGGCTGACCAGTGCTTTCTTCATGTTACACAACTTTTCAGGAAAGACAGACCCAGGCCAGATGAAACATCACATGCAGTAACACAACATATGGCAACGTGTGGCGTTGTTACATGATCCATTCATGCATGCCTCGGGTGGCGCTTACCTCTCTTCCTCTCTTCCTCTCCCTCCCTCCTTCCCTCTGTCTCCCTCTTCCTCTCAGTGAAGTTTCGAGAGTGCAAAAGGAAGATGCAAGTCAGAAAGACAGAAAACTAACTGTGGTTAAAAACCTCAAGCAGCATGCTGGAGACTTTTATGGGCAGGTGGGAGGGGTCTGGCCAGTTTACAGAGGAGGTGGGTAGAAAGAGAGAGAGACAGAGACAGAGAGAGAGAGAGAGAGAGAGAGAGCGAGAGAGAGAGAAGCAGCGAGAAGATAAAGTAAAAACTAGAGAGGGAAAGTGAGTGAGAGACATGCAGATAAAGGTAATAAATGTATAGAAACATGTGAATAACCTACGGGAAAGAGAAAATGGGGCACCCTCTTCTCCAGAAAGCAGAAACAGAAGTACCCAGGAGTAGTGAGATCCATAAAACTCTAAATGTCTAAACGTAAACCAAGCAAGAGACACTGCCATTGGTTATTTGTGTGAAAATAGCTCTTAGGAACCAGTGTCCTCTGAAGAAAAAATATAAAGATATTATAATGTGCTAACAAGCATGGGCAAGGCGAAAGCGAGGGAAAGAGACAGTGAGAGAGAGGGGGAATCTGAAGGATCTTGGTCCGGCAGCTGGTTCCCATTTAGGTCAGTGTTGAAAATATGTTTTTGTTTGTGTTGTAATGTTGCCGCCCGCCGTGTTGCTCCCAGCGCAGGGCCTGTTTATGGGGAAAACATTATCAGAGACCTGGACCATCTCACCCCCAGCTCACACCATGTAGTTCTGCATGAGCTGCAAATCCCTGCTTCTTCAAATTGTGCAGTCATGTCTAAAGTAAACACTTCGTTCCTGACTCCCTGCTAACATCTCATATCCTACCCAACACCTGCTGACATGACCTTCAACACCTTCCAGTTATTCCACAGCACCTGCTGACACAACCCTCAACACCTCTTAGTGCTACCCTAGCACCTGCTGGCATAACCCTCAGACAGTCCCGACCCTACCACAGCATCGGCCGACATCACTTTTAACACGTCTGAACCTCACCCTAACACTTCAGGATCATACCCCGGCCCCGGCAGACACTGACCTATAGACCTTTTAACGATACCTCAACACCTGCTGACATAACCTCAACAACTCCAAAGCCTAAACCCAAATACCTGATGATGATACCCTCAACACTACCCAACCCTAACCTGACACCTGACGAAGTTACCCTCAACACCTCTCAACCATTCTTCAATGCTTGATTACATTTCCCTGAACATCTCCTCACCCTTCCCAAACACTGTCTATTATACCGCACCCCCCACCTTTCATACCCTACCAGGAAACTCCCAACCCTGTCTGCACCCCAAGGTTTCTTAAACCTAGTCCTAATCTCTGCTCCATTCTTCCCAGTCATATCTCTCATCATCTCTCAAACCCTACTTCAGATCTTCCGATCTCTTTCCTACTTCAGTACTTCCTGGCACTGCAATTCCATAACTGGCACAAACAAGTCTCAACCACACCACTGGCCAACAGCTCCAATCCTTACCCTTCCAGTTTCCAAATGTACCCTACCAAACAAAGTTTAGTGGTAGAATGCTTGCTTGTTCATACTACAGCAAGTGGGGCCGACTTCTGACCCTCGGTTTTGATTTAAGAGAACAGGTTTTTATTGACAGACTGGTTGACAAGAACTACTGGAATCTTACCATTAACCAAACGGGAGATGAACTCATCAATAACTATACGACAGGAAAGAATCCTGTGTTTTCGCAATTCTTCCTGCCATACATCTGAGGGCCGTGCTCTCAAGAGGTTGGGAAATTGCAGCGTTATTAATGCACCATTTCCTGTTGCTTGATGTGTAGACTTTAATCTTGCAGCATTGGCAGGTAGCGCCGGTGACTCATGCTAGCAGCAAGATGCACAGGCAGCCCTCTTCCTCATCTGCTTAAGGGCCATTGAAACCAGAGTCACCCCTGCTCCCTTTTAACCAGAGCTCTGGCAAGGAGGGGACCAAAATGGCAATCATTTGAGAATGCAGGAATAATTTGTGGAGCAATCAAGATCTCAGCAGTTAATGGGGAACCGGGGAAGCAAGAGCTAACATTAATTTTATAAATATACTGCAATCATTTCAGTGGTTTAGGCAAATACTGTCAGAAATTTCGACCACAGCAGGAAGGGATTCAACCCGGGTACTTCAGACCGGATGGGCAAAACTCTCCAGCATCAAACTGGCAGAAAGGAAATGTTCTCTCTGGGAGGCTAAAGATAACATTAGACCACTGAGGCTATGCTACTAATACCGGTTCGTCTGTTAGGGTACATACCTAAAAGCCACATAAAAGCAAAGCTATGAAAAAAATGAAGTATTTGTCTTATTAAACCTCAGTGTAAATGATAAATCCTTTGTAAACATCACATTAATGCGCCAACACGCAAGCAGCAAATTCCCTTTGTGCCGGAAATATTTACACTCGGGCCCAGCTCATTGTGCTGGTGGAGTGTTCCTAATGAATGTGGGCACTCAGCTGCTCCAGCCCGAGTTTCAGTGCTCTTACAAAAAGCAGACGTGAGGCCATTGGGTTTATGGGAGAGGTCAATTCGCCGGGATCAGCAATTTCCAGCAATTACCTTCATTCATTTCCAGTCATTTCATTAAGTGGACATAAGTATTTAAACTAAAATGACTACAGTTTCACAAAGGGGGCACAGTGGTCCAAAAGAAGAATTCTGGTTTATAAAAGGACATTTAGGGGTTGCCTGAGGGCTAGTCACTAAGAGACTAAAGGAATTTACAGTTCGGTCATTTTTCACAGGATTTCATCATGACTTTTGATTGATCTAGTGTCAGCAGTTTGGAGCACCTTAATCCAGTCTCTCCAGTCTGTCTCCCTCCTCCTCTCTCTCTCCCACCTTTGCGCCCTCTGAGTAGTGAGCCCCCTGCGGCCCACAGCCGGTAGTGCAGCTGTTGGGTTTGGCTGTGCTACAGGCCAGTCCACTCTCGCCTGTGAGAACGTTTCATAAACGGCATCACATGACTGGCCTCAAAAATTCAGACGGTGCCATTTTCCAAAACCTCCACTCGGCATCCTTGATCATCCAAAATGTTCCAGCTTTAGCCAGAACCAGCTCAGGCCGGCCACAGACACATTATGGCTCAGCTCGCTTTCTCTTAGTCCTGACGACTGCAGGCTTTTAGAAGGAAGGGGTCCAGCCCTGTCGCCTTGCACCATTCATATTTCAGCACCCACTCACAACGTCTAAAGATGTTACCAAACGGTCAAGACAGTGGACATTACACAGTCTGCAAGTCTTCACAGGGCCATTCGTTCCACAGCTCATTCAATCCGACACATTAACGTTTAGGGGTTTTTTATTACATTCCGGCTCATCTTTCCTTAAAGGGACCTAATGAAAAACTGGCCTGTGCTACAACTGTTGTAAACTGGTTTACTGGCCTTTTAAAGTAACCTAACTTGATAGATGTTCTGGTTTAAAGACTGAAAAGCCCCCTTCTTGTGGAGTGAAAATGAAGATTACAATGTAAATAAAGTATATAAGCAATATGGCTACTGACTGCTGACTACTGACTGTAAGACTGTCCCTGTAAATTAATAACAGTAAGACTGTCCCTGTAATTAATGACTGTAAGACTGTTCCTGTAACTAATGACTGCAAGACTGTCTCTGTGTCTAATGACTGAAAGACTGTCCCTGTAACTAATGACTGTAAGACTGTCTCTGTAACTAATGACTGAAAGACTGTCCCTGTAACTAATGACTGTAAGACTGTCTCTGTAACTAATGACTGTAAGACTGTCTCTGTAACTAATGA
>JBBJLS010000041.1:14559583-14569687 GCA_037577275.1 Bryconaethiops microstoma | reverse complement strand
GAGAGAGAGAGAGAGAGAGAGAGAGAGAGAGAGAGAGAGAGAGAGAGAGAGAGAGAGAGAGAGAGAGAGAGATTTGCAGGTCTGAAGAATCTTAAAGCCTCTGTACCAACTGAACTGTTCTCCCCATGCGGTCAACAGTGCTTCCAGCCACAGAAAGTGTTTTTAGGGAACAGAAATGGGTTCTTCTTCTGTGACTTTTGGAACCTTTATTTTGTAAAGAGTGTGAACCACAACACGCAAGCTGGATTTATGACACCATGACCTATTGGTCAGGTGCTCTAACACTAATGTTGAGTTTCAGAAGAGGCTCCGCAGGAATTGAGATGTTAAATGAACGGTTTGTTCCATAACACTAATGTTGCAAACAATGATTTTTTAAATAAAGATCTAAATAATGATAATGATTTAATATCTCCTTGATCCTAGCAATTTTCCCCTGGCTCAATAAAATGTTCTGATTTGGACACACTTGTCTGATTTTGCCTTCAACTGTTGTTCACTATGGCCAATACTGTTACAGTACCATAGTAGTTATGAATGGATAAATGACAAATACTCATTAAAGATGGTTTACATAGGTGTAGAACAAAAACAACCACTTGACGGTGTCATACGCCCATGCAAGAATAAGAGAATGGATGAATGGATGGATGAATGGTAGTCAAATGGATCCACCAGCTGGTCAG
This sequence comes from Bryconaethiops microstoma, assembly GCA_037577275.1. NCBI lineage: Eukaryota > Metazoa > Chordata > Actinopteri > Characiformes > Alestidae > Bryconaethiops > Bryconaethiops microstoma. The sequence goes on along the minus strand of JBBJLS010000041.1, from coordinate 14,569,001 downwards.
CCAAAATCAGCACAAGCAGATCAGAAGGTAAATGGAACATAGCTCAATTTTTATGATTTAGTTATAGTTCAACTGTCAATTGTATAAAATGCTAAATATAATAGCTCTCAGTGTAGAGCCGACAGCATATCTACTGTAACCCTGAATCTCCAATACAAACCAGGATACTGAGAACGGGTTGCTGGAACAAGAGGCCGCCAGAACGACGGGCTCTCAATCATCCGCTATTTTCACCACATCACTTATATTAACGCTCAATTGCTATCTAATAGCGTCTCGGAGATTAATCTTTTTTTCGCTGCTTCTCTGGAGCGGCGTAGACCCGTTAAATGTGCCCACTGTTGATGAAGAAATATTCTGTTTCAGCCTTTTTATCAAACATGGGCAAGGCCTTCTCACGCCAACGATTCGTGCGAACTGTCTTTGCGGGTAATTTAACATCAAAACACTTCCAGCACTTTCTTTCCCAAACACAAATCACATTCTCTTACATCCATCACATGAATCTCAGCGAACAGGAGGATTTAACTGTCCGATATTGATTACACTAAAAGCAAAGCATTCCTACAACACCCCCCCCCCACCCCCCCCATAGCCCCCACAACCCCCAACACCTAACCCCCAATCCCCCGCATCTGGATATTTGGGTTCGGGTCAATTGCTATGAACAAGCAACGGAACATGTGTTTTGTTACTGTTACTGCATTCAAGCCCAAGGCAGGGATTACTGAATTCTGGAAGCTGTTCTGAAGTAAAGAATCCTGATCAATTAATCTTGGTCCAGTTCAACCTTTCCTCACCCCAAGATCAGCCATGGGGTCCAAATGTTTCTTCTTCAGTTAAGAACTGGATGCTAATGTTGTTAACAAACCCTTGAAGTCAATAGTCACCCATATAGCCACTACCAGTAGGTCCAGTGTAGTCTGCGGGGGTCAGAACTGGATGTTGTTGGCTTAAAAACGAGCCAAAATTTAAAGGATGTTTTACTACAGGTAATATATTACAGCACATTTGGCACTGGCTTACAGGACCTAAAGCTTGGGCAAGATGAAAATCAGCCCCTTCTTAAGATCTGATGGTATTGCTGTTTGCAAGCCCCACTTGCTGCCCCTGAATCCACCTGAGCTGTAACCCCAGCTACTGGAGCAAAGAAATACGGGACAGATACTGAGCGAACGGATACTTTAGCTCTATTTCAGACACTTAAACCTCAGGGTAGGCGTTCAAATTTCTAAAACAGCTGTTCTAAAAATAAGTAATGCCTTTTCTTTAAAAAATGCTATTTCTGAAAATAACACAATGCCTTTTAGCTTTGCATTTCTACAGAAATGCTTCATTTCATAAAAACTGAAGCAACTAAACCATGTATCTTCAGATACTTGTAGAACATTCATGCTGGCTTTCCAAAACATTTTCTTTTCGTCTTCTACTCAAACACTCCTCGTGGTTACTGCCACCTCGTGGACAAAACCGGAACTGCCCAGTAATCCACAGGACCTGTATATACAGTAAACCCCCAGTAATTCACAGTTCAGAGGTCGCAGCTTCAGTCATTTTGCATTTTTCGTGGCAATATATACTTTTCATGCGTTTTAGTGCTAAATTATTTATATTTTGTAACATAAATATGAACAAATTCAGCTACATATAAAATATAACTGTATACATTTTTGGTACTGTTGAGAGAACACAAAGGAAGTGTGTCTTGGGATGGTGAAATACCGCTGTACTCAGAGGTGGGAGGTTCGAAAGTAGCCACCGCGAGAGCATTATTTATTTCTCCTTGCTGCTGATTGGCTGCTGCCCTGTGACGCATCTCTGGAAGATGCAGTCCAGCATTCCCGCATCAGAACAGTTGCGGAGCGTGGAGCGTCTCGAGTGTTTCGCTGAGTGTTCTTGTGTTTTTCATTTTGTTCTTCTTAAAGTCTGTATTTTTATTACTGTAAATTAAATTATTACTGTATTTATCCTGCTTATAGCAAAGAAAACGTGCTTGCATGAATTACAGTACTGAATAGATAGGGGTAACATCGGTATATATACACAATCTAGCACTGCGGGAAACAGTAGTTCAGTGTAAATATGGATACAGGTTTGGATACAGGTTTACCTTTACAATTTTTTTAAGTTTAATGTATTAAGCTGAGTTTTAAATTAAATTAAAGTGTTTTGAGAGCATATTTGGGGGCATACTTATGGTTTACACTATAAAAATAGGCATTTTTAGGCATATTTTTAACCACATCACAAATTTGCGTTTTTTCACAATTCGCGGGTGCTCTTTGGAATGTAATCCCTGCCAATGTCTGGGGGTTTACTGTACATTCATACTGCAGGTACATGAGAATGTACCCGTATTGAACAGGAGGCTGTTCTGCATCATGCTCCAGTACTGAGCTACTGCAGAACTGACCACAAAACTTATATTATTTTGTCCACTCGTACTACGAAATGCTAGGACTTTATCATTTACTGTTTTAAAAACAATTCATTTCAGTTTGTAATAAAACAAATCTGATTTAAAGGGTCAGATTACAGACATAGCATTAGCAGCACACAGATATACATTTGTTCATATCTCTGATTTATTTATTTTTATCTTATGTTTTACATAACACACTTACCTCAGTAAATTGATGCATGGAAATATACAAAAATGGCACTTAATTGCACAGTACAGGAGATAAAAGAAAGACGGGTTAAACTTTGATGTGACTTTTTTGACAGACAGAATCTGGAAAAAAAAAAACATCTAGTGCTAGTTTTGAATAAGCTGGGCTTCTTTGGCCACCCCATACACCACCCTTTTAGAATTGTGTTTCAGGGTAAAATTGATTATTTTAAAATGGTAGTGCCTGGTAATAATAAATGCCCTAATAACTCTTATGCATTGCTGTTCATTTACGGTGGGTGTTTGCAAATCTTAGTGTCTACTGTACATGCTACCACTGAAAAGGCCTGTTCCAACACCCATTCCCCGACACTTGCATGCTAACCACAAGATTGGGACACAGGATAAACCTGAGAATGGTCTGGCACAACAGTCAACCAACAAAGATTGCGGAATACGTAAGAGCACTGCGGCCATAGGGTTCATCCTGAACTAGACAGCAAGTTATATCAGTGCCTGGCACCCCTGTTGCCTGACTCAGTGGTATGGCCCGCCTTATACTAGGGGTTTATTTTAGAATACCAAAGCCATGAGTGCCTCAGACAGTGCTTGAGCGTCTCAACCCTGCAAATATTTCAGACACATACTGGACAAATATTCGCAGAGGTCCCTTTGCCAGTGTATACACAGCCTCACTACCTCCTATCTATCAGCTGGGGGGAGTTACACAACAGGGCAGGGTGTTTTTATGTTCATCAAGATTCCATATGGGCTTCACTTGGGGGGCTCCTGCAGAGACAAGACTGTGGAGGTGCCCCACAAGCTGCAGTGGATGGGGGCTTACAGTGGAAGCAAGAGAGGCCCTTTACAGTGTTAAAGCATCTCTGAGCCCTGGCTGAATGCTCTTAGACACATGCACAACTCCAAAGTTTGCACAGTCCCAATAAAGAACACGACCGAGCCGTTTAGGTAAACTTGAACTAATCCTCGGCCAGCCATGGTGTTGTGTAATCAGTTCCTCGTTGGAGATCTAAGAGCGAATCCTCTTATGTCCAAACCAAAACAAACATCTCGATTTTGAAGTGGTAGACCACTGACTGTGGCTAACCATCTGCTCCTTTCAAGCGCAAAATTAACTTTTATATTCAGGAATACCTACAAAACCAAGCATCATTTAGAAAGCATTCCCAAAAGCTGGAAGGCTCAGGGGGTCAGATGTGCCATGTCCTTTTCCATTCCAGAGGAAGTGCGAGACATTCATGAAGGCCAAAAAATTAAGTTAAGGACTGTTCGCAGAAAGCCTTGTTAAGATACCACCAGCATCAGATAATATTCCGCTAACTACCGGGATTTCAACGACATTCCCATCCTTAAAAGGGCCTGAATACACATAGCTGCCGCGTAAGATATGACAATGAACTTGCGGCAACTTCCGGCAACCTTAGTGGCCGAAAGCTGGGCTGTATACAGTCAAAAGGCCAGCGTTGTAAATGTTTAGTCTGATAGCAGAATTCATTCAACAGTACGTAGGAGCAGAGCCCAGCACCATTGCCTGAAACAACACAAAAAGCAAAATTCTTTTGAGAATAATGAGCAAACCAAGCGCAACAACATGGCTAATTTTTCCAAACGAACACACCTCGCTACAGCCAAGGACCTTGGGAATGCGGAGGTCGAGGAAGTAATACGAGGAGCGTCACCCCACCAACACCCTCTCCATCCCCATTCCCATGTGGGACAGAGAAGGCGTGTGTACTCAGACAGTGTCTAAATGTTTAGTCTCATTTGTTTTATTCTAATGCTTCTCCACTGCTCACTCAACAAACCCCAGTTTTCCTCTGCACCTCCCTCCAAACTGCTTGCTTCCTGAAGACATTCCTTGCCGAGAAACAAAAACAAATGACTTCAGCTACGTTTTTCTGCACTTTCAATACGGCTGAGCCCAACAGGTGTGGCTTTCACACCAACCTATCCTTATAGGTTGGTCCGTCAAGGCACATTTCAGGAACGCATTGGAATTGAGAGGCAGTATTAGCATTTGGTATCCAGTTTCCAGTGGCGGAACTCTGTAGCTCACTGAGGATTACATACAAAAAAAAAATTTAAAAAAAAAACTCAACTTTTTCTCGATGCTGAATAATGCCTCCTGGTTCACATCAGCATGCTGTAACATTAATATTTCCAGAAGTCTCGGAGTCGGCATTAATAAAGCTCTGAGTGCTTCGCAGATGATGAAAGCCAGTGCCCAGCGTGTTTAGAATTAAGAGGGAACATCTGAAACGCTGCAGCAAAACAGGTCGCTCTGATTGCATTCAATACTGATTCATGGTCACACCTACAGAGTGCTTGGCGAGGCTAATGTGATCTGAAACAGGCTCCAGGGTAATATTACTCTAATTCAGGGGGAGATTTAAGCAGGACATCAAATAACGCTGTCAGGCCCGCTTCTCAGGGCCAAGGCTTTCTTTCATATTCAGGACCGAATCCGGGTTGGCGGATTGCAGAAAGCCCAGGAGCCGCTTTCACACTTTGCTCTCACATCAAGCTGGCTGGGGAGTTTCAAACACCGCCTGGTTAGACTTGGCACGCCCGGCGTCACATGTGGCATACTTTTCACGTACTGCAGTTGAGGCCTTTCTTCTTCGCTAAATATACTTTTATGGGGTTTGCTTTGGCCACAGAAGGCAACGTTCATTCATCTCCAAGACACATTACAGAGAAGGACAGGCAGCTCCCTTGTACAGCCATGATAGCAACGGCCATCTGACATGACTTTGTATCTCTGGGCCGTCTAGACTCAGTGGCCGAGGTTTACACAGGTGCCCTTGGGCATCCTGATGGCCTCTTGTGGTGGCAAATGGCCATGCACTGAACGAGTGCCTCCATTAAGACATGCGGTTTGGACCGTCTGGTAGTTGCAGTCAAAGTCCTTGAACAACGTAATAACAATAAAAGCATAAGCCTGCAAACGACTGTGGTTGCAATTATTTAATAGTTCGGAACTGTCTGAGGTCGAATTCGGATACGAGCTCGGTTTCCTCACCTTAAACAAGAAATCCTGGTGAACACAGACTGACCCTGGATATACACTCCCAGCCCCTTTCAGAACAAGACTGCAGAAGCAGGGCTGGATTCTTGAGATCTCTAGGACGGATGCTGGCTGTGGACTTGCTGCTAATGCTAGAAAAACAGCAGCTAATCTGTTAGACTAACACACACCACTCCCACCGCTACCCATTCATCATTATAATAACAGCCTTTCAGGAGTCAGGAGATCGTGACTGGGAGTAGGCCTTCAGGGACTTTTAAGGTTACCAAGGAATATGGAAACCCCATGCTTGTGGTGTCTTGAAAGAGGAACACACCGTCCTCGGGACAAAACAGAAATAAAGAGAGCTTGATGGCATGTCAGAAGGAGCCGGTGATACTTGCATGCTCCATTTGTCACAATTCCAAGGGCTGGAATGTGCAGTGTCGTCTTGGCTTGGAGCTGTAAACAGGACATTTAGCACTGAGGCAAACAGAAGATATTTGAGATCAGTGACAAAGGCCAAGACTTGGGGCAGCATCCTGAAAGCACACGTTAATCCCAGATGGTCTGAGCTCAAAGCATCCCACCAGCTTCCCATCATGGGCTTGGGTCGAATATAAAAAGGCAGACAACCTGAAAGAACTTCATGACCTCCAAGATCCACAAAACACTTGAGCCTTCAATGCTGTGGAAGGCAAGGGTATACTCGCCACAGACTTTGTTCCTGAGCTACAAAGAGGGCTCGCATCCAGAAATCGGGGCCAAAGACACATCTGCCCAGGCATGAAGGTAGAGAACTCATCCTTTTACAATCCCTCCATCTCTCTGAGCCTGTTTATTGCTTTTGCTGCTGTCCAAGGCCCAGCTGTGAGGAGCTTTGCGAGGATGCCTCACTCTCTAAGCACTACAGGAGCACCATAACACACTTCATCCATACAAGCCGCTGGTAAACACAACGTCCACGATCATAACACTGGCTCACTAAAAGAGCCATGCGCTGGATGTTTAGACGCAAGTCATTTTCACGATTTGGTAGGAGATGCCTATAAACTGCGTTCACACCAACCAACCGAAGTTGCGGCTGGCTTGGCTCATTCTGAGATTCCTTTAAAATGCCTCAGATGTGTTTGTGTATGTTGTTACAAACATTGTTTTCAGATGGGAACGAATAAATGGACTGGCTCAAATTTTGAAACACACGTAGCTTCTCTTATAGTCAATGGCCATGGCAAAACAGAATAAAAAGACTGTGTCGTACTTTCGCAATTTCCTATAATGAACAATGGAATTCTTGTATATATGAAAATAAACATGCCTTTAGATCAATTGCTTGACTATTGATAAATTAATTTCCAAAAGTATACCCCCCCACCCATCACCACCATCATCTTCTGTAGTGGGTCTACCTATGCACTGAGGGTCTACAGCCCTGGCAGATTAATGATTTCATCATTATCACAATCTCAGGCCACCACATTTCTGAGGTAAAGAAAAAGAAAAGAAGGAAAGCATTCCATAAGTGGATGTCAAAACCTCACATTAAAGGCACAGTTAAACGAAAAGTCAAATTTACAGTTCTCCGCCTATCCCAGACGTAGTCGATCAGCCAAGAAATGTCAGGGATCACAATTTTCACTTCTATTTGCACAGACTAACATTGCTAAACACTGAATGTCAATAGTCACCCAAATCTATTCTGCAAATACATCCCCAAAACGTCCCTAAACCCTCTCTAACCAAATCCAGCTCCATATTAACAACATCCACATTATATTGTTTAGGACACGCTATGAATTAATTGCCAGCTAAAAAATGAAAACCGAAACTGAGGAGCAGAAGATCTTGAAACCACAGGAAACAAAAAGAGAGGAAATCCAAGAAGGCACTCTGATCTGGGGCTTATGAACTACCCTAAGACTGTCTGGTCACTAGATAGCCATGTAGTCACAGGTTCTAAGCATCTTCTAGTGTATGGAAGTTGACCTCCTACCAACCGCAACTGATGGTGACAGACTGATGGTTAAATTCCATGCTCCGCCCCAGCTATGCCCAATCTGTGTCTCTCCAGACCTTTGATGGCTGTGGATGACAGACTGAGACATGTTGGTCCAGCTGGGCACTCTAGGGCTGCCTGTTTGTCCAGCTCTTTGACAGCCACATCTCTGGCTGGTCTGCAAAGCTCAAGCCCAAGATCAAGACACGTCTGTCCACAGCGGATAAACAGTGAGTCGCTACTTCAGACCAAGGCCTGTCCAAAGATCACTGAATGTGGCCAAGAACCGGATCACACATGGGCCAACCAGACCCCACCAGGGTCTGGAAAAGATGGTTCTCATTGAGATCTCAAAGGACTGCTAAGAAGACAAACTGCAAATACACAGAGGTTGACTGGGTTTCACCTACTTTGTAGCTCTTTGTGGTAGGGCTGGGACCACTTATACATTTACCAACAGGGAGAACATTTTTTCCATTTTGTATGCGTTGAGCATTCTGAACTCCTGACCATGTTTGGTAAAATGTCATCAGAGGTCCTCAAAGAGGTGTGAAGTCTTCATACCTCTTTGAGGTATCTTTTTTTTTTTTTGAGCCCGACTCAAAGACACTGGTTAACAGCCCATTCTGCTAAAGGTTCACATCTGAAATTCTACCAGCTGATGTGTGTATGATGGAATTCAAGGCACGTCTTGCAGTAACTGTAAGGCCTGAACAAACCAGGAGAAACCATGAGCTATGGCGTGAAAGACGGCACAAATTGTAATGTGTCGTTAATGTGTTTCGACTCTATATGAGGCTCCCTGGTGGTGCTAATTGAAACCGCCTTAAATTGGCTGAATATGAAAATATGCATCAGGAATTATGTCCAGACTTTTCAAAGCTGCTCTATGTCCAGCACCTACTTTATCGGTTTACAGTTACGCGATCTGTACAGTGCCCTTATCGTTATCCTACCATCACAGTTTAGCCTGTAACAGTTCATTTTTTATTTTTATTTTACATATAACTTTAAATCCCATTTCAAATCATCTCATGGTTGAGATATTTCAATTTGTACTAGCATTTTAATAGCATTATATTATATTCAGTTTATTTCTTCTTTTTTTTGTATTTCAGAGGATTTTCAATGTACCACTAGAGGGAGCACTGTAGTTCTATAATTGGAGAAACATGGCAGGTGATAAAATGGCCAATAATTACAGATAATGATGAAGGTAGGTGGGCAAAACTGAACATTTAAACTCACCCAGTCACACACAATGTTGAATATGTCTTGGTATGTGTGTTCTGAGTTCTGAGTAACATGGAAAAAGGTGCGTAAAGTGTACGTTTTAAAACCTCACAAGGGAGCCACGGCTCGTTCTCGCTGAGTCAGAGTGGGTCTGGAAGACATTACGGTGGAGAGTTTAAACAGAAATCTCAGTCGCTCTGAAAGTGTGCCCCGTTTCAACACAAGCCCTCCCTGATCCAACAGAAATGTTGACTTAAGCCGTTTCCACACGCCTAATAAAATCACACAGGACTTGATTATGTTTACCATGTTCTCTCCGATATGTAGCCTCCAACCTTTCCTCCCTCCCTCACTCTCTCTCTCTCTTTCTTTCTCTCATTCTGCCACATTCTCTCTCTCTCTCTCTCATTCTGCCACATTCTCTCTCTCTCTAATTCTGCCACATTCTCTCTCTCTCTCTCTCTGATTCTGTCACATTCTCTCTCTCTCTCTAATTCTGCCACATTCTCTCTCTCTCTCTCTCTGATTCTGCCACATTCCCTCTCTCTCT
>JBBJLS010000041.1:14517999-14540033 GCA_037577275.1 Bryconaethiops microstoma | reverse complement strand
TACATACATATATATATGCGCGCGCACACACACACACACACATAGTGACTCTGCTTTCACTGTCCACCATCCTTACAACCTAAACTAATAAGATGATGTCTTACAGCACCACCTTTTCCCTTTTAGGAGAACTAGCACCACCTGGCTCTGTGAGCTCACAACTGAAGGAATTGAAGACCTCGCTTTAATCTGAGCACCAAAGGACTACAGAGATACGCAGGTGTAGAGGCAATGTTTGATGTTTACACCTAATTGGTAGATGAAGGGAGGAGGGAGCCCTTTCACTCACCCCAAGATCTCTCCCCCCTCCCTCACCTCTCTGGCTACTCTCTCGGCCTGTTTCCTGCTTGTTAGTTCCTCTGTCCATCAGTTCCTTAGGTTAAAGCATGTTGCCATTTTCTTTTTGGTTGAGGACAATATGAGGTGGAAGACATCAGATAACATTTCTACATACACACTGGTTGCTATTTGTGCTGATGGTTTTGTGACCTTGGGTTTTGATACTGAATTAAGTTAGTGGAACAAGTTGCCAAGAGCATCAAGTAAGTAGATGGTGAAGCTTGAATGACGTGTAACAATAAGCTTCTCTCAGTCACATAGCAAATAACGTGGTGTAAGAAAAAACGTGTGTCCTCCTTCCCCTCACAGTGCGGATGTGCCTTTTATGATTGGAGTGACAAAGGAACTGATTAAGTGTTGGCCATTTTAGAAATGTTAGCAATCACTGCTTGGCTCCTGAGGCTGCAATGAACCACTTGCTATTGTGTATGGCAAGAATAAAATCAGACGCCACAATGGTTGGTAGACCTTTTGCTGAACAATACAGCATTTCAATTGGTTTAAAAGGAAGGCAAGAGGTAGTGTGAAGTGAGACTTTTCCTGTCTTTATTCTTGTTCTCTCATTCTTCCTCTACCATCTCTGCTTTTCTTTCCCATCCCCCATTCACCCTCCCTCTGATTGGTCGAATTAACTCTGCAGCCTCCTGTTATGAATAATTACTTTTGATCCAATCCAGCTCTTGCTCACCCCGACCCAGCCCCCCCAACCCCCCCCCAATTCTTAGATTCTGTTTTTGAATTTTTAAATTTTGTCCTTGCCATTCATATGCACACATGCTGCACGGTATAGGCTTCATTGAGATGCAGGTTGTGTCGCAGGCAGCTGGTGAGCGGTGTGGGGCCTGTTATGGGACAGGTTCTCGCTGAATGCTCTGCTCCCTGCGATGCACAAGCCACGCACTTCAGTTGATAGGACATACAGTATATCAGGCAGCCATTAAAGTTGAGCCAACCATTGGACATTTGCTTCCGCAGAGGCATCTCTAAAATAGGGAGCAGCAAGACAGAAGCCCAATGGATCACTTTGTGGATATCGGACAGTGCTTCAGTTTTCAGTGGTGCTAACTGAAGAAGGGGTTTAAAAGTGCTTATCAGAAAACTTCATGGCATTCATCTGAGGTGATACAGTTAAACAGCTTTGATAAATTGATGATTAATGTCATCTTCAAGGTGGTAAAAATAACTTCATCAGGAAGTATGTATATTTTAAACTGAACTACAGCCAGTTTAAAGCCCATATTTAAAGACTTAAAAAATTAAGGTGCCAAAAAGGGTTCTCTGTGTGATGCCATAAAACCCTGCCCACCCTGGTCCTTGAGGCCCCTCTGGCACTGAACATTTTAGTATTGAGCTTGTTAATTAGCTCATTATTATTTGGAACTGGCAGCAATGGAATCACTCAAATGTGGTGCAGGGGCCTCTGGGACCTGTGCTGGGAACAAGGACCATTTTTCGTTCCAGAAAAAACATTTTAATGCATGATTTTTAAGAGAAGAAGCCTTTAAAAGTTTGAGGTTCTGCACACTCACATACCTCATTTACAAATATGGTTCTTTAAGACAATCCCAGCCCTGGTGACCATTTGATCTGAACATTTTTGTGTTTACTCTCTACACACCTGACCCTGTCAACAACAGCCTTGTTAATGACCTAATATTCAGGTGTGCTAGATGAGACAAAGCACAAAAATGCACAGACTGTGGGGTCACCAGGACTGGGATTGAGAACTCCTTCTTTAGGGATTTAAACTGGCAAATTGTTCTTAGGTGGCCTTGCTCAAAGAACCCTTTCTGCCACCTTTTAAGAGAATGGTATTTAAAGTGTGCTCACATCTTAGAAGGTCTTTTTATTAATAAAAGAAAGTATAAAAGAAGCAGAAAGCAGATATCTAAGTGGCCCATCTTTGCTGTCCTTCAAGGACAAGAGATGGCACAAAGGACAACTGGAACCCACACATGAATTCCAGCAGAAGGGTGCACCTCTGAACTGATAAATAGTTTATTTTACAATGAAAAATTGCTGAGTAGTTCCATAATATTTAATCCCGTAGACCAGCGGCCGCCAACCTTTTTTGCGCCACGGACCAGTTTCATGTAAAACAATATTTTCACCGGCATAGATACAACTAAAAACAAAGTGCGTTTGTTTTTTACTAATTTTGCTAGCTTGTGGGCTAAATTTTTGATGTACTATTTCACGTGACCGAGACAAGCGTTTTTTTTTTTTTAAATAATAGATCTTTCAGACTCAAAAAATATATTTTTTATTCTGTCGTTCTGTGCAGCCCGGTACCAAATGACTCATGGACTCAAGTGGTGGTAGACTGATTCCAGGAGCTGGAATCCGCATGTCTCGCTCTCTCTTTCTCTCTTGCTCTCTCTCCGTCTTTCTCCCCCTCTCTGTGCCCTTAGTGGGCGACACACCAGCTCTGCCTCTGTTCTGCTTGCCTGACCTGTCAGAAATGTTCTGGTCACGAGGCTGCAAAGTGCTTCTACACTGCATGGAAAATGACTTGGCACCTTGGCATGAATTTTTCATCAGGCTTACAATTTTGCCTATGTACATGTCTTGTCCTGTAGTCTTTGCCCATGCCAAAAGATTTCAGAGACTCAGTCACTCAACTGTTCCTTCCTGCACAATGATAAATGCTTTAGTTATTAAATATATGTTGGAGGGAAGGCAGAGGTGTCTTGGAAATCCAAAGAATGTATCAGCCTTGCAAGGCAGCTGGGAAGGCTTGGGAATTGAATTAGAGGAGAGCATAATGCAATCCCTGATATCGACATACTCTGACTAATGAAATCAGGGATGAAAGCACAGCTGGACCTTTTTGCAGGATAGGACTACATGAGCAATTGCTTTGCTTGCTCTGAGGGAGAGTGAAAGAGAAAGACAAGTGAGGGGATATGGAAGGAGAGCAGCCTTGAAAACACACACACACACACGATTCTACATTGGGATGTAGCTGAGAACTGAGGAATGATGACTCTTAGGATAGTCTATAAAACCCTAATAAAATTCAGGAGTATTGTAGTGGTTTACAGCTGAAACGTCAAGAATTGTGTTTTGTGTCTTACTAAAGACAATGACTTTGTGAGACACTGGCATATGCATTGTTGACTACAAAATATACATTTCATTTAAATCTGTTTTCTTTACACATATTTAATGTATTTTTATTTAAAAAGTTCTTAAAATAATTTATTAGATTTTTTAAATTGTAGGATATATTTTTTTTCCAATGTTCAGTTCTCTCGTGGTTCAGTGGAGAGCACCATGTTAAAAGTAACTGACTTTTAACATGGTGCTTGTACATCCTTGTACAGGATGTACAAGGTTGAATTGGTGTTACAAATTCATGGGTATACTGTTTATCATTCATAATGATATGTAATTACCATGGTAATTCATACAGAATGTTGATTTTAATTTTAATCGATACATTTTAATCATTTTTAGTCATGCTAGCCCTACTCTATGACGGACTGGCGCATTAAAGCAAAAACTGGAAAGGTACTGAACAGGCACATTTTTGTTCACAAACGTACAGTGTTGTGAAAATGTTTGTCACACTTAAATCTTTCAAATTAACAAACCAATTTAAATATTAGACAAAGTAAACACAAAATGCAGTTTTTAAATTTATGGCATTTAGCAGATTTCCATTCATTAACTACAGGGGACAATCTCCCTGGAGCAACTTGGGTTTAAGGGTCTTGCTCAGGAACCTAGTGATGGTATGCTGAAGATAGGATTCGAACCCATGACCTTTCGGTCCAGAGGCAAGTATCCTACCCACTAGGCCACCACCAAGTGATGATTTTATTTATTAAGTAAAAAACTATCCAAACCTACACGACCCTATGTGAAAAAGTAATTGCCCCCCTTGTAAATTCATGAAGTAACTTTGGTTAATCACATTTTCACTGAAGAAATTCAGGAACAGATGAGAAACAAAGTAACTGACATCTGTTGGTCTGGAAAAGGTTACAAAACCATTTCTAAGGCTTTGGGACTCTAGTGAACCATGGTGAGGGCCGTTATTCACAAATGGAGAAAACTTGAAAAGTGGTGAACCTTCCTAGGAGTGGCTGGCCTACAAAAATTTCCCCAGGGACCGCAGTGACGACTCATCCAAGAGGTCACAAAAGAAGGCAGAACAACATCTAAAGACCTTTGGGAGGTGTGAGTCCCGTAACATCTGGTGTAAAAGGAGCACAGCATTTCAGAAAAAGAACATCATGCCAGCAGTCAAACATGGTTGTGGTAATGTGATGGTCTGGGGCTGCTTTGCTGCTTCAGGACCTGGACAACTTACTGTGATTGATGAATTCTGCTCTCTACCAAAAAATCCCGAAGGAGAATGTGTGGCCATCAGTTTGTGACCTCAAGGTGAAGCAGCAGGACAATGATCCAAAACACACCAGCAAGTCCACCTCTGAATGGTTTTAAAAAAAGAAAAGATTTTGAAGTGGCTTAGTCAAAGTCTGGACTTTAATCCAATTGAAATGCTCTGGCATGACCTTAAGAAGGCGGTTCATGCTCGGAAACCCTCCATTAAAACAATTCTGCAAAGAAGAGTGGGCCAAAATTCCTTCACAGCAATGTGAAAGACAGTTATTGCAAACATTTAATTGCAGTTGTTGCTGCTAAGGGTGGCACAACCAGTTATTAGGTTCAGGGGGCAATTACTTTTTCACATAGGACAGTTAAGGTTTGGATAGTTTTTTTCCTTAATAAATGAAACCATTTAAAAACAGCATTTTGTGTTTATCAAACATATTTGAAGATTAATAAAAGTAATCTGAAAAATTTAAGTGTGACAAACATGCAAAAAAAGTAAGAAATCAGGAAGGGGGCAAATCATTTTTCACAGCACTGTACAAATAATGTAAATGTGACCTTGAATTTACAGCTTAAAGTCCAGCCTGTGCCCCTTAAGTAACAAAGGTATATGTCACGGAGAGAGACACAAATAACTGAAAGTAGCCCAGTTGTCATGTAGTGGAAGAGCCCAGTCGCAGATACACACGAGAGAGCCGGTAAACCATGCTTTTTGATCTGAGAATGCTCAGAGAAAGAGATTCCCACCAAGGAATCCGCATTCTCACACGCATATAGAAGTGTAGAAAAGGCGTTCTTGCGAACGAGAGTACTTACGGTACCGAGAGGAGACGAGAAGAGTTGGCTGGGCATGAACTCCAATGTCTGTGTGCAGAGGAATACCTACTTCCTTTTTATATACCCTGGACGCGAGTCACTTCCAGTGCCGATTGACGTCACGTGATCTGGTGCGTGTGACAGTACCTTCCCTCCAGGACCGTCCCCAGGCTGAGAGGATACCCAACGATGGTAGTCTGTGATGAACGAACGGGTCCAAGATGAAGTGCCCGGGGATCCAGGACTGTTCCTCTGGAACATAGCCCTCCCAGTCGATGAGGTACTGGGCGCCACGGCCACAGCGTCACGAGTCCAGGATCCGCCAAACGGTGTAGACAGGACTACTGTTGATGATCTGAGGCGAAGGAGGAGCCGGAGCCTGGGGAGACAAAGGAGAAAAGAAAACCAGTTTAAGCTGTGACATGTGAAAAACTGGGTGTGTCTTGAGAGAGGCAGGCAGCTGGAGCCAGAAGGTGACAGGGTTGATCCGCTTGATGATCTTGTAGGGATTGATGAACCGGGGAGATCATTTCTTGGATTTGGTGTGACGGTTGATGTGACGTGTGGAAAGGTATGCCCTGTCACCAACATGGAACAGTTGTCCCGGAGGGTGCCGGCGGTGATGTTGCAGAGTATAGCGGGCGTTGGCACAGCGAATGGAATCCCTTGCTTTCTTCCAGAGCCGCTGGCACCTGCAGACCAACTGTTGGGCTGCTGGTACATCAACCTCCGGTTCCTGGTGTTCAAACACCGGAGGCTGGAAACTGTAGCATACTTTGAAAGGCCAGTGGCAGATGAGGTGAGGAAGGTTGTGTGACAGTTCTGCCCAAATGAGGTAGCGAGCCCAGGAGTGTTGACGGTTGGCCACAAAGCAGCGAAGAAAACGCTCCAGTTGTTGGTTGGCCTGCTCCGTCTGACCATTAGTCTGAGGATGTATCCAGATGAGAGGCTGGTAGTGACATTGATCAGATGGCAGAAGGCACGCCAGAACTTGGCCGTGAGCTGGGGCCCTCTATCCGAGACGATGTCCTTGGGGAACCCATGCAAGCGGACTATGTGCTCCAGTACCAATTCAGCAGTGGCTTTAGCAGTGGGGAGCCCGGTCAGAGCCACCAGTTGCACGGCCTTGGAGAACCGGTCGACAATGGTGAGGATAGTGTTTTTACCCAGAGAGTCAGGTAGTCTGGTGACAAAGTCTAGGGCGATATGAGACCAGGGCTGGTGAGGTACAGGTAGAGGTTGGAGGGTCCCTGGAGCAACAGCGTTTGATGACCTGGATCTGGCACAGGTATTACAGGCTGTACGAAGGTCTTAGTGTCGAGGGCCATACTTGGCCACCAAAAGGCCCGTTGCAAGAGAGAGAGTTCTAGAGACCCCTGGGTGTCCAGTGAGAGCAGATGACTGAGCCCACTGGAGGGCCTCCTGGTGGAGTCCAGTGAGAATGAACAGTCATCCCGGTGGGGTGTTGGTAGGAGGAGGTTCCAAGGCGTGTCCCTGGTGGACTGTCTTCTAACCCTCACCGGAGAGGAGCCATAATGATGTGTGAAGGCAGGACAGGAGCGGGGTCCGCCTGGAGACTCTCCGCCTGATGTTGACGGGAGAGTGCATCAGCTTTGATGTCCTTGGACCCAGGGCGGTATGAGATATGATAATTGTTCAAAGAACAACGCCCATCGCGCCTGCCTGGGGTTGAGCTGTTTGGCGAGACGGATGGAGATGAGGTTCTGGTGGTCAGTCCAGACCGTGAATGGGTCACCGCTGCCCTGGAGCCAGTGACGCCATTCTTCTAGAGCCCGCTTGATGGCCAACAGCTCACGGTCCCCCACCCCGTATTGCTACTGTGTGGGATTAAATTTTCTAGAAAAGAAAGTACATGGGTGTAGTTTCTGGTCTAGGCCTCGCTGCAAGAGGACAGCTCCTACGCTCACATCGGAGGCGTCCACCTCGACAACGAACGGCTTGGATGGATCTGGGTGCCGAAGGATGGGAGCAGTGGTGAACTGGTGGCAGAGATTCTTGAATGCATGGACTGCGAGAGGATTGAGAGAGAATGATCCAGAATGAGGCTTGGTGAGGGCAATAAGAGGTGCTACAGTCGAACTGATGAATCACAGATAGAAGTTGGCAACCCCAGAAAACGTTGCAGCTGTTTAAGCGTGTGGGTAGGGGCCACGAACGCACAGCCTCCAGCTTCTGGGGATCTGTTGCCACATCCTGCGAGGAGATGAGGAAGCCAAGGAATGTGGTGGTGTGCTGGTGAAAAGCACATTTCTCCAACTTACAGAACAACTGATGGGCCAGCAACCTCTTGAGGACTGCCCTGACATGCTGGGTATGCTCCTCTAGGGTCTTGTGTAAATCAGGATGTCATCCAAATAAGGTAAACACCACCTACCCAGCATGTCACGGAGAACGTCATTGTTGAACTGTTGAAAGACGGCTGGACAAAGACCAAACGGCATCACCAAGGTTTCAAAATGGCCGGTGGGGGTTATGAAGGCTGTCTTCCACTCGTCACCCTGTCTGACGCAGACCAAGTTGTAGGCACTCCGTAGGTCCAATTTGGTGAATATGTTGTATTTACTCACCGGTCTGTCCCCTTGACGGGGGTGATTCAGTTTAGAATCCACCACCACCTGACTCTCAGGATGCTGGAAAGCATCCTTGAGTTGTTTAGTGAAAGATGGACAGGACTAGGCGGCCTCACTGTCAGACCTCAAGACCACTGTAGCCCACTCAGTGAGAAGGGAGGTGAAAAGTGCGATCCGGCTGCGATCAGAGGGGTAGCGATGTGGCAGAAACTCAAACAAAAGAGAGAGATTGGTGAGAAAAACATTACACTTCCCATCTGTCCCATTCCACTTATCAAGCAACGCCATTTTAGGAAAAACTGTGGGTGAAGGTGAAGGTAGTTGGACCGCCAGTGGAGAAGGTTGGTCAGCAGCGCGATCTTGAGCGGCTTGTCGCAGGGCAGCGACTTCCATATGTAGAGTCACTAATTCCTGCTTCAGGTTCACGATCTCGACCGCCTGCTGATTTATAACATCCCACACGCGAGCTAAATTCGCTCTGCTCACTTGAGTCACAGACATTCTGTCACTGAGAGAGACACAAATGACTGAAAGTAGCCCAGTTGTCGCGTAGTGGAAGAACCCAGTTGCGGATACCCACGAGAGAGCCAGTAAACCACGCTTTTTGATCTGAGAACACTCCAAGAACGAGTAGAGATTCCCACCAAGGAGTCAGCGTTCTCACACGCACACAAAAGGGTAGAAAAGGCATTGTTGTGAATGAGAGTACTCACGGTACCGAGAGGAGAAGAGTTGGCTGGGCATGAACTCCAATGTCTGTGTGCAGAGAAATACCTACTTCCTGTTTATATACCCTGGATGCAAGTCACTTCCGGTGCTGATTGACGTCACGTTATCTGGTGCGTGTGACAGTATATTTGTACCTTTTCATCACATACTATTTTAAAGTAGAAACCTGAAGTAAAATCTTGAAGTCTGGAGTAGATAAATGCTCTTTTCTGATTGCAGATAAAGCTGCAATTGCTAAACTGCCCATGATTTGATGAAAGCAAGTGATTGCCATAAAAAAATGTATTCAAGTTCTCAAAGGTGCTCTGCATTAGCCAATATGAGGACAGGAAGAAGAAAAAAATTGTAGAAATTGATGCTTTCATCTTGCATCCAAATTTAATTTTCACCATTGTTCACCCTCTTTCTGCCATGTTACCTTTTTTGGATCTTTCTGTTTAGATGGAACCAAATGGTATCTCTTTTGAGCAGGAGACAATTATTGCCATTCAAGACGCTTTGAACTGGCCTTCTTCATCTAGAAAATGCTCAACATAGTTACATTAACGGTCAGAAGACACCTCTTCACTTCAAATGTGCATTCCTCTGCTTTTGCTTGTGCATGTAGTCGATAAGGCTGCTGGCCCTTTTGTTAGAGCTGTTTGCAGTTCCTTTTGTTTGACCCTCTTCCTGGTGACCTAGCTTGATTAGCCTCAGTTTGGTTGGAAAAATTCTTTGCAAAGCATTAACTGGTTCCCATTCACCACTTAGACTAAGACATGGTAAAAACAACCATTTGGGAGCATTATTTATACAGTGCTATTTCTTGCATTCTCAATACATTGTGTATTTTGATGCAAGAACTATTGTGCATGTCCGAAACAAATAAATTGGATCATGGGCTTTATTTATCAAAAGAGATTTCAGGGGCCAAATTTGTGTGGAAACTGAAGATTAATTTCCCAGCACCAATAACATTGCCTTGTCCCTAAATCCCTTCCCTTCAGTGTAATCATTAAGGAATCAGTGCACAATCCACACAGATTTTGATGAGGGTGTATAATGTGGTACGTCCTCAGACTTGCACGTTACACAATGGTCTGTTTGTCCTTATGAACTGCCCCATATAGACCAAGATGTCCTTGGAAAACCTGTGTTGAATCAAACTACACTGCCCTTCATCCCTAAATGCCTGAAGCCCCCCTCCCCCCCACTTCTACTACACTGGCAGAAGGATGCGTGCAAGGCTGACACGTGTGGTTGGCACTTGTCAAACAACCTGCCGAGGGTTACTACTTCTCCCACCTGCAACACACACACTCACACATACACACACAAACACAAACAAGGGTTTTCTCTTGCCCTCCCTCTCACTCCCCATCTCTGTTGGCCAGGCTTGTCATAGAATCTCCAGTACAATAGTTGCCAGCTAATGGATTTTTACTTTATTCACTGGAGGCACTGAATGATGACTTTCTGGGCAGTCCTTAAACTTGATTTACAATTAAACATTGTCAGGCTATTTTCTACAGGTTCTGTAGCTGAGTGGCTTTTATTGCTTTTTATTGCCCTCATCGACACTTGTGGCCTTATAAGTACACATTTTTGGAAAAATAATCACACACACACACACACATACACACACACACACACCAGAATGATTGCTTGCTTTCAAACACTGGAGTTGTCTTAACTTTATCTTGACACATTTAATACTTATGCATATGGACTTCCATGAAATTCCACCTTGCCTGGTTCAAATGAATGGTAGTTTCACTGGCTAGATACTGTATGACAACAATAAATAAAACTGTGCTGCCATGAGGATATTTGAAAATTAGTACACTGTTTTTCATTACAAATCACATTATCAGCGTAACAATTTTAGTGAAAAGTTGAATCCTTGAAAAAATACAAATTTCAGTATTTATTAATATTTAGTTGTATCTTACTGTACTGACAGCATGCAGCGTCCCAGCATCATTTGAAATATTTCAAAGAGCATCTGAATGCATCTGAATGCATGTTACAGATTGACTGTTAGGTCAGGTAACTTCGGAAGATCATCCATGACGTGCAGCACTCTTTGATTTTATTTGATTTTATTTGGTCTTCTGGCAGTTGTGTTAAGCTCCTGTTGCAGTCTGAATCTCCTCGACAAAGACCACAAGATAAAATAAACCGTAAAATGTGCATATTCCCACCACTATGTTGTTGGTTTGATACACTATGCTATCAATCTCTCTCCTGTTTTTTCATCTCTGTGTCAACTACAGTGAAATGTTTGTATATCTTAGCCTTTGGCTTGATTACCTCCCTGTGAAGTAGTGTTGATATTGTTACTTGTCCTCTGAGATGATTACTACATTTTTGTTTGTAGATAGGGACTTCAATTATGAAATCCTGAGCACACCAGTCTTGTTTGTTTAGATTTTGTCTTTCAGCTGACCGGCGTGCTCAGAGGAAATGAGTCCTGTGTTTCTATCGGTTATGGATTTTAGAGTTTTACGTATTTAAGTTCATGTGTGGTGGACCTTAGTTTCGGTCCACCGTCAAACTGGCATTTGTTGTATATTCTCTCACCTCCTTTCGTTATAGTTTGAGTTCTGTTTTCAACCCCTCGTGCCTGTTTACTTTGTTTAAATAAAGATCATTCACCATGGAAGTCTGCATTTGCGCATGCACTCATTTTGTGGAGGAAGAGAGCCCTGACACATCTTGACCATAGTTTTGCTGTTTGTAGTCGCTCACTTTTTGTCACGCACATTAGTTATGTGACGCGCAAGAGGACAGGGAAGTAAACACGTCACATGGTATATAAACCAAGGTCAACCAAGGCTCACCTCCATAACAGCTCATCGCTTCGGGACCGTGAGTACTCCAGTTATATCTGACCTGTGTGAGAACGCAGATTCCATGTGGGTATCTCTACTTTATTCAGAGTGTGTTCTCAAAGCAAAGTGTGTGGACTACCGACACTCTTGTGTCACTCCGCGATTGGGTTTATCCTCCACGGTACACTGGGCGAATGGTTGGCCAATCATCCTGACAAGTTAATGTTCTTTTTCTCAGTCAGCAAAGCTTTATGTATTCATCTTTCGATGGTGGAGTCACTTTTTGTCAGCCTCACCATGGTTCGAATACAAATTATTCAGTTTTGCCAACATTTTAGATTGTCGTGCACTGCCCATTTAGAAACTCTCAGTTCCATGCTGAGAAAGCCCCTCTTTGTTTGGAAGAACTATTTAACTTTAATTTAATTATAATATCACATTTCCGTTTGTCACACTGGCACATAATATGAAATGTGTTGCTGAAAACCTGAAGCAAAGCATATTTATAATAGGTGAACTATATGTCATATATAACAAGAATACATAAAATAGCTTGTAGCTTGTGCATTATTTGTGGTTTTACTTATGAGGATTGCAGAGAGAATACATTTAAAAAAAACTGTCAAATACCTGCTCAACCATCATTTCTTCAGATATCAACAGTTTCTATTCTTCTGGAAAGGCTTTGCATGCCCTGTTGTTCTGCATCTCAAATGCCACTCCAGGTCATCCCAAAGGTATTTTATTGTGCTTCTTCACCCCAAAGAATGCAGTTGCATTGCTGCTCAGCCCAGTGCTGGTGAAATTGTGCAAGTTGATTTTCGGCTCATGGGCATCATGAGCACTTCATTCTATTGATAACACTTTTCCATGGAGATTTAACAACCTTTGAGTGCACAACAAAACACAGCAATTGGTGCACCTTAAAGTAGCTGAGTTACTAATTAGAAGTGGTGTCTCTATATATTTAGACACATACAAACCTAAGTGATGGTGTTAGACACATACAAAAGTGGAATGAACTAAGACCACATTTGAGATACACAAGTAGATGCCATTACAGATTGCCTTAAGTGAATCCAGCCTGTAAGCCACTAAAGTTGGCTCAAGTTGTGGCTGCAAGCATGGCTCTATCACTCTTTATGCTGAGCTGTCTGGACCTCTTGAGCAGCTTTAATGACTACACATTAAAAGCATCCTGGACGACATGGCGACTTCAGCTCATAAGTGCCTGTGTCTCTTCCTATCAGAGCCATGTCATGGAAATATGGGCTTGGCCCTACTCTTATTCTCATTCTCATGTCAGCAATATGACTGCACTCAAACCAAGAAAAATTGGCCTTACTCTGATACAGACTTTCAATTTTCTGTCTGTGTATCATACAGCTTAACAAAAGCAATATAACCAAAAGTCCATTTTGTCTGTGTAGTTAATCAACAAACAATGCCTTTTTCTTGTCAGCAAAAGCACTGTGGAGTTTACTCGCATTACTTCCATCTCATTGTGTTGTGTTTACTGTGGATGCAATCAGTTAAAACAATAGTGGTGATAGCTGCAAGTGGGATGACACTTATCATTAAAGTTTGTTATAATGTTGAGTGAATGTTTCACAGTGAATAAAACCTTGCATCTGCGAAGGTTCACAGAAGAAGGAAAAACAATCTTGATTTTTAGTGTTTGTTAATATAACAAGATTGTATAACAAGATTGGGTGAAATAATGAAATTATCTTCATGAAATTTTGGCATAATATAGTGGATAAAAAAGAATCATAAAACAAAAATGGAGATACAAGGTTTTGTTCCAACAGTGACAATAATCATGAGCAAACTTTAAGTGATCATCTTGACAGTATCCAGTCAGGTTTATTTCAAATCCGAATGACCATAGAAATTTTTACTGACTTTTAGTGGGTGCAAAAGGCATTCTTGCTTGTTTTCTGTTTCTGTGCTTAGTCACTCTCAAGCATACCTGAGAAGAACTATGCATGCTTAATACTAGCTGAGATTCCTTGGGATAAAATGAAAGTATGAATCTGGTCTAGAGCTTACAAAATGCTACCACTCCTACATTGGGAAGAATAAGGACTCAAAAGGGTAACTGAACCATCCTCCTATGGTCAATCCAGAGAAAGAAAAAGAGATGTCCCTCTCGAGATAGAAGGCCTTTGTGAACAGACTTGATCACTGCTAAACTGCAGTCTATGGCTAACAAAGTAGGTATAGTGGTACCTATAGTGGTAGTTTCTATTGGTTATGGTGGTACCTAAAGTGGTAGTTTCTATTGGTTATGGTGGTACCTATAGTGGTAGTTTCTATTGGTTATGGTGGTACCTAAAGTGGTAGTTTCTAGTGGTTATGGTGGTACCTATAGTGGTAGTTTCTATTGGTTATAGCGGTACCTATAGTGGTAGTTTTGTGAGGAGTAGTTTGAGAGTCTCTAGTCTTTAGCAATAGGAACAATAAGAGCTTTAAACAGCTGTCCCCTTTGGATAGGTTAGTGGGAGGACATTCAGGCAGTCCAAAGCAGCCATACCAGTACACTTGGGAAAGGGACCACACCGAGGAGATCCAGGATGAAGTGGTCACCTAGAGCTCCGATGGATAGTCGGCCAGGCTAGACAGATGGGCAGCAGGGCCCCTCAGAGGAGGCCAAAGAAAGGGTGAGCAGTAGATAGAAAACAGAGTTAATTCTGATTCAATGTACAGGATGCAAATTATAACTGTGAAGAGCACTCTGAGGCACTGGTAACCCCCACTCCACCATCAACAAACTTGAGAGAACGTGAGGAGTGGTGGGATGACAGCACCAGCATGGCTGTAATCAGAATCAGAAAACTTTATTGATTCCAGAGGAAATATCTTATGTAATGACTGCAAAGACACACAGACACAGAGACAAAAACAATATGAAAAATAAAGTCTAAATGAAAATCTGTAGAAAAAACCTCAAAATGAAAATATGCTATGCTATATATACAGTTGGACAAAAAAGTATTTAGTCAGCCACCAATTGTGCAAGTTCTCCCACTTAAAAAGATGAGTGAGGCCTGTAATTTTCATCATAGGTAAACCTCAAATATGAAAGACAAAATGAGAGAAAAAAAATCCAGAAAATCACATTGTCTGATTTTCAAAGAATTTATTTGCAAATTATGGTGGAAAATAAGTATTTCGTCACCTACAAACAAGTAAGATTTCTGGCTCTCACAGACCTGTAACTACTTCTGTAAGAGGCTCCTCTGTCCTCCACTCGTTACCTGTATTAATGGCACCTGTTTGAACTCGTTATCAGTATAAAAGACACCTGTCCACAACCTCAAACAGTCACACTCCAAACTCCACTATGGCCAAGACCAAAGAGCTGTCAAAGGACACCAGAAACAAAATTGTTTTTTTGCCCCACTGTACATATGCTAGGTATAAATACTATTGATAAGTAACACATTAGAGTGAAGTCTACAGACACAGTTGGTAGTTATTGCCCTTAGTAGAGATCAGTAGTATATAAGTAATATTGACATAAGTAGTGATATCGCACATGTAAGACTTTTGCACATTAGATATTGCACATAATAGTGATTCAGCACCCATTTAGAAAAACATCACATAATACTGTACATGGTAAGACAACTGCACATAATGATAATGTTTTAACACCCGATAAGAACATTGTACAATATTTTACATAGTAGATGGTTGCACATCATAGCAAAATAATATACATACACATAATGATTGCTATTTAAACCGTTAAGAAATTACACAGCAAGAAGCAACAGGCTATTGTGATCTTCTCAAGTCCATCACCAGTTCTTTGGTCTTGCTGCAGCTGTTTCTGCTCACATCGGTCCTCAAAACTTTATTCTGATCCCATGGATTCTGATTTTGAAGCCGGTGATGTTCTTCATGCCCCTCCAGACATAACTGCTGTTATTCTGTTGTAGCCCATGTTCCAGCTTTCTCCTATAGCTGTTCTTTCCCTTCTTTAACTGTACAGACAAGGGGGGTGCTAGTGAGATGAGTGCTGTGTAGACATGTTTTTTAGAGCTCCTCACAGCACGCCAAATCTTACTTAATTGATTATTTAATACCGCTTATTTAATATCGCTTTTTGACCACATGACTTGCTATTAATGTTGCTGTGGAGATGTGGAGAAAGGGAGGCAGACTGAGTTTGTATCTAACTTTATTCCTAAGTTGCTGGGGAACGACAACTTCACTAAACTGGTCGTTATTGACCAAGCACACCGTATACAACAACCCAAACCCCCACAGGGATCCAGACCGCGCATATTAATCGCACAGGTGTATCTAACACAGGAGAAGGAAAAGATTTTGTGACTTGGGAGGCAGCGAACGATGGAATATGAAAACCGAATATCAGTTGTCTCCGACTACACAGCAGAGGTGATGGAGCAGCGGTGAAGTTTCCGTGTAAGAATGATAGAGCTGCTATATTGTCCTTAGACACTCACAAGGCATTTGACGTGATAGAATGGCCTTATCTAATTGCTTAAGAAATTTGAATTTGGTGACACTTTCATAGGGTGGGTCAAAATATTATATAGTAACCCAAATTCCTCCATTCTAGCCAAAGGGGACAGATCCAGACCGACGGAATGTAGCGTCGGTCAGGGGGACAGAGTGTCCCCCCTGCTGTTCAGTATAGCGTTGGAGCCCCTGGCTATTTATATCAGGGAACGGCCATACATTAAAGATATTAAGTCAGGTAGCACAGAGACCTGCATTACTTTGTTTTTTTATTTTGCGATCGCGTCAAATCCTGTGAAATCAGCAATTTACCGCATATTTTCATGATGCCACATATTTTCTATTCTGTCGCATAATTTTCACCCAAAATCCTTCCTGACAAAACTGCCTTTTAGAGTGATGAGAGTGTTTCACCTGTCTGGGGCTTAAACTAACTAAAAACTCGAAGCATCTTTTTAAGTTTAACTTTACAGAATCTGTAGAAAAACTCAAGACAAATAGGCTGTTGAGCTCTGGAGTATCTCTGTATGATTGAGCACCTATCTATGATCGGTTGGGTAAATGCAATGAAAATAGTGAGCCTACCCAGGTTTCTATACCTTGCCCATATACTTAAATGCATCATTCTTTAAGAAGCTTGATTCTATTGTATTGCCTTTTGTTTGGGGTAACAAATCTCACAGGATATCTAAGGCTCACCTTCACCTAAAGGGTGGTTAAATCACTACTACTGGGCAGCCAACTCCAGGGCTCTCACCTACTGGAAGTGTGGAGGTGTTAAAGCTGAGGAGATCCCTTTGTAGCTACAGTTGGAAGCTGATGCTGTTAAAATGTCCTCACTTCCTGCTCTCCTGTTCTCTGACTCCACCCTAGTAGCCAAATTACTTCAACGAAACGTCATTGTGAAGAACTCCTTGCGATTACTAAATCAGATTAAGTGGCTTGCTGGGTTCCCAGTGTCTCCTTACATGCTCCCATATGTCAAAATCATTCATTTATGCCTGCACAGTTAGACGGAGTGTTTGCAGTCTGGGGAGAGAGGGGTATTAAAACTGTTTTGGATCTGTATATCAATAACAAACCTCATGTTTTCACAAGACTCCAAACAGTTAATAATGAAATTTGTGGCCTCTTTCACATATCTAGTTTCCTCTGATTTTATCGGGAAGCTTGGTCCAGAGACTTAAACTCTGAAATATCAGCAGAATCCTGGGAGGAGTCACTGTCTCGGGTCCATTGTTGTTCTATTAACTCACGTTAATTCAGTACAGGGTACTGCACAGATTGCATTACTCAAAAGCAAAGCTAAATCGTATTTTCCCTTCTGTGTCCCCTGTATGTGATAAGTATCATGTTGCTGAGGTTTCACTAGCGCATCTTCTTTGGTTCTACCCTAATTTGCAAACATTTTTGTCATCTGTATTTCAGCATCTGTCAAAAGCCGACTCTTGACAAGAAGAGACATTCAGCCTTGCCATGACCTGGCTAATCTTGGAGAAAATTTGAGGACTCTTGCTAGCACAATGTCACATTACCCCACACACATTGTGACCTTGACTTGTAAGGCCTTGAGAGCTGGTTGTGTCTGGCTCCACTTTTTACCCAGTACTTCACCTTGCTTGTAAGGAGTTAATATTGTAACAATGCCTTTCTATATGTTTTTTTGTTTAAATTAGTTCTGCAGCTTTTTTTTGTTCCTGTTTTAACTTTATGTTGTCCAAATATTGTTATATGTTGCATATTTTGTGATATCAAAAACTGTAAATAAAGTATTAAAAAATACTCTTTGGGTACCTCCTTGTCACCTAACCTGAATGTCTCCTCCTTCTCACTCAGGAGTGCTTTGATGTCTTTGGTAACCCATGGCTTGTTGTTGGGCAGTGGCTTGATAGTTGATGGCTGGGTGGAAGGGGGCACCAAGTTGTAGTTCGATCTGCCCAGAGATCGTCACACTCTGGATATACAGTAAAACTCCATGAATTCGCAATTCAGAGTTAGTGGCTTTAGTTGTTTTTTCCTAGAACCAAACTAATAATTGTTCGTGGAAATCCCTGCAAATTTCCAATCAATACAAAATTTGATAGGAAGCCCGTCTTGATAATATCGGGCTAATGTGGTCAAATTTCCTGGTTGCCGCATTCTGGACTAATTGAAGTTTATTTTGGTTCTTGTTGGAGCAGCCTAACAACAGGGCATTACAGTTGCAGGTAGTACAACTATGAACTAACGTGTGTATGTCGCAGTAGTTTAAAATCTTTTATCTGCTTTTTAAATGAATGCTTTCGTTTGTTTGAGATGTTTTGCTTTGATTTCAAGCAGAACCATTTTAAATCTGGAGAGGGCCTTTGAAGGCTCTTGTTTGTTGTTTCCATTGCACTTCCCTTGAAGTGTTTTTCTAAGATTTTTGAAGCCTCATTGTGTTTATCTAAGAAGGTTGATTATCTATGTACTGTGCATTTATTTTCTCATGATGAACCCTACTTTTATTCTTTACATATTTACCATGGAGGTGCACATTACCAAATGACACAAGGCAACATTAAACAAAAAGCTCATAAAAGGATGAAGCCCCTTTTCATTGTTTTAGCACTGGCATTGTTTATTTGTCTGATCTTTTCCTTTCTGAAAAGCCAATGCTCAACAATGTGAGGCTTACCTGAAGAAGCCAAAGACACCAACATCAAATGCCCCTTACATGCCCCTCTTTTCACGAGACTTGGCTGGACAATGTACCTAGAATAATGTACCAGGCCACCTTTTTCACAAAGCAGCTACCCCAAGGTGGTGCAGCTTGAATAGGACTTATGTCTTTCAAGAATCTGGGAGATATATCTTGGCTTTTTGGATGGCTAATTGCCCCAGTGCATTGAGTCTTTTCACGGTCAGCCATTGTCAGATAATCCTCCTCAAGGCCATGGTATTGTCAAGGCCTATGCTAGTTAGAGGAAGACTACCACTCCCTCTCTCAACACACATCATGCTGCTGGCAGAAGGTAGTATGCATCAGGGCTCTTATATTCTCCTCTTGGTGCAGTTTGTAATGGCCCTACTTGTGCATTGATTGGGTTTAGGGACAGCCTAGGGCTTGGCGATATATTGTGTTTTTAAAACATATCAATATATTTTCATTCAAGATATAGGATTACACAATATCATTTATATCAATATAGTTTATGTTGTGGTAAAATTATACTAAGAGGTTCGGCAGATCACTTTTTTTCCCCATCCACCTGTCTGTCACACAACCTCACTGCCCCGACTCACTACACGAGTCTGGGAACAATGTGCCCCTCCCCCCAAAACGTGCAGTGAGGGACAACGTGGAGGCATGTCTGGATGGAACTGCTGAAGAGGAGCTTGTGGTATAGACAAAAAATAATGGCTCTGTTATTTAGTGATGGTTTGGGTTCAAAGTGGCAGATGAACAGCAGAATAAAGTTTTCTGTGGAGAATGCCGAAAACACATTCCAACGAAAGGTTCGAGTACGACTGATTTCTTCCACCACCTACAGCTGCGCCATAAAGCAGAGTTTGTTAAACTGCGTGCTGTAACCCAGCCTGTGAAGCCTCTCCCGCCTCCTGCCCTGAAACAAAATTCATTTACCTTCCATATCGCTAAGAACATGGTCCCAATCGTGACTATTGAACAGGATGGCTTCATACAGCTGCTGAAAACCATTGACCCAAGGTATCAGTCGCCCAGTCAAAAGTGTCTCACTTTGCACTGACCACCGACATGTGGTCCAGCTACAGGACCTGTGAGCCATACATGATCGTGACAGTACATTTCATGGAAGACTGGGAAATGAAAAGTGTCTGTCTGCAAACCAGCTACTTTCCCAAAGACCACACCGGGGAGCATATAGCCGAGGCCCTCCAGGATGTCCTCACAAGCTGGAAGCTCGACCGGACGGGACTGGTTGCTATAACAACTGACAACGCCAGTAACGTTGTTAAAGCGGTGCAGCTGAATGGGTGGCTGAGGATGCAGTGTTTTGGACACAGAATTCATCTGGTTATTGGTGAGTGCAATATTGTTTAAACTGATTTTAAATAAGAAAAAACATTGCCGGGTATTAGGTTCAGTAGAAACTTTGTTTACAGCAAGAACTACACAGGGTAATTATGCCTCTTGACCACAACACAATATATTTGAAATGTGTAGGCCTGTACAGCTATCATTTCTGAAATCTAAACTTTGTTCCATAGACTATCAGGCCTATTGGAGTGTGTGTACATTTATTGTGCATATACTGTGAGGTTTGTGACAGTTAATGATAGCCCTAGCTGAGAGGAGACAAGGCAATATTTTAGATACATTGTTTGAGATTACATGGTCGTGAAATATACATAAATATAAAAATACAGCTATTTCACTAGGGGTTTAACAAAATAGTTTAACATTTTTAGTTTACAAATTACAAAACACATGCAGTTTAATCATGTACTTCCCTATTAAACACAAAAAGATGTGAAGTTGCCCTCAGTGATCTGCCTCTTTATGAAAGTGATAAATGAAAGTGATTATTAAAGTGTTTTTCAATTTTGTTAAAAGACAAGGATGATTCCCGCATTACCCAGGCTGTCTCTCTGTGTAAGAGAGTTGTCAGCAGCTTCTCCTACAGCTGAGAGAAGAGGACAGAACTGGCTGAAGTGCAGGTGCAGCTGGGTCTGCTGGGTCACCAGCTAGACACAGAAGCAGCCACTCGCTGGGGCTCAAGTCTGCACATGATTCAAAGAGCCCTGGAGAAGGAAAGAGCACTTGCTAGGGTCATGTCTGCTGATAAGAAAACCAGACCTCTTGTTCCCACCTGGGAGGACATAGAGGGTCCTGGAGGCAGTTCAGAAAGCTCTGAGGACCCCTTCAAGATTTCACTGACGCACTTTCAGGAGAACACTACGTGACTCTCTCATACGTCAGACCTGTGCTACGCCTGTTTAACACTAGTCTCCTGGCACCTGAAGAGGGGGAAACTGAGCTCTGTAAATACATCCAAACCAGCATTGTGGATTACCTCAACAATAAATATTCAGACCCACCCACCAGTGACCTCTTGGACATAGCTTCATTTGTGGATCCACGGTTCAGGGCCAAATACATTCAGAGTGAGAAAATGGATGCACTGAAACATAAGGTAATCTTGGAAATGGAGATTTTTGTCTGAGATGACTGACCCAACTGTGCTTGAGCCTGCAGATCGAGGAGAATCGGTTGTGGCACTGCCACCCACTGCTAAAAAGAAGAGATCACTCACAAGCTTCTTTAAGCACAGCACAGACACCAGCACCACACTCACACAGAGGGAGAAAATAGAAAATGAACTTTCTAGATATCTGCAGTCAGTTTGTATAGCGAGTGATGCTGACCCTCTCAAATGATGGAAGGAACATAAAGTTGCCTATCCAGCACTGAGCTGCCTATCCAAGAAGTTCTTTTGTGTGCAGGCCACCAGTTCCCCTTCTGAAAGGGTTTTCAGTTGCCACAGAGCATCCCTGAACCCTGACACTGTTGATAGGCTAGTTTTCCTGGAACAAAATCTGAGTTGTGTTTTTTTTTTTTCCTCAATATTTGACTTATTTGAGATTTGCACAGGATACAATGTCCAGGAGTTGAACAATTTTGTTCAGTCAGTTTTGTTGTTTGTACAGGTCGTTGTAAAAGAGGAAGCACTTTGATACTCATTATTTTTGCTCTGTATCTGTTGTATTTACATTTTATTTATTATATATTTTAGTTTGTTTTTAATAAATTTGCCCCTGTGACAGTTGGTACATGTGGCTTTGACCCAGAATTGTTTTTTGTTGTTACTTCACAAAAAAATAATATTGAGATATACACACGTGGACAAAATTGTTGGTACCCTTCAGTCAATGAAAGAAAAACTCACAATGGTCACAGAAATAACTT